>OX465295.1:150768336-151368336 GCA_949987735.1 Leucophora obtusa | reverse complement strand
TACTCATATTTTACCTTATCTACAACTTTTTTTCTGTTGTTAACTTAACAATAATTGTCGGAAGTTAACGATATTATTTAACGACAAAATTCGGTAGAAAAAGTTACGGAATCAGTTTTAACGACAATTGTAGTTAATTATCGAATTTTGACAATCTAACTACCGATTTTTGTCGTTAAAAAGTTAGAGAATCGCACTACTGAAAACCTATTAAAGAACACATAACACTACTTGCAGGCAAGCCGACGATATTGTTATATATGTATGTTTTTAAATACACATTTATTTTATATTTATTAATTTTCATTTCAATTGCTCCTTTTTTACCTTTTTCCAGTCCTCTCAACTCATAAAAAAAAGTTAGTACAAAAGTCTGTTAAACGCGTTCTAATTCAGTTGAACTAATTTTTCCTGTTGTTTTCGTTTAAATCCGTTGTTTAGCTAAAGTTGTTAGTTATCCAATTTCACCACAAAAACATATTTGTGCTGTACTTGAACTAATTTTTCCTCCTGATATTTAGCTATTTTTTATAAACGATTTTGACAACATACCAGCTAATATAGATAAATTTGTTGGCAACTTTTTTAATATTTGTGGTTTCAAAAGAAAACGATAGGGGCGCTAGTGTATAGTGATTGATGGTGCTTGATGGTGAGGTGTGTATCAGGGTTCCAAGCCGACCCAAAATTTTCGGCGGCGGCGGCGCAACCAAAACAACTACGGCGGCGGCGGCGTTTATGTATATAAACTGGCGGCGGCTGGATTGACGGCTCGAATTGTTTTCTATTCACTGTTAATAACACAGCTTTGAAAAATTAATTCTTTTCTGATTGAATCCGCTTAAGACCTGTTAACTTATCTGAGTTTAGTGCTTAACCATAGTTACCAGTTAGTTAGCCATACAAAATATATGAAAAAGCAATTGTCGTTGTCGACCCAGTTCTGATTAATCTCTAAAATAAGAAAAATAAATTTTAAAAAATGGCGGCGGAAAAAAAATTCGGCGGCTCTTGTTTTGGTCGGCTGCCCTTTTGAGCCGAAGCGAGTCGTTTGAAACGGCTGCGGCTAATAAAGCATAAAAGTGGTCGGATTTTGCGCCGGTCGGCTTGGTACTTACTAGAAAATTTCTAGTAAGTGTATTTTAATGTGTGTGATGAGTCATCACTGCCCTGTAGTCAGCCTAGAACCAAATGTCTCTTTGTCAACACTCTTTTCTCTAGCGACAATTTCACTAGTTAAAATGTCGCCAGCTTTCCTTTTAAGCGCGAGTAGAGTTACGTTAGAGACAACCGTACTAGTGTATTTCTGCTGACATTGTCAACGAACGCGTCAACAGTTTGTTTTGTTTTATTACGCTGCGCAGTCAATATATGTACATATTGAGATTTTTGTTTTACAGTTGTTCTTTTTTATTGCATCACTTATTTTTGTAAGAGAAACACGTGTCTTGTGAAAAAAATTGTTTTGTGTTAAATAAAATTGTTTTATGTTTAATTAATTATTAAAGTTTTTGTTAACTAAATAAAAAAAAGGTGATTTAAATAAATTTATATAAAAAAAAAATGAGTAAAAGAAATTATAAAAGACTAGTTAAAAAACAAAGAATATTATACAAAAATAGAAGTTTGCAACGTGAGCAGGGAAACAGTGATATTAATAATGTGGAAGAAAGTGAAGATTTTGTGGAGCATATGGAAGATTTTGCTGTTCCAAAATTGACGTTGCTAGATAAGCTAAAAAAGTGGTGCATCGAAACAGCTCCTTCTAGAAAATGTTTGGAGAAGCTGCTATTGATTTTAAAAGAAGAAGGTCTAGATGTTCCACACTCCAGAGAAACGTTGTTGGGAAAAAGAACACAGATTTTAGTAAGAAATGTCTCCCCTGGAAGCTACTGCCACATTGGTATTGAAACGCAGTTAAAAAAATTTGAAAACGTTTTGGAAAACTATGACGAGGTAGTATTGGACATAAACATTGACGGAATTCCACTGTTCAAAAGCTCGAGAACCCAATTGTGGTCAATTCTTTGCAAAATCGTCAACGTACAGGAAAAAATACAACCTTTTGCAGTGGGAATATACTTGGGGAGTACTAAGCCATGTTGCATCAAAGATTACTTGAAAGATTTCCTTGAAGAAGTAATTTCATTGCAAGAACAACTTGTGATAAAAGGAAAACAAGTTAAATTTAAGCTTCGTTGTTTAACGTGCGATACACCGGCCAAAGCTTTTGTTTGTGGCGTTCCTGGGCATACCTCAAAGAATGGCTGTACGAAGTGCACTCAAGTCACAAAAAAGTGAACAATGTACTCACATACAGCTGCGTTACAGGCTCTTTGGTTTCTGACGAGGATTTTACTTTAAGGAAGTATCCCAATCATCATTCCCAAATGTTCAAAGTGCCTAAGACTCCCCTTGAAGAAATATGATTTGGTATGGTGTCTCAAACTCCGTTAGATAGTAGGCACCTTATCGACCTAGGAGTCACGAAAAAAATGCTCATTCGAATAATGCATACTAAAACAGAGGAAAAGACACCAAAAACAAATATTTCAAAAATATCTTCTGACCTTTAAAAATTAAAGAAATGTATTCCAAAGATGTTCCCTAGAAAACCAAGGTCTTTAGATGATTTGCCTAGTTGGAAAGCGACCGAATTTCACCAGTTTCTTGCGTACACAGGTATAATTGCCCTTTATAATAACGTACACAAAGATATTTTTTGCGAATTTTTAACGTTACATTGTGCTTATCGACTGCTAAATAACCCACGACATGTGAGCCAAAATATTAATCCATTTACTTAAATTATTTGTCGAGAATTTCCCTACTGTATTCGGGTCAAACAGTGTTTCTTTTAATGTCCACAGTCTGTTGCATTTGGCATCTTGTGCAGAAACATATGGTCCACTTATTGCTTACGACTTTGAAAACAAACTGCAGATTTTGAAAAAACATGTTCGAAAACCTTCATCAATCCTTCAACAAATTGTACAAAAAGAAAAGCACACAGCCTATGTCGAAACCAAACACGAAGGGATAAAGTACGAACGAAATGTCATTGTTGGAGCTTATGCAAATGATTGCTTTATTTCATGGAAAGAACCCAATAACATTTGTTCCGTGAAATCATTTATTGCAATAAAAATTGAAAATATAAAAAAAGAGGATGAAATTTATATTGAAGGACGGCGATTGCTGGTTTTAGAGAGTTTTTACCAAGAACCCGTAAATTCTTGTGAGCTAGGTATTTTTAAAACAAACCTAGCTTTAGGCGAAAAAGAGACATTTTCAATAAGAGACGTTCAGTTCAAATTTGTATGCTTGCCATTTCAGTCTGATTTTGTAATTATACCGATTCTGCACTCCTGTCTCCCAGAAAAGTTTCAAGCGAGCATTGCAAACTCATCAATACCATAATTCTTAATTGTAAAAATCAGTTCTTCTTAATAATTATCATTTTACACATGCCTTCCAGAAAAATGTCGAGCGAACAACACAATCCTTCAAAAGGACAAATGAAATATTTTTCTCCCTAAGGTAAGTTTAAATTTTTTAACGCATTTTGAGAAAAAAAAATCATGTTTTTTTATTTTAAAAGTAGCTGATTTGAAAATGTCCAAAATGGGTTAATGTTAAAAATTATGTTCCTTTAATATTACAAATTGTACCGTTTTTTATTTGTTTAGCTAATCCGAAGTGTGCATCCTGTCAAGAAGTTTCAAAAAAACTTGACACTGTTCTCGAAATTCTGGCTGAGCACAAATTTTTGCTTGATCGCCTTGTTTCCCAAAAAGTTGTCGTGGAAAATATGATGTCCATTTTTCCAATAAAGACTAGAAAAGCTCAAAGAGTTTGACGATATTTTATGAACGCAATCAGATCCATATGTAAGTATTTTTGTTTTCTGAAATATACAATTTCTAATTAACTAATATTACCTTTATTCTTTGCAGATTCGACAAATGAAAAATCTCATCGGTGGCAACGTCGAACGAAATTTTCACCAAGTATTTGATCAAAACATTATAATGAGTTTTAATGTTGACGGAAATTTTGGAAAAAGGGACTACGGGACTATGGAAATGTGCTTGCAGCAATTACAGGTACAAGTTTCTTTAAAAAAAAATCTTTTTCGTAAAAACTGTGAAATAAACTTTTTTTTTCCTAATAATTAGACGTTATATCAACATTTAATGATTCACCTGATAAAACGTTAAGAGCAGCTTTCCAACGACAAAAAAGAAGTATTTTAAACAAAACAGCCGCAACAATACTAAAGGAGGCAAGGTGCAAAATGATGAGAATGTCGAAGAACAATAATTAATCATTTCAGAAAAATTGAAAGGTTTAGCCAGCCCCGAAGAAATTGAGCTTTAAAATTAATAATTAATTTAAGTTAAACTTTTATATATTCTTATTTATATAATAGAAAGGTTTAGCCAGCCTTGAAAGAAATAAGCCCTTAAAGACTGTTGAATACAATTTTTATCATAATTTTTTGTTAATTAAAAATAATTAAAGGTTTAGCCAGCCTTGAAAAAATTGTCCCTCAAATACCAAAAAAGACTGTGTACAATTTTTAGTTGTAATGTACTTATAGCAATACTATTTATAAAAATAAAATTTTTAGTTCTAATCTACTTTAAGTAATACATAATTTTTTGTTAATTAAATTTTTAGCTAGCCTTGAAAAAAATATGCCTTTTTCAATATTAATAAAAAAACATTTTGTCAATTCGCTAGCATTTTATATTATTGAAATTTTTATTCGAACACTCTCCAATCTAATCTACAAGGATAAAAAAGTTAAAGGCGACTTTAAATTTAAACATCCTTTTTTGTATAAAAACCCTACAAAAATAATTTAATTTTAAAGCCTTCTGATTGGCTAGGAAAAAATTTACCAATCAGAATGTTTTAAATTCAAACCAAATCAATACAATCTGCCACCTAAATTTTTAAATTTAAAATAAAAGTCTATTTTAATTTTTTATAGCAGGGCTGATTATTTGTAAATTTAAAATGGGTTTTTTGAATTTTAAAAAAGTTATAAAATTGTAGACCAGGGTCAAAAAAATGTACTAGTGACTATTTGGTTCCATTGTCTCTATATGACCGCAAAAGAACTAGCTCGTCAATAGTGCTAAAGTCTACTGGTAGATTTTCAATGACAAGCCTATGTTATTTGTCAATAGGCGAATACATTGGTTGGTCTACACTTGGTCAGTAGTACTATTGACAATGTCACTAGTAAATCACTACAATTTCACTATAGACATTCCCTGCAGGGTGATGACGCTTACTAATACAAATAAAAATAATATGGCGTGTTAAGAAAGTTCTAGTAAATAAAATAATATGGCAAGAGAATGTTTTCTTTTGTTTCTGTTAGTCAGCAAAGGAACGCAAAAGAAAACGGAGCTATACTGGACTTTAACATTTCGCAGTTAAAATTGTTAAAAAAAAATAATAGAGGTTTGTTTTATAATTAGGTTGTTCATAAGGGGTGTGCTATCTGTTGTATCGTTGTATCGTCCTAACAAAAAACAGAGTTGTTAAAATTTTTATTTGTGTTTAACAACGATTTTCTATTCAATTTTCTATCTGTTAGCACACTCAAACATAGGACACTAAACATACGTAAAAATGTTGTATCGTGCTATTCTCAAAAGTTGTATTTTTTCAATTTAATTTTTAACAACTCTGTTTTTTGTTAGGACTATACAATGATACAACAAATAGTACACCCCTTGTGAAAACCCTTAATATAAACTATATTTATTTACGGGAATACTATTAAATATGTTATTGTTTTTTATATTTTTTTTTTATTTGTACGGGCTTTTTTTATGAGTGTAGTAATCTGCAAAAGTTTTGTTGATTTCAGAAAATTTTAGCAAAAATTTTGTAGATTTAACAGTTTTTTTTTGTTATTTTCATTTTACTATTATTTAGCAATTTTTTTGCTGATTTCAGAAAGTTAAATTGTTATTTGCAATTAACAAAAATTTAGCTCAAATATTACTAAAATTCTGTAAATTTAACAGTTTTTTTTTGCTATTTTTATTAAACTATTATTCAGCAATTTTTTTTTTGCTAATTTTAGCAGGTTAAATTATTATTTGCAATTAACAACAATTTAGTTCAAATATTACTAAAATTCTGTAAATTTAACAGTTATCTTTGCTGTTTTCATTTTATTAATATTTAGCAAACTGATTCTGCTAATATTAGCACTTTTTTCTGCAGCATCATTTTTAACTAATTTTTAGTAACTTTTTTTGCTATTTTTACGGACTTATTTGTATGAGTGCAGTATTGCTTATTGCAAATCTTAAATTCTGATGTCAATTTTTCATCTGTGACTTTAAGGCCTATTTAAGTCCAAAAACTCTTTTGATTATGTCCATATTTATTTATTGAATAATAAAAATTTACATTTTAACAAAAAGCGCAATTTTTACCTTCCTATTAGGATTTCCAAATTTTTGTTCTACGAATAGCACAAAATGGGATTGGTTTTATCAACATCATAATCTGCAGCTAATTTACTTTCCAGCGATACCAAAAACTTATCGTATCTTTATAACTCCTTAACAAAAAATCTTTACATCTTACCCCTTACTCATATATTTCTTATTACGAGTCTTCCCAGTAAGCATTTGGAAATATCTTCCAAGAAGATATTAAAACGATATCTTTTATTTTTCAACAAGTAGTATTTTGAAATTGTCTTCCTTTAATCATTTGGTAGAAAATTCGGTGATATTTGGAAAAAAAAATCAAAAATTGAAAATTTTGTTTGAAATTTTTTGTCATTTTGGAAAAATTTAAAACAAAATTTATACAAAAACAACCAACAGATACATAGAAAACAAATTCCTCGAAAAAATCATGGTTTAATGCGCAGAAAAAATCGGCTACGATGAAATCAAGATACATAATTGTGTTGGTCAATGGATTATGTGTGCAGATATTCTTTTTCGGGCTTAAATTTAATAATGAAAAAAATAAACTGTTTACTTTGTACCGGGAAGTTTATTTGGCGATATCACCTTATCTTTATCTTCCAGGTGATAAATTAGCGATATCGCCGATTTACCTTCCTGGGGTATTGCTTTCGTATTGCCTGGAAGTATTGCTTTCGGGTACACTCATAGAAAAAGTTTGTAGAAAAGTTAGTAAAACTGTTAGTACTTGAACTTAACAAATTTTTAACTAATTTTTAGTTAAAATTTAATTTTTAGTTAATTTTTTTGCTACCTCCACATTACTAATGTACAAATTTTTTTGCTATTTTTTTTTTGCTGAATTTAGTTACTAATTTTCAACTATAAATTTGCTAACTTTACATTATTTTGCTGAATTTTAGTTACTAATTTTTAACAGAAGATTTGCTAATTTTAAAAATTTTTTGTAAACTAAACCACCAATTTTGGAGCGCTTATAAACAGAATGTTAAATGACTCATAAAAATTACTGCACATTTTTAACTCGCCAAAAATAATGTAAAAAGTTTTTAAATAAATCTAAATTGAAATGGTTGAAAATTTGTCCTACTCATAAAATATCTAAATTATTAAAATTTATGAGAAAACTTTCTATTTATCGTAATACATTAATTTTCAAAGATCAAGGTTTATTTTGGACGAACCATTTTAATATGAAAATTGTGATTAAAAGTATCTCTGGGGAGCAAGTGGAGTTCAGGGGGATGACCCTAATTTTTTTCACTTAATATTGTACTTTATAAGCTTATTTAAAGAATACGATATTTTTAATCGGCCACACCTTCTTTCCTGTAGGTGGAGCTTTAGAGATGAAAATGGAAACTCAAATAAATTCGGAAGTACATATCCGATCAGCAAACAATGAAAATCAAAAGAAAGGTCTCTATACAATACATTTTCCCAATCAGAAGAATACAAACGGGAAAGCGGTGGTAAAGCACTTTAACAGGTGGTACAAGTACTGGCAAAACTAATAAATAGGTGGTCTGGAAATATATTTTCCAAAATAAAATTTAAAAAAAGTTCATATGTATTTTTTTGTTCCTGCCGTGATTTGAACCCAGGGCGTCAGATTGGCAGACGATTGCTCTACCCACTAAGCTAATGAGACATATAATATTTGATGGCTAAACACATAAATGAGTGATAATAGCTGGACAACTACTGGCTCTGCCAAAAGTCTAGTACTGGCAAACAATTTTTTGTAACTAATATGCCAGCGTTGGGAGGGCAAAAGAAAAGTTGGTTTTGAAGGAATTTTCCCACAAACAAAAAATTGATTTTATAAAACAAAAAAAATTTTAAATTAAAAAAAATCAAAAAAAAATGTTTATAAAATCATTGGTCTACCAGTGAATTGATTTTTATACCACTGGTAGCATTGGCTAGGTAGCATTGGATAACCACTGGTTGGAAACCCTGGCATATCACTCTAAGCCAATTCTATGTCAGTGTTTTTTTTTATAAACCCCCGAAATTTTTGTAAAACAAATACTGGCAAAACGCTTTTTGCAAACGCTGGCAAAGCGTCCCAAATGAGTGTTCTGCCAGTCATTTTTTTTTTACCACCGTGGTTACCCAGTGCTTGATTTTTTGTACCACTGGCGATTTCTGACTGGGTTGTTATGGTTAACATATTATTGTCTATAAATATTACCACTTTTACAAAAAATCATTCTTGGGAAATTTTCATTGGCATTGAAATATAATTCGCATTACTTTATCTCAATGTCAATGCCAACAAATTTCATCACAATTTTTTTCAATTTGCATTGATGAAAACAATGGTAATGAAATATACACATAATTGAAGAAAAAGCATTGTAATATAAAAAAAATATAAGAAATACGCGAATTTTTAATTTTTTTTTTCTTAATTTATTCTTTTATTAAAACATGAAAAAACTACTTCTTTCATCAATTATAAATGGGCATTTAGGCATTGAACAATGCCAATTGAAAAAATTACAATTAATTGACACATTCAATAAACTGGTCCCAAGTATGTTTTTAAATACACATTTATTTTTTATTTATTAATTTTCATTTCATTTGCTCCTTTTTTACCTTTTTCCAGTCCACTAGTAATCTGCCAAAGTTTTGTTGATTTCAGAAAATTTTAGCAAAAATTTTGTAGGTTTAACATTTTTTTTTGCTATTTTCATTCTATTATTATTTAGCAATTTTTTTGCTGATTTCAGCAAGTTAAATTGTTATTTGCATTTAACAAAAATTTAGCTCAAATATTACTAAAATTCTGTAAATTTAACAGTTTTTTTTTGCTATTTTTATTAAACTACTATTCAGCAATTTTTTTTTGCTAATTTTAGCAGGTTAAATTGTTATTTGCAATTAACAACAATTTAGCTCAAATATTACTAAAATTCTGTAAACTTAAAAGTTTGTTTTTGCTGTTTTCATTTTATTAATATTTAGCAAACTGATTCTGCTAATATTAGCAGTTTTTTCTGCAGCATCATTTTTAACTAATTTTTAGTAACTTTTTCTTCTTCGTATTTCCATGCTTGGTCAGTTTGTATTCATATCTTACATACATGGAACAATAAAAAGTGCCTTATTATGTTTTTTATAATATACAATTATGCATTCCCTACCCTACTAAAAAAATTATATGTCTTTTGATATTATATATAATAATATCCGAAAAATGAGAACATCTAATTGTATCAAATTAGATCGTATTATGATCATATTAGATTTAATTTGACAAAATTAGATCTAATTTGATGGAATAAGATATGGTTAGATACAATTTTATCCAGATTTTGTCCTCATCCAAATGTATCAAATATAATATAATCATATCCAACAAGATATAATGGTATATAATTCGATACAATTATGCATAATTATATGAGGCTTTTGTAAATATATACCGGTCTATATATAATTGTATATTGTAATATGTTGCGCTATATATTGTGCAATATATAACAACCCAGTGTAGAAAATCATTACCAGATATGTTGTTATGTAACTATATACTTGGTAATGGTAACTAGTTACTTTTGTTATTAGATTTCTTATTACCTTTATATGGCGATGTCGCCATAATGAGTTGTCGTTACACACCAGCATACGAAAAATCAAAAAATATCGTTACCTATGTGCTTACCAGTATTGACAAAAATAATGAGTCTAAAAATAGATTTTCAAAAAAATAAATTATATAAAAAAAAAATATTTTTTATTGTATTTTTTTTAATAAAATTTTCTGGTGCGGGAATCGAACCTGGGTCTACAGATTGCCAGTCAACAGCTCTACCATCTGAGCTATATCGACATGTAATATTTAATAGATAAAAACATAATTGACCTGATGCACACAAGCAAGCTTACTTTCCAACATAAAAAAAATCAAAAAATATGTGGTTACATATATCCTTACCAGTGTTTAAAAAATATTGAGTCTAAAAATAGATTTCAAAAAATTTTCAAAAAAATCTAGAAAATTATTTTCTATTTGAAATAATGATAAAAGTAAGCCATTATCAGTAATTCATTACACTATGCGACAGTCAAAATCGGGATGGGATGAAACCAACGGGAAATGTTATATCGGTCAAAAACAAGTTATACGTGTCCCGGCGTTTCGCTTGGTCACGTCTAGGAATCGAGATATATCTTTTTTTTTGACATAACTCGAGAACCACTAGTCCGATTTTGCTCAAACAATTTAAAAAAAATTAAAAATTACAATTCCTTTAATGTGTTCATATAACGTTTTTCTATATACCCAACAGTTTTGCCGGTAAAGATAAATGTTTGTTACCGCTACCATAAAAATCAAATAACCTTTTGTTTTTACTTTTCTTTTTAATATTTTAGGCAAAAAATATTTTTTTCTTCATACATTTATTTTTGCCGGCAAAACTGTTGAGTATATAGAAAAACGTTATATGAACAGATTAAAGGAATTGTAATTTTTAATTTCAATTTAATTTAAAATTGTTTGAGCAAAATCGGACTATTGGTTCTCGAGTTATGTCAAAAAAAAGACCACCAAAGGTCAAATCGATATATCTCGATTCCTAGGGGTGACCCAGCGAAACGCCGGGACACGTATAACTTCTTTTTTACCGATATAACTTTCCCCGGTAGTTTGAACCCTTCCCGATCACTGACCCCTACCATTTGTCTCACAGTGTTATTATATGTTTTAAAATAATGCAGAAGGTAAGTGGGTGTCATTACTGGTAGTCCAAAAAATAATGATATGTCATTACAGTTTCTACACTGGAAAGATATAGTTATATATTTAGGATATAATTTCGTAAAATTTTATATAATTGTATCTTGGTATATATGTTCCAATACATAATTATACAAACTTTTATATGATAATATATGACTATATCAAAACTTTTTTACTTGGGTAGTAAACATGATTTTTATATAATCAAGTATGATTTTATACAATTATGTCTAGTCGAGTATTGTTAAATGTATATTTTTATACAATTATATCAAAAGATATTAAATTATATAAAATAGTATTAATTATGTCTAAAAATATGTTATTAGATCCGAAAAATGGTGGATCTAGTTAATATGAATTTATACAACTAAATATATTTTGATATAAACATATATGTATGCATAGAGCATCCTACGGGGACATTTTTTCGATCTATAGTTTAGTATGGAGACATTTGGTTAGTTTGTGAACTGTCCTCAAAATCTTTCTAGATCTAGCGTATAGTACGAAGACATTTTTGACTAAGATACAGCATAGTTTGGGCACATTTTTGGCTGTGTCCTCGAACTATGCGCAATACATTCACTCATAAACCCGTAGAAATAGTTCAAAATTTTGCTTAAATAACAGGAAATAATACCTGACTTTTGTACTAACTTCTTTTTATATTTGGTGATATGACAATATGACAATACTCAACGATATATAAATCTATAAAATCATAAATGGTTATATAAAAAATATTTTTACTCGGGTTGTCAACTACATTTTATGAATATTTCGGGATGTAGCTATATATAAAACACTGAATGAAAAATGAAACTGAACCAAATCAGTGGTCAGTAAGGAATTAATTCATAGGAATATGAATATATCGCTATATCGGCGAAATTATTTAAAAATAAGGGCCTATGAATCAATTTCTGCTGACATGAAAATGTCTGTGGAAGATGTGAAAAAAAGTCTCTTTGAACAGCCTACAGTGCGGAAAAGTCTAAAGTGGGAAAAAAAAAACAAAAACTCTGGATGCGGCACAGACTCTAGATATGTATATCCCAAAAGTGTTTTGGTATAACGAGATGACCTTTCTCAAACCATATCTTTTAGTTGTTTCCTTGACGACGCGTCGCGACTGCATCTTGAAAAGAAAATTTACTATCAAGTTGCGTGCAGTCTACGTCACAGGTTCAAATTCAACTGAATTTAACAAGCAGTATGTGTGATCAACTTGAAAGCAAAATCTTGAACGTGTAACTGCAGTGTAAATAAATTCAAAACTACCCAGGTAGAAATTGCCGACGTTACAACAAAAGTTGTACTGGGAGAGCACTGTTTTTTACGAAATGCCGGTACTACTTAAAACGTGCTTGGCCAGTACTGTTTTCTGAAAATTAACGAGCTTTTTTTAATTTATTAAAATTAACAATTTTGTAAATCTTACGTATTTTTACATCTATAACACAATTATTTATGTAAGAGAGACATCGCCATTCTTTTCTTGTGAAGTTTCAAAAGAATACATTAAAAATCTATGATGTACACTAAGAGGACAGTAAAGTTCTAGCAAACTACTAAATTTGTTATTAAATGTACTGGGATAATAATAAAAAAATAAAATCCCAAGCCTGCGCCAACGTTGGGAAATTACTACGGCCAAGCGTTTATTGGTGTTATCATTTCGACAACATGCCAGTACAGTAAACGTTAAAAATCCGACGCATTGCCAGTACATGTACTACCGCCTCCAATACCGGGCCAACATTGTGCCGTTTGTATTTTTCTACCTGGGTAATATGCTTAGAATGGATAAATAAAAAACATCTCCCTCACTTGATTGATGTACATTGTACACATAAATAATTTATGCACTGTGACTGTTAACGCGTACATATTCTGAATATAAAATATTACAAATAGAAAAAAAAAACAAACAGGAAACACAACATTGCATTTTCTGAGTATTGGTTTTTTGTGTGTTTTATCTCAATTTTTTTCTAAGAAAACAGATGCTTTTTTCTCAACTTATTACGTCTGTTTTTGTACAGGGTTTGTATTTTATTGGAAATGACATTGCTTTCGTTTCGAGAAACAAGTTCAATGTTACTTTTTGTCTAAAATGTTATATAAATTCTAATGGCCAATTACTGAATGCAAAAGTAAAATTTACCAGGTAAATTCAAATTTTATATCGGAAACTAGAACAAACCCTACGGGGAAAGGGACCGGTCCCAGATGACACGCAGGATAGGTCCCAAGGGGGCGGAGACCGGTCGTTGATCGGTCTTTTTGTTTGAAAGAGACATATCACTTTAACATGGCGTTGTCATTGGAAATGACCAATTGCCACAGTTGAGACAAATTGTGGCAGTAAGGTGGTGTGTCTAAAAATAGCTTTTCAAATAAACTAATAAAAAATTAAGAATTAAAAATAATCTATTTGGCGTCGAAGAAGGTCTCGATAACACAACCTTCTGCTTGTAAGGCAAACGCTCTACCGTCTGAGCTAATGTTGCTTATGCGTGATGGCTGGCTGATGGTTAAGTTATATGTTTTTAGTTTCTGTTCAAATAAAAAAGAGAAAGAAAAAACAAACACACACACAGCAAATAAAAAAAACATGGAAAAGAAAAAAAAAATAGAAAAGAAAACAACATTAACACACACAAATATGGTGGAAGTGCCTTGAATATGCCCCCGATTGACCGGTCATGGGATAGGTCCCTTAATGGCAGTTGACTTGTTTTTTGAGTTGGCCATAATTAAATTAAAAAATCAATTAAAAATTAGAAAATTACCTCAAAACCTCTGATAATATAAATAAAAATTTAAAAAATTCCCCTTTAAAAAGAAAGTTAAAAAGAAAAGTTAAATGAAATACCAATTGTTAAAACTAAAACAGCTTTAACATTAAAAAAACGTTGAAAATACAAAACTTAAAATTTCTTAGCAAAACATTATAAAAATTTAAAAAAAGAGCTAAAATTAGCAAATCGTGAAAAAATAAAGTTAAAAATAAATAAAAGAGTAAAATAAATAAAATATATTTTTAAAAATATGCCGCGAATTTTGTTTTTTATTTCGGTATCGGTCAAGTTTTTTTAAAAGCAACAGTGAAAATAACGGTTCAGAAAATACTTAGAAAATTAATTCATTTTCTTTTGTTCATATTTGTACTAATTTAGTAATATGCCTTCGGTTGACCGGTCACGGGATAGGTCCTTGGAGGGCAATTGACTCCTCATTCCCCGTAGGGAACGTTTGAGTTAAAGTCAGGGCTGGCAGGCAATACCGCTAAAATACCGTTATCGATTCAAAACCCTTTCAACTGACTACCGTTACCCCTAAAATACCGTTACCGAAATACCCGGAATACCGATATCGTTAAAATACCGTTACCGAAATAACTGAAATACCGTTATTCTTAAAATACCGTTACCGAAATAAATGAAATTCCGATAACCTTAAAATACCGTTACCGAAATACATGAAATAGCGTTATCCTTAAAATACCGTTACCGTTATTTTTAATTCTCTACTCTTGGTCATTGCACGTGGTTATTGAGTATTTCACATAAATTAAGTTAATTAATTCGTTTTGTTTTTACCGAAATAACGGACTACCGTTATCCTTAAAATAACGTTACCGATATAACTGAAATACCGTTAACCTTAAAATACCGTTACCGATATAAATGAAATAGCGTTACCCTTAAAATACCGTTACCGAAATAACCTAAAATATCGTTACCCTAACGATAACCGCATTCGTTTCGGTTACCATCCATGGTTAAAGTCCGAGTTAGCAGCTAACGAGACATTTTTAAATTCACGCTGGGTATGTCTATATAAATTAGATTGTTATGAACACGTTTTGCCAAATCATTTGGTTAAAATATATTTTTGTGCATAATAAATTTAAAAGGAATTGAAATAAAATATATTTTGATATTCAATTTTTGATTTATGATACATTTGGGTTGTTTTATTTCGTTGATTTATGGTTATTGGCTTGTTTTAACACACTGCCTATATGTATATACAAGGTGGCGCAAAAGTTGTCATCCGATGGTCTTTGACTGCAATTTTTTTAATAAATGAAAAACTTTAGTTTTGTTTTGATGTCTTATGTTTTATTTGATGTCTAATTTTTTTCTTTTCATTAAGTAGAAAAAAAGTTATCGGCCAAGTGGCCGTCGCCAGAATTGATGACCATTCGAGCCCGATTTATAGCATTTTCCATCACTCTTGCCAGAACTTCCGCCGATAGGTTCAAGCATTCCTGACGGATACTCTCTTTGAGAACTTCAAGAGTCTAAGGCTTGTTGACATAGACTCATGAGTTCAGGAAACCAAATAAAAAGAATTCTAGAATGGGTAAATCGGGCGATTTTGCCGGCCAGTGCAAATTACCAAAACGGTAGATTATGCCACCCGGAAATGCTGCCCTCAGCATTTCGATTGTAGGTCGTGCAGTACGCGCTGTTGCTCCATCCTGTTGGAACCACATGTTTTCCAGTCCCAATTCGTCCAGTCGAGGTAGCATGGCTCTGTAGCGCTCGCCGTTCACATTTGTGACCTTCTCCGAGAAAACGGACCTAGTGTGTGAAAATGAAGTTTTGAGAAGAACGCATTTAAAGTTTCATAACGCATTATCACTTTGAACACGCATTATCGTTTTGTATGTTTTTATGGTGTAAATAAATTTTTATCAGAAATCTAACTCATTTCATCTTATTCTACACCATTTTAGGTACTCCACTCTTAAGTCCAAACCCGTTTTTTGACACACTAGGTCCCTTTTCTCGGAGAAGGTCACATTTGTCAAAATTAGGTCCTATGACGCCTCCAGCGTAAAACGTGTATTATACGCGGATTTTCGGTGCCCCAGCGTTCTTGAGCAGTACAGCAATTCATGTCTTATTGACATGTATTTTGTATCTGTTTACTTCACAAATGTCCAAACAGAACTGACATCTACCCCCACCTTCAAAAATTATAGCATCTTCCGATAGGGTGATGACTTTTGCGCCACCCTGTATTATAAAAAAAGATGCTCACGCAAAACCATATTTTTCTTTAACACGAAAAGTCTTCAGTATACTCAAGGAGTTGGCAACGGTAGGGCCTAATAAAATAACTCCGTTAAAGTGAAAAATTACAAATCTTACATGTATCGCGAGTAAAAATATAACATCTATGTTTGTCATTCATGATTTCTTTTTTAAGTTTTGGCATTGTAAATAGCCAAGAGTATATATTACAGAGAGATATTATGCTACTCTTAAATCTCTCGAAGAAAAGGCGAAGTCGGTCAAACTCGATAAATAACATTTTTCTCTTAAAAACCCTGTGTAGAAACGGTAATGACATATCATTATTTTTTGGACTACCAGTAATGACACCCACTTACCTTCTGCATTATTTTAAAACATATAATAATGAGTTACTGATAATGACTTATTTTTATAATTTTTTGAAATAGAAAATAATTTTCTAGATTTTTTTGAAATCTATTTTTAGACTCAATATTTTTTAAACACTGGTAAGGATATATGTAACCACATATTTTTTGATTTTTTGTATGTTGGCGAGTAAGGTTACTTGTGTGCAGCAGGTCAATTATGTTTTTATCTATTAAATATTAGATGTCGATATAGCTCAGAGCTATTGACTGGCAATGTGTAGACCCAGGTTCGATTCCCGTAGCAGCAAATTTTATTAAAAAAAAATACAATAAAATATATTTTTTTTTTATATAATTTATTTTTATGAAAATCAATTTTTAGACTCAGTACTGGTAAGCACATAGGCAGCGATATATTTTTTGATTTTTGTATGCTGGTGTGTAACCATAACTCATTATTTTTCGCGACATCGCCGTATAAAGGTAATAAGAAATGTAATAACAAAAGTAACTACACTGAACCAAAAGTCGTAAGTGAAATCAACATAAAAATTTTGTTACTTTTTGATGAAACGAATTGTTAAAACAATATATTTTGTATTCAAATCAATGTGTCTTTTTTTTAAATCAACTACTTTTTTTTAAATGAACATACTTATGTCCGTCAATAATTCTCTACAAAACAATTGTTGTTTTGATAATTTTTTGTCCATTTTTTAACAAAATTTAATTTGTTAACTCTAAAAAATTTTGTAAATAGGCAGTAACGTAAATTAAATATAATTTTTATTCAATTTGAAAAAAAAAGTATTAAATCTGTAGAAAAAAGTTTAGTGACCCTACTAAAAAAAATTATATGTCTTTTGATATTATATATAATAATATCCGAAAAATGAGAACATCTAATTGTATCAAATTAGATCGTATTATGATCATATTAGATCTAATTTGACACAATTAGATCTAATTTGATGGAATAAGATATGGTTTGATACAATTTTATCCGGATTTTGTCCTCATCCAAATGTATCAAATATAATATAATCATATCCAACTAGATATAATGGTATATAATTCGATACAATTATACATAATTATATGAGGCATATGTAACTATATATCGGTCTATATATAATTGGATATTGTAATATGTTGTACTATATATTGTGCAATATATAACAAGATATAGTTATATATTTGGGATATAATTTCGTAAAATTTTATATAATTATATCTTGGTATATATGTCCCAATATATAATTATAAAAAATTTTATATGATAATATATGACTATATCAAAACTTTTTTACTTGGGGAGGTTAGTTTTGTCGCGTCATTACTTGTGCTAGCATGTGTATTTGTAATTGTCGGAAATATCAATAAATTGACATTAAGTGTTTTGTGTTTTTCAAAGTATAGATAATTAAAAAATTCAGTGACTTGAAGTGAATTGCTAATTGAAGATTTATTCATTTAAATTTAGAGAAATTTATATAATTTTGAACATTCTCAATTAAATCGTACATTTAAATTTCTGTCAATAATTTTGATATTATCTATCTTTTTGTTACTTTGTTTAAGGCAAACTATTAATGAAATTTATATAATGTATTTGAATTATTAATTTAAATAAACTTATATGTTTATGTATATAAAATGGTACATGTGTTTTAAATAAAGAGTTTTAGTATGTGCTATATTATAATTTCAATTTTATATTTCATTATTTTTTATATTTTATCAAATTAATTATAAAAAGGACATTGTCTGTATATTGCTTAAAAAAATTTTAAATTGGTGAAATAGAAAAAATAATGAAATATAAGTCGAAAAATTAATAATAAATCGATAAAAAATTAATTAAGTAAATAAAATGCATTGTTGAATTTAATAAAATGCATTGGTAAGACAACAAAATCATTATGCAATTTAATGAAATATAATTGTTAAGACAACTAATTTTTGTTAATACATTTGACGATATTTTGTCAAAATAATACCACATAAAATAGTTAAACGTCAAAATATAAATCTACTAAACAATGCGTTAAATTGATGGACAGGTTTTGTTAATTGTATAGTGATTCATCAATTTAATATGGATTTTAGTTGATTTCACAGCTGTGTTTGGTTAAGTGAGGTTACCAAGTATGTATTTACATAACATTACATGATTTTCTACACTGGAAATGAGTTGGGTTACAACATGTGTGAGATAAATGATGGTGAAATTATGCCCGCTTTGGATTAAATTATGATAATTTCCTGTTTTACTCCCACTTTTTATATAAATTTGTGTAATTTGTATATGTGACAGCGCATAGAGAAAGGGACCTAAGGGTAAAAAAATCAACTTTTTTTTTTTTTGTGGACAACATCTGAGCATCGAATGAGACCGATCCCATGCTCTCCTGACCTTAGGACCCTTTCTATCCTTAGGTCCCTTTCTATTTTGCGCGTCACATATAATGCCACTAATTGTAAGCAGTTTTTCGTTTAATCGTTTAACATATTTTACTCAAATTTCACAAAATAACCAAATAAAGAAAAAAAGCAACAAATTACCAAATTTTTTTGTGCTTTTGTTTGAGATTTTTCACTTCTGACCATTCTGAATGCTTCAAACCCAATTATGGGCTTTCAAAACCAATTTCTGTGCTTTCAAACCAAATTTCTGCAACTTCATACCAAAAATTCCCTTAAATAAGGCAATATTTATGAATGAATCTGGTCAAGACTTAAGTATCCTAAAAAAAATCGTAAGAGTGTAAAGGGTCTACAAGTTTTTGTCTTGTACATAATAATTTTTTATTATTATGTACAAGATAAAAAAGTAAAGGCAAAGTATACTTATTGAATATTTTTATATTTTCTATCAAGTGTCTAACCTTTTTCAAAATAGGTGGGTACTACCAAGGAGACTTCTTTGTAATGTAATTTATGCAGGCAAAATTCCTCCGAATTTGAAAGTTTTTCTTAAAGGAAGTTTAATTCTTTGAGGGTATTTACGATCGTGATATACATCTTGTACATAATAATTTTTTAGAGTCTCAAGGAAGGTATCGTTTTGGGGCACCCACCGATTTGGTGGTGGATATATCTAGTAAAAGGCAAAACTTAATAATAACTATTTTATTTTTTATCAGATGTGTCCCTCAAATATCTTTCGTTCGATACCAAATTTACCGATGGTTATTTTGTGTCTTTTTTTATGTATTTTTAAGATATTTCCAAACACTTTGTTAGAATGCGAGATGGTGGACCACAGGCAAAGTATACTTATTGAATATTTTTATATTTTCTATCAAGGAGACCTTCTTTGTAATGTAATTTATGCAGACAAAATTCCTCCGAATTTGAAAGTTTTTCTTAAGGGAAGTTTAATTCTCTGAGGGTATTTACGATCGTAATATACACTAGAGGCCAGTATGAATGTTTTGCAAGACATTCACAAAACATTTTCTTATACAACACTAAAATATTTGTCTTGTTTTCTGTTTTATTTATTTTTTTTTGTAATGATCTGAATTTTAACATCTTGTAAATAACTACAAATAAGTAAAATGGTCAATTTTTGTTATATTTAGTATTAAAAATCGTCAAATCTCTCATCAGCGCATGCAAGAGAATGTTTTGTAAGACATTCATTCAGCAATATACACACGATGAAAAAACTTGACTGTTATTGGCATTTTCACAGAATTAAGTACCCAGAAAAAAATTGGCAGTAGTGCTTTACAAACTACTTCTTTTAATGCTTCACAAGTATCCAATAGTGTATTTTTACTACTTTTTTAGAAGTTATTCTGAACAACTTCAAAAAATCACTTCTTTCATTGCTTCCGAATTATTTCTGAACAACTTCAAAAAATTACCTCTTTCATTGCTTCCCAAGTATCCGTTATTACATTTTTACAGCTTTTTTAGAATTACTTCTGAACCCCATCAAAAAATCACTTAAGTATTGCTTCTAAAGAGTAATTGCTCTAAAAGTGATCGTAAAAAGTAAATTTGGTATCATTTGGCATTTCCAACTAGAGGGTTCCGGGTTCGATTCCCGGCGGAACCAACATTTTTTTTATTTTTTTAAAATTTTTTTTTATTCTATTAATTTTTTTTAATATTTATAATTAATTTGTTTAAATTCAATATTTTTTTAATTTTTAACTTTTCAAAAATATGTATATATAAAAAAATGGTGAGAAATTGATTTTTATGTACCTACCTGTAAAAATAGTACTGAAACCAATATTGAATTGGAGTGCACCTTTTACACTTGTTTAATAAGTACTTTTATTGAAGAGAATAAGGAACAATATCTCGCATTAACAAAGTGGTGTTTTTATGCCAGTCAACTTTCATATCAAAGAATAGCTCAGCGGTAGGGCGTTAGACTAGCAAACGTGAGGTCGCTGGTTTGATCCCCGGTGACAGCAATAAAAAAACTTTTGTAAAATAAAAAAAATATAATTTTTTTTGTAAAGAATTTTTTTTTAACTTTTAATTGGTGAAAAAGAGCTTCCTTTGCACTCGTTCAAAAAGTACTGAAAAAAATGTTGAAGTGGGAGTACACCTCTCCTTTGACAACTCAATGTTAAAATCATTAGTGTTTATGTTAAAAAAGAAGTACATCTAGATCATCAATTGTAGTGCTTTTTCTACTGCTTCGGCATCTCTTTTTTGGCTGGGTACCTTGTGGGAAAATAGGGGTCAGTTGCAATACGAGCACCTGTTCCAAGGCCGGTGAACATAAGACCGGTCTGAAAGGACCTGCACCATGACTAATGAAAACAACACCAGTCTGACAGTACCTACCCGGTGATCTATTCTTTAACCGGTGAATTCAGGCCTGGTCTCAAGGTATAGGTTCTGTGACTGGTGAAAAGAACACCGCTGTGAAAATACCTGTTTCGTTCTTTTTTGAATTTTTTAGAAAGCTTTTTTATTCTTGGAAATATCGTCCCTTAAAATTTCGTATAAAAGCATTTTGTTACAATTTTGCTTTTAAACTACCAATTGAAAAACTAAAAACTCAAGCGCTTTAAAAATTGCATGAATTAAACTTCTTTGAAAGGCATTTATTTCAGTTAAAATCAAGTTCACAAATTGAGGTAATTTTTGGAATTTCTGTTTTCATTTTCGGTCAGCAGGGTAATAAACAAAAAACGCTGGAAGGAATTATTTGATTTGCTTTCATAGTTACTGTTAGAAAAAACTCTGTAAAATATTTAGTTAAAACTACTAAAAATTAGTTAAAAATTATGCTGCAGAAGAAAACTGAGTTAAAGGTTTGTTAATAGAAATAACGAACTTACCCGTTAAATCACCAAAAATTTTGCTAAATAACACTGCATGACACTCAAAAAATTAATGGAGATCTGACCATCAGTTCTATATATTTCGGACATCCTGATTACAATGACGTACCTTTCTTTTCAATCAATGGTACAGATTTTTCGCTAAATGTCTTTAAAGTTTGTCCATTCAGTTTTTAAATAAAAAAATTTTCAAATTCAATTACATAATATGAATTTTTTTGTATTAAAATGAAAGCACAGGACCTGTGGCCATATTTACGATATAAATGCAATGTGCTAATCTTGATATTTAAACCACTGCTGAACGTTTTATATAGGTTTTTATGGTTTTTTGCTATGTACAAACGACCTCAATAAATGTAATGCTTTAGTACACACAGAGAAAAAATATGCCATTTTCCAACTGAAATTCGGTTACATCTACTAAAATAGGTTGGTACAACTGAAAATTGGTTATCACGACAAAATTCGGTTTATAGAACTGAAATTTAGTTGCAATAGCCAAAATATTTAGGAATCACATTCCAATATGGTTTCACCATATTCCAATCTGGTTTCACTATTTTGGTTGTAGCAAACAAAATAGGCTTAGCAAGTCGGTTGGCAATTTTTTTCTTGTGTGTAAGGAAGCAATTAAAAGGAATTTCAATAAAAAAAATGTACTCATCTATAGCGGCCTGTACGTTTAAATCGCGACTTTTCAAAAATTTTATATGGCATTATAGCTCTCCAAGATGTCCTAAAAGTCCAACTTATAGTAGAATATGGGGTGACCAGTTAAAATTGTTGTTACAATATTTTAAGCAAAAAAGTTTGCATTTGCAAAAGTTATGGTAATAAATACATTTTTTACTAAGTTTAGTATCGTACTAAAGACATTTTAAGATACTAAAGTGTCTTTAGTACGATACTAACCTTAGTAAAAAATGAATTTATTGCCATAACTTTTGCAAATGGAAACTATTTTGCTTGAAATTTTGCAACAACAGTTTTTATAGGTGACCCCATATTATACTAAAAGTTAGACTTTGGGGACATCTTGGAAAGCTATGCTGCCATACAAAATTTTTAAAAATCGCGATTTTAACGTATAGGCCGCTATAGATGAATACATTTTTTTGATGAAATATTTTCCCTTTAATTGCTTCTCTACTGAGCCATATCATTTATTGAGGCCGATTTTGCTTTCAGCGATTCAATTGGCTAAAACCTTAAAAAACCGTTAAAATCCATCTAAAACGCGAACAGTGGTTTTAATATTAAGTTTTATGCATCAGATTTTAAGATTAATTTAAAAATCTGTACCATTGATCGAAAAATAAAGTACGCCATTGTAATCAGCATGTCCGAAATATATAGAATTGATGGTCAGAGCTCTATTAATTTTTAAAAGTCAAGATTTTGTCATGCAGTGTAATTATTACCCTAAAAAAATTAAGAAAAAATTTAAAATTTTCTAAGTTTTTTTTCGATTTTTTTAAATGCAAATAAAAATTGACCTTTTGATAACAGCAGTTTACAACTTTTTTTAGTAAATATTTCTTTAACAGGATAGATTGCTATTTTTATTAAAAATAACAAAAATTTTGTAGATATAACAGATTGTTTTCGCTATTTTTAATCTACTAATAAAATTTTTTGAAGATTTTAGAGTACAATTTGTCATTTTTAATTAACTAAGTAAAAGTTAATTTACTAACTAGCTAACTAAAATTCTTTAAATTTAACGGTTTTAGTTGAATGGGGGAATATTTAGTTGATCTCTTATTTTTAAGTAAATGAATGTTCTTTTTAGTTTGACTCTAGATCATAAATTAATATCACTTTCTGTTTAAATTATTTTCAAATCAAAGAAAGATGATACAATTTTGACAAGTAAATTACAAAGAATAAAAATATATTTGAAAGAATTCGATAAGACCAGCAATACAGAATACGTATTTTCGGCTTTCGCTACAAAGCCATCATCAGTGTATTTCGTCTTGGGTGGGCTAATATTTTAATGTTGTCTACTTATGTGACCGCTGAAAGAAAATCTAATTTCGTATCAACAACTCAACTTAGACTAACATCAACGAAATTTAACAATGCTATTTTTATCCTTTGTTATTATTACTCTATTTTGCTTTGAACCTTAATTCTTAAGATATGTCAGCTGATTCTATTCAACTCTGTGTATGATAACCACAGATTTTTGAATTACAACGAACCGTTAAATTTAAATGTATATTATTTAAATTATATTTTTGCACCGTGTCAATGTGTTTTAAGATAAATGGAGGAATATTTTTTTTTGTTTTGCTGTTCTTATCTTACTAGTATTTAGCAAAACAAAAAACATCTACTAATTTAACAATTTTTTCTACAGCATAATTTTTAACTAATTTTTAGTTACTTTTTCTGCTATTTTTACAGATTTATTTCTATGAGTGTAAAAATTTAAAGCAAAATATCTGAACAATGTGAACACTGATAAACTTTTGCTCGTCAGTGCATATAGCGAATATTATTGGTTCTTTCTAAAAGTGTAATATATCAAATTAAAGGGAATAGTTTGTCGTCCTATTTGAATTTTGCATAAAATATCATTCTGCTTTTCAATTTTGCATTTTCTCACAAAAAGTTTATTAAAAGTTGATTTTTCCCACAAAAATTGTTTTGCAAATATTTCTTAACCCTTAAATGCATGGTGTAGCCATTTGGCAACATACCAGTTTTTTAGTAAGAAAAACCCACTTGATGAATAAAACTGCATTTTTGGGCATTAGTGCCCCTTCTGTACAAAATGTCCTTATAGTTTAGCTCAGATTTTTTAAACAGTTATAGGAAAAATCTTGGTTTTGCTTCGTATGTTTGTGAAAAATCTAAAACACGAGTTTTTTTACAAAGAGTCTAATATTCAAAAATGTTTGTTTAAATATTTAAAGTGGTATTTTCGCAATAAAATTAATTTTGACGACAATAAATGTATAATTCATAGTTTATATAATTTTTTTTCATGCACGTTAAAATAAAAATCACAATTTTTTTAAATAAAAGTTTTTGTATTTTTCTTAAAATGTACACGCCTTTAGTAATTATCAGGGCAAGGACTTTCATGCACTTAAAAATCGAAAATATGCCCTTAAAATATGCACTATAAAATAGAAAATATGCACTTAAATATGCAATATATGCACTAAAAACCAAAAATATGCAATTAAAAATAAATGTTTTTTTTTAAATTATATTTATTAAAAACTATTATTGTAACCCAGGTATGGGTTACAATAAGCTTGCTCGTTTACTTACACTCTAAAAAATGCTTGTAAATTCACTACTATAAAATAAGTAAATTTTTGTTTAATATAACGCATAGTGAGTAAATATAAACACAAAATGCGCAAAATTTTTTTGTACACACTTTCATATACAATAATACACACATAGTGCAATTATAGGCATTATCTGTTTATAATTAAACATGTTGTAAGTACATTTTTTTATTTTGTTGATAAATTTAAATTTTACTCACAAATGTTGTAAATTTACCAACTTGTAATAGTGACGAAAATACATAGAGGATGACATTTCAAAAATTCAAGAAATTTTAAAATATAAAATAAATTTACAAATATAATATTTTTTACTAAAGCCTGTGCTAATATTGTATTACCTGCCGTGAAATTTCCGTACAACATCTATAATTAAAAGGTAATTAGGAAGTTTCCCTAACAACAAAAAAGGCCTCAGATAACCCTCAGGATTCTTAGCACACTGCCTACACTCTAAAAAATGCTTGTAAATTCACTATTATAATGCATGCAAATTATTATGTAATATAACACATAATGCCTAAATTTAGACACCAAATGTGTAAAATTCTTGTATACACATTTTTGTCTGTAAAAGCAAACATTAAATGCTATAATAGGCATTTTTGTATTTATAATTACACACTTTGTGTGTACAATTAACAATTTGTGCTTAAAAATTAATATTAGGCATAGTGTGCGTAAATGTACAAACATTTAAAAGTAAAACTTGATTTGTCATTTAAAATATTTGTGATTAAATGAAAATTTAAATAACATTTAAAAAAATCAGAAAAAATTATTAAAACGCGATAAAAGTTTAATTAAATTATTTTTAATCATTAAGCTGTATTTGCTGATACTATATTAGAAGGTTTGTATATGAAGAATTTTTCGTAAAAGAAAAAATGCAAGCTAGTTTTGTAGTGTTTCTAATTAAAATAATTATAACATCTGTTAAATTAATTTATTTAGAAAGACCTTTATGTGTTTCTGGACATTCCGTTAGTGGTTTCCCATTCTCTTGCATGCGCTTTGGCTTTTAGCGCCATGTTGGTGCAAGTGTTAATTGCAAAGGTGTGGCTTTCGCAGAACAAAGAATGGTCTGTATCTGTGCAACTTCAACTAAGTCTTCGGAAAATGCTTTAAATACAAGATAAGTACCCTGCGATTTTAGTAATAAAACTGGACGGCATCAAAATTGTCTTCGTTGAAATGGTACCCTGTTCTTACAAATGTTAATTTGAGTCTAAAGCATATATGGGGGAAAAGCTTTGAGGGATTACTTTTTCCGTATAAATGCTAATTCCAAAGCATTGCCATTTATAAAAAAAAAAAACTAAATGCTAATCTATTTTTACAATAATAGCATTTTTACGAAATCCACAATAATAAGACCAAACATTCGGCAGCGATAAATTTTGAATTCTATGGTTTATATCTCAAGTTTTGAGATTGTTGTAGAAAGTATTTTAATACAATGAATCTTTCGCAATTCGAACTTTGATACCCATTGATTCTAAATATGTTCCCTAAATTTCTCCAACATGTCTCGAAATGGATATTTGAAATAAATATGTGAAAATATCCTTTACAATATTTAACTTTGATATTTGCTTTTATTCTTTAAAAAAGGAGAAAAATATTTCAAAACTTTTCACTGGTGTCATAAGATGGTCGTTTCATCTATTACCTACCGCATTACACTCCACAACTGTTTGAAATTTGTCGTCCAGCTTTATAAGATTTCTCACAATATCGTTTTTTTCAATACAATATCCCTCTTTTCTACACAGCCTAGTGACAGTAACATCCGTGGTAGCAATGTCGAGAGTACGCTGGGTAATACCAACGAAAGCAGGAGCAATGATCCTAATGGTGAATAATCGGTATTATTGCTGATAAATGTCTTGAAACCAACAGCGATTGTAGTTAATTCTGCTGAAGAAGAAGCGAAAGTAGCAGATCTAGCGGTCAAATGTAACACAAAACATTGTAGTACAAAAACGTTGATTACCGAATAAAAATGTTTTTATAAATTCATAAATTTTAAATGTTTTATTTGAAATAAAAATTTTAAGCTTATTTAATTGCAAAAACATACCATAAAAATACACGTATTTTCATTGTATTTTCAACTATTTAAATATGCATTTCTAAGCATAATGTGTCTAACTTTACTTGTTAAAAAGGCTTTTCTTTACGCATAACAAAGGTACATTTACACACCAGAAGTAAAATTTCGGATTATTTCATACGCACTTTTTATATAATGTTACACACTTTGTGTGTATAAATATTACACACATTGTGTGTACCATTTCAAATTTACGCACATAGAGTAATTTTGCAGACATTATAGTAGGTAAAAAGTTACCTACTATAAATAGGGTAAGTTTAAACAAATATTTATTAGAGAGTACTAAAAAAATCCAGATTTCACGAACTTTTTCTTCGAGAAAAACCCTAGAATTCTGAGGAAGACTCACAGAATATCGCTCAATTTGCAAGGATTTTTTTCTTAAAACATTTACATAAGAGACAGTCCTCTATATGATAAATCTTATGAATCTGCTGATTTCAATGTAGGCAAAAGAACACAAGAGTCTAAGGCTATTCTTAAGATATGTTTTTCAATGAAAAAATGACCATAATCTAAAGCTTTTCCAATAGGAAAAAGTACTCGGAATCTGAGGCAGTTTGAATGGAAAAAAACTGCTAAGAATTGAGTGTGCGTATTATATTTATAGTTAGTAAAATATTTTAAAAATAGTTATATTCTTTTATTTTTGGGCGGTATTACATATTTTATTTGAAAAATTTACGCACAAACGTGGTAAAATTACACATATTTTTGAAATTATTTTACGCATTTTCAATGTAAATTTACAAATTTTGTGTGTAATTAATTTACGCATCATGTATGTAATTTGTTTCATTTACGCACTGGGAGTAAATTTACCGTATTTATAGTAGGAGTACAGTTTCCTACTAATATAAGTTGGGTAAATATAAACAAAAATTAATAGAGTGTACTACAAGTTACTATATTTACTACAGCTGGAAAAATTCAATACAAAAAGTAAACAAAACTTTGCAATTGTAGTAAAAGTAGTAAGAAATTCGTGTAAACGAACACACTGATTATGTCTTCAAATAGACATAGTATATTTGTCGAAAATTCAGTGAAAATAAAAAGAAATACAGTCGATTGTAAATATTAAGGGTGTGTGGCATTTTACCTGAAAAAAACTTTATTATAAAATAGAACTTAAATATGTGTACTACACTCTAATAAAAATTCATGTAACTTTACCCCATTTATAGTAGGTATTTTTTCTCCTACTATAATTTCAGTAAAAATACATTTTTGTGCCTAAATATAAATACTTACATACATTGTGTGTACATTAGTTAGGGATAAAGTATGTAATCATACCTATTTATGTGCTTAAAAATGTTTAGGAACATACGAATTTCATGTAAAATTACAGAGTTTGTGCTTAAAATAGCATTCAAAAATATGTAAAGATACAGATAAAATGCTTACAATCACATGTAAAATATGTATATATACATTCTTGGTGCTTTATATTAAACAACCCAAATGATTCCCACTCCCATTTAAAGGATTTAAAAACAATAAATGCATTATTAAAGGATATTTTATTAGAAATTGCAAATGTAAATTTGTAACAATTAAAAACAATAAAATAAGTAATATAAGTTAATTAAATAAAATAATAAGCTGTATTTTCGCTCATACCTATCAACGTTAAGTATTTATGGCAAATCTACGTTGAAGAGATTAAAGTATAAAAGAATTATAATTGTTGCGGTAAAATCGTATGCCAGCAAAACTTTTTAGGACACAAAGCAAAGAAGTTATGTCAGATGTGTAAACGTTGAATTTTCAATATTGATAATTATCCACAACGTTGATAATTATTCACGTTAAGTTAACGTGCAAACGAAAAGTAATGCGTGTCGCTTCAAACAGTTTTTTTGTGGACTTTGCGTTTTGTTTTCTGAGTTGACGGATATAGTTAAAACAAAAATACAGCTAATTACGTATATGTAACAATTACGTATATAATCATATCATTTAACAACTATCTAAATAATAATGCAAATTTTTTTGGCAGCGTATTCATTTTTTGAAAATTTTTTGCATCATTATATTTGTTTGCAGAATGTCAATAGCTGATTGTGTATTTAGTTAATTTTTTCTACCATAAAGCGTTTTTCCGCGATTATTTTGCGGCTTTTAAGTGTCGTTTTTTTAAATTTCATAATTTAGGGACTATAATACTAATTTCGTACAACAAAGTTTGGTGCTTAGTTTGAGAAAAAAGAAAAACAAATCGTGAAAAATAAAATTTGCAAAAAGGAAAATTTTAGCACCATTATAATCGTCTGAAGAATGTTAATCGCTGATTGAGTATTTTAATTAATTTTTTGTACCATAAAGTCTTTTCGCATTCCCCCATTATTTTGCAATCTTTTAAGTGTGGTTCTTTTAAATTCATAATCTATAGACTATAATACACATTTCATACAACAAAGTTTGGTGGTTAATCAGCGATTTACATTATACAAAGAAATATATTGATGAAAGTATATTCCTTTTTGCAAAATTCTTTTCGCAAACTTTTATTTTGCAAACCAATTAATCTTTATGTAAGATATGGGTATTATAGACCGTATATTACAAATTTTAAAAACCGCTTTTAAAAAATTGCAAAATAATAGCGTAACGCGAAAAAAGACTTTGTTAAAAAATTATTAAAAAACTATTGTGATGCAAAAATATCCTTTTTGGAAAAGTTTTTTAGCGTTTTTTTTTTTGCAAACGAAGCACATGAAATTGGTAATATAGTCCCAAAATTACTGCAAAATTTAAAGATAATAAAAAATAAAATCAGAAATTATCATTCTGCAAACGAATAAAATTATGCAAAAATTTTCCTTTTTAAAAAATTTTCTTCGCAAAATGTTTTTTGCATCTAGCCACCTTACTTTAATGAAAGATACGGGTATTACAGACTTAGTGAGCGACTAACATTCTGCAAACAAATATATTGATAGAAAAATTTTCCTTTTAGAAATATGTTGTAAACTAACCGTCTTTGAAAATGGCCAGTATCTGGAAAATTAAATGAGTTAGCGCAAAACGGACAGAAGAGTTCAATTGGCTCACATTAAAAACAGCTTCTTTTATACAGGCTCCGAGTTTTTTGTTACCAAGAAGAGTAAAATTTTAGCTCCTGCCAACTAGAAGATATTCCGCTATTAAGTAAAAAGGCCCACGAGTGAACGCTTTATCTAAAATGTAAAAGAAGACTGTTAAAAGCAAAGTTTGTATACCTTCTCTTATTACATCTACCAAACCAACAAATGTCATAAACCTTTTTTTGAATTTGCGGTCACTCCTCCAAACTTTACACGGGCGTTAAGCCATAATTGTGGTTTATATTTATTTATTTCTTGACCACATTCAGTCTCTTTTAACTGATTTTATGGTAATTACATTTCAAATATTTTGATGAACAAATTTTGTATGTTTTTTAGAAATAAAATTTTGACAATTTTAACATTACTTCTTTAAAGTAAGTACGATTACATACTTTGTGCCTAAAACTAATTTTACATACAATATATGTAAATATAAAGTGATAATGCTTATTCTAATAAAAACATGTTTACCAAAATGCAAAATACTATACTTTTTATGTAACTTTATTCACAAGAAAGCGTAAATAAATTTTAAAAACACTTTGTGCTTAAAGTTACGCATTTTCTGTAATTTTACATGAAAATTTACATATTCTATAGTAGTAATTTTACAAGCATTTTTTAGAGTGTATAAAATCGCACTCACTTTCGTAACTCATAGAAAAAGTGGCAGAACTTAATGCTCGGGGACAAGTTTCCTTAAAATAATTTTTATAAAATTTTTCAACTTTCTGTTTGTGAGAAAACGTTAACTTAAAATTACATCTAAAAAAAAATGTGTTAGTGGATGACAACATATTGTATACTATGTGTTTCTCTTTCTAGTGTAGTGTTGTACCAACAGAGCTTCCAAATAATTCTTTAGAATTTTTTTTTAGTTTTAAAGTATAAAAAAAAATTTTAAAAAATATGCTATAATGTGCAAATATGCAAAAATAAGCAATAAAAATCAAAAAATATGCAATAAAATATGCACTTAAAAGCAAAATATGCAAAAATATGCAACAACAACATTTTTTTTGCAACTTCTTTGATTCGGAAAAGTATTTGGTCAAAATCATTTTTGGGCCACTGACTACAAACATTCATTTGCATGAAAGTCCTTGCTTTGGTAATCGTATATAAAAAATTGGTTAAAATGGAAGAGAACATACATTTAGGTGTCAAACTATATGTAGCTAATTTTGAAACGCTAAGGATATATTTGGGATCTGCGTTCCTAAGTCTATTAGAAATGATGTGACGCATCTTATTTTGTTGTACTGTGTACTCAACCATAAATAAAAAAAATCCCTACACATTTTCAACATACACTAAGTAAAACTATTATCCAAACACCAATTGGGCCTTTTTGGGATTTTGCTTTACTCACTATAAAATTGTGGCACACTTCACATAAAACATTTACACACAGAAAATAAATCAGTTGGAATTCTGCTAGAAATACCATGTTTTTAATAGTACAACATAATTTTTATCATTGTTATATAAATTGAATTGTATTAGTTAAAAGTTTGCGTTAGGGACAGAAAATTATAAATTGCAAGTGAATATTTATTATATTTGCGTTAACAATCGGTTTCCCTAACCAATTTTAAAAATAAATCAATACTATTAATCTATTCGATAATCACAATCATTTTAAGCGATAAAATAGACCATTTTCTCCCATATGCTAGTTGTGATAACCAAATTAAAACAAATAAGCTTTACTAAATTTTTAATTTTAATTAAATACTAAATATTGGTTACACTACCCAATGCTAAAATCATTTATAAGAAGTTTTTGATATATTTTCAGTTGTAATACCCAAAACTAAAATTTTTAAATACACTCTAAAAAATGTTTGTAAATTTACTACTATAAAATTGGTAAAATTTTGTTTAATTTTACGCAAATTCGGTAAATATAAACAAAAAATGCGTAAACTTTTTTCATACACACTTCCATATACAGTAATACACACACAAAGTATTTTTAGACATTATGTGTTTATAAATAAACACATTGCACCTAAAATTACTATTGTTTTGTTAAATAAAATTTTTACGCACAAAGTGGGTAAATATACTATCCTATAATAGTAATAAATACTCTGACATTTTAAATTGGTTAAAATTGAAAAAAAATTATAAATAATAAAAAGAAAAAGCGAAAACGAATTATTTTTTGTGAATTACAACATTTCAACAAACACATTAGAGTCTGGGAATAGCAACATAAGCATGAAATTGTTTTTGGTAATTATTGTTAACGCATGTGGTAGTCTTAACCTCATTTCAAAATTGAAAACGCCGTAAGAGAGACACGGCCTACGCAGGAACAACTGGGTGCAATGACTCCTGCTCAACAAAATGCCTTCTTTGCAAGGGAGGCAGTAAACCAACAACCGTCAACAATAACGGGAGAAAATGCCGTAAGAGAGATACGGCCTTGGTAAAACAACTGGGTGCAATGACTCCTGCTCAACAAAGTCAGTATTCATTGAGTACTGCCTAACTTGCAAAGAAAGCATTTTGTTGAGCAGGAGTCATTGCACTCAGTTGTTCCTGCGTAGGCCATATCTCTTTTGAGGCGTTTTCTCCCGTTATTGTTGACGGTTACTGCCTCCCTTTCAAAGAAGGCATTTTGTTGAGCAGGAGTCATTGCAACCATTCAATAGTTATAACAAATTTTTATATGAATTTTATACAAATGCCTGAAGATCCCAATACGACTAATTTGGACATAAACGATTATGAGAGAATGACTTGGATATTATTATTAATAAAATACGTAATAAAAATTAATTTGTTATTTTATTTAAAAAAATTTTTGGGTGGTGCTTAAAGTTAGCACAACTGTTGTAAATGTACGCATTATATTGGATTTTTACGCACTTTCTGTGGATTTTTGCGCATTTTTTGTGGATTTTTACTCATTTTATGCGTACATTTACACGTGAAACGTGCTTTTTTACACACAAATTTAGTAAATTAACACACTAATTTAAAAATTTCATTTAATTTAACGCACTTTCACTGTAAAATTACAAATTATTTGTGCACCAACTTAAACACAATGTGAGTATTTTTTTTCAATTACGCACATAGAGTAAATTTACCCAATTTATAGTAGTGTAACGTTCAACACCAGTGTTAAACCTGTTCTCCTATATGGTTCTGAAACCTGGAAAGTCACAGACTTCATATGCAGAAAACTTCAGGTATTCATCAACAAATGCCTGAGACGAATCTGTAGAATATTTTGGCCTCAAACTATTTCCAACGAAGATTTATTGGGAAGGACAAACACCGATCCAATAATTATGGAAATAAAACGCCGAAAGTGGCGGTGGATAGGCCATACGTTGCGCAAACCTGACAACGATATTGCAAAAATGGCCTTTGAATGGAACCCTCAAGGCTCAAGGCGTCCAGGAAGACCTTTTACAACGTGGATAAGATCTATTCATGCTGAACATCGATCTAGGGGAACATGGCAGCAGATCAAACTACTGGCGCATGATAGGCAACGATGGACTGATTTTGTTTCCGCCCTATGCTCCGACTAGGAGCTATAAATATCTAGCATAAGTATTATATTTAATATTCGTTTTACATATAATTTCAAATGCTAAATATTTATTAAAGGAATAAAAAAAAAAAAAAAAAAAACGTGCCGTTACAAATTACCTACTTATTCATACACCTAAGGGAAATGCTGATACCCCTAACCAACAATATATTTTCACTTGGCGGGGCAAATATTCTAATAATTCTTATTAGGTTAATAGAACGTATTACTTATAAGGGAAAAGTTGTATGCCCTGGGAGAGCTTGAATCCAGTTGGAGTTTTACTATACTTCGTCCCGCGGCCGAAGTATACAAGAATAAGCCAGCCCGATTACAGTTCCCACATTAACCCGACTCACCTGCCTATTATTCTCGTGAGTCACTAATCGTATTTACTAGTCGTATTTACCATATTCCCTCGTTTCCCCGAATTAACCCGACTCACCTGCTTACTATTCTCGTGAGTTACTTAGAAATATTTACTAATCGTATTTACACCTCCTCGTGTTCCCGAGGTAACCCGAACCCAGTTGGAGTTTTACTATACTTCGTATTTCTGCGAAGTATACATGAATAAGCCAACAAGATCGGAGTTACCGAAATAACCCGACTCACCTGCTTACTATTCTCGTGAGTTACTTAGAGCTATTTACTAATCGTATTTACCATATCCCCTCGTTTCCCCGAATTAACCCGACTCACCTGCTTACTATTCTCGTGAGTTACTTAGAACTATTTACTAATCGTATTTACCATATTCCCTCGTTTCCCCGAATTAACCCGACTCACCTGCTTACTATTCTCGTGAGTTACTTAGAACTATTTACTAATCGTATTTACCATATTCCCTCGTTTCCCCGAATTAACCCGACTCACCTGCTTACTATTCTCGTGAGTTACTTAGAACTATTAACTAATCGTATTTACCATATTCCCTCGTTTCCCCGAATTAACCCGACTCACCTGCTTACTATTCTCGTGAGTTACTTAGAACTATTTACTAATCGTATTTACCATATTCCCTCGTTTCCCCGAATTAACCCGACTTACCTGCTTACTATTCTCGTGAGTTACTTAGAACTATTTACTAATCGTATTTACCATATTCCCTCGTTTCCCCGAATTAACCCGACTCACCTGCCTACTATTCTCGTGAGTTACTTAGAACTATTTACTAATCGTATTTACCATATTCCCTCGTTTCCCCGAATTAACCCCACTCGCCTGCTTACTATTCTCGTGAGTTACTTAGAACTATTTACTAATCGTATTTACTATATTCCATCGTTTCCCCGAATTAACCCGACTCACCTGCTTACTATTCTCGTGAGTTACTTAGAACTATTTACTAATCGTATTTACCATATTCCCTCGTTTCCCCGAATTAACCCGACTCACCTGCTTACTATTCTCGTGAGTTACTTAGAACTATTTACTAATCGTATTTACCATATTCCCTCGTTTCCCCGAATTAACCCGACTCACCTGCTTACTATTCTCGTGAGTTACTTAGAACTATTTACTAATCGTATTTACCATATTCCCTCGTTTCCCCGAATTAACCCGACTCACCTGCTTACTATTCTCGTGAGTTACTTAGAACTATTTACTAATCGTATTTACCATATTCCCTCGTTTCCCCGAATCAACCCCACTCACCTGCTTACTATTCACGTGAGTTACTTAGAACTATTTACTAAACTTAGTTACCATATTCCCTCTTTTCTCCGAAATAACCCGACTCACCTGCTTACTATTCTCGTGAGTTACTTAGAACTATTTACTAATCGTATTTACCATATTCCCTCGTTTCCCCGAATTAACCCGACTCACCTGCTTACTATTCTCGTGAGTTACTTAGAAATATTTACTAATCGTATTTACCATATTCCCTCGTTCCCCGAATTAACCCGGCTCACCTGCTTACTATTCTCGTGAGTTACTTAGAACTATTTACTAATCGTATTTACCATATTCCCTCGTTTCCCCGAATTAATCCGACTCACCTGCTTACTATTATCGTGAGTTACTTAGAACTATTTACTAATCGTAGTTACCATATTCCCTCGTTTCCCCGAATTAACCCGACTCACCTGCTTACTATTCTCGTGAGTTACTTAGAACTATTTACTAATCGTATTTACCATATTCCCTCGTTTCCCCGAATTAACCCCACTCACCTGCTTACTATTCTCGTGAGTTACTTAGAACTATTTACTAATCGTAGTTACCATATTCCCTCATTTCCCCGAAATAACCCGACTCACCTGCTTACTATTCTCGTGAGTTACTTAGAACTATTTACTAATCGTATTTACCATATTCCCTCGTTTCCCCGAATTAACCCGACTCACCTGCTTACTATTCTCGTGAGTTACTTAGAAATATTTACTAATCGTATTTACCATATTCCCTCGTTCCCCGAATTAACCCGGCTCACCTGCTTACTATTCTCGTGAGTTACTTAGAACTATTTACTAATCGTATTTACCATATTCCCTCGTTTCCCCGAATTAATCCGACTCACCTGCTTACTATTCTCGTGAGTTACTTAGAACTATTTACTAATCGTATTTACCATATTCCCTCTTTTCTCCGAAATAACCCGACTCACCTGCTTACTATTCTCGTGAGTTACTTAGAACTATTTACTAATCGTATTTACCATATTCCCTCGTTTCCCCGAATTAACCCGACTCACCTGCTTACTATTCTCGTGAGTTACTTAGAAATATTTACTAATCGTATTTACCATATTCCCTCGTTTCCCCGAATTAACCCGACTCACCTGCTTACTATTCTCGTGAGTTACTTAGAAATATTTACTAATCGTATTTACCATATTCCCTCGTTCCCCGAATTAACCCGGCTCACCTGCTTACTATTCTCGTGAGTTACTTAGAACTATTTACTAATCGTATTTACCATATTCCCTCGTTTCCCCGAAATAACCCGACTCACCTGCTTACTATTCTCGTGAGTTACTTAGAACTATTTACTAATCGTAGTTACCATATTCCCTCGTTTCCCCGAAATAATCCGGCTCACTCGCCGACTACTCCCAAGCGCACTAACAGGAGATTGTCTGTAGTACGATAATAATCGCGCTGACACTCTAAAGGAAGCAGACCTTTAACGAACCCAGCCCCGCTGAGTTCTTCCCCGGCTGGAAACAAAAACTGCATCACAGTAGGAGTTCAGTTTCCTACTATAAGTTGGGTAAATTTCAACAGAATTTAATTAGAGTATAGTATTGGTGATCACAACCAATAAAAATTCTATTATAACCGAAAGCCATTTGGCACAAATCCCAAAAAACTATTTTGGTAATCACAACCAATATATCGGTTATTTAAAGTCAAATAAGTTGTCAAAAAAAATTATAAAAAAATATAACAAATTTGTAAAATATATTTTTTTTTTGGAAAAAACCAAAAAAAGCAAAATTTTTTGAAGAAATTAATATTATTTCTATAGATTTTTCTTAAGAAACCCAAAGAAGCAATAGAAGGATACAAAATACAATCTTTAAGGGCGTTAAATACTGTAACAACAAAATTTTAAGGGGCATATTTAAACGGTTGTCAAAAATTCAAATAACAATATTTTTACTATATTATTTTTTTATTTAAAAAAATATTATTGTTATATTTTTAGAAAATATTAGTTTTAAATTTCTCCCACCAAAATCGCCAGGGTTGCCACTTCATTATTAGCCTTTTTAAAAAAGGCAAAATCGGCTGCCACTATACAGCCTTCATTAATTATTGGAAAATAAAAATGTAAAGTGATTCTTAACGCCAGATAAATTCTCTAGTCCTTATCGTGGCCCGATTTTTGAATTTAAAATTTTTTTAAACAAATTTGCCACACAAACTTGTATATTCCAAAAAAGTCAAGAAAAAACAACTTTACTTGGGAATATAAAATTTATTTGACTGAAATTAAAAAAAAATGGTCACGATAAGGACTGCAGTTATTTATTGACTATGAAAGAAAAAAACCGGATCGAAATCGGTTAACCCACCTCGTCTGTACAGTGGCAGCCGATTTTGGACTCATGGTTGTAAGAAAAACGCGTTTGAAGATTAAAATTGATTTTACGCTAAGAAAACATAAACATTTTAAAAAACCGTGTATGAACAAAATTCATACCTCGCAGGTTTCTACATTTGGGAAGTACCAAATTTGGGAAGAATCGGTTAAAGAGTATTTTATATATTAAACCTAATAGTCTTAAAAACGATGGTAGATATATTATACATTATGCTACTCAAATTATTTTGTAAAAATGCTATAATTTTGTACATTTTTTAATTTATTTCGTATTTTTTCCCCCATTTTTATATATGTATATTGATTACTTTAATAACTTATTTTAAGTCATCAGCACCTGCCCCACAATACGTGTCTTCAACATCCGTCAAGGAATCGTCATTGGCATTTCTTTGAAAACTGGGTGCAATTTTACATCTTTTGATGTAGTTTTTATCTTTTTATTCTGCCCTGTTTTAATATATACGATTTCTAATAAAAAGAAGTTAATAAAAATGCAAAAAAAAAGTGTTACACACAAATTTACCACATAGAGTATTACTTTGGGATTAAAACATCCCTGCGGGAAATGAAGAGTCGATTGATCCAAAGTGACAAATCTGTGACAGGGGCATAGGGGACAGGTTACAAAACTGATGTAAATCAAAATTTCGGTGTATCAAAAAGTGGTAATTGCAGCAAAATATTCAACCTCGTGACTATTGAAATGGAGGCCAAACATTAACTGGTTCATTTTGGATATATCATATAACTGGAGAAAAAGTATCATAACATCAAATTGACAAAAGTAACTAGTAGAGTTACAGTTGAAGTAGTGATATAACACAGAACAGGTGCAGTATAATTAGATGTGTATGAAAAAATGGCGATGGTACCGTAAAATCCTATCCCGTGACTGTTACAAAGTTCACATACTACTTAACTTTGTGGCCACAGAAATGATGACATAATACTAAACTACCAGTAGTTCAAAAATATTGTTAGGATACGAGTATGCATAATAGAGTGTCAATGAAAAGCAAAACAAACTGTTCAGTGACTGACTGAGAGGCTGTACAACCCTTTTGGATTTATTCAAAAACACTTAGGGAATGTTATACCCAAAAGTCAGAATTTTTTATAAGATATTTTGATTGTCGGTTCCTTTCTCTAATCGTTGGTGAAAATGTTTTAAAATACCGATATTACCATTATGAAATAGAGGAAAGTATTAAAAAAAAAAAAAATCACTAGGGAAGCTCAAATCACTAAGGGGTCAAAATGACCCATTCTACTAAAATAGGTATATCACATCTGTATTTGCAAAAATTAATTAAAGAGAAGATTAAATTTATGTTTTTTTAAAAAAATTAATGGAAATAGAAATAAATAAAAACTAGCTCAATAAGCCCAAAATGACCCGAAGACCAGTTTTGAATTCAGGAACAGTCTTTGTAAATTTCGTACCTATTTTTTTATATGTAAACTTAACAGGGTTTTACTTAAAATCTGTACCCAGATTCTATAATACGATAGACGATTATCGTACACTTTTCGAAGTTTAATAACTATCATATTACATAAAATTTTTAAAATATTATGTTAGAAATTTAACATTGAAAAGTTGAAGATAATGGTCAGTTTTTTATAGATGTTGCAAAAACAATCACGTCAGTTAAGAAAAAGACTACTGAACCGATTTCCAAATATTGTTTTTACGTGAAAAAAAAACTCATTATCAATAATACCCTGACCACATAGTGGTGTAGGGTATAATTAGCAGGTTTAAACTTGTCACCCAATACATTACAGTGATTTTTTTCACATAAAAAGAAAAAATCATGCAAAGAAGGGTTCAGACAATTTCTATATAATTTGATAAAAGGTCGACATCGCTGGTTTTTCATTAAAAGCCACGCCTACTAAGAAGGGGTAGCAAAATTAAAAACCAAACGCTGCAATAAAAATATCTGCAATTTTCTGGAGCACCTCCCAGTTCTTAGGAGACAATTTAATCATTATTTTGGTCTTTAAAAATAAAAGCAACGGGGATAAAATTAGAAAAACTTTAATTGATTCTATCCCAATAAACCAAACGATATCGTCGTGATATCGAAACGATATCACCTAGGTGATATTTATTATCATATACAATAATCACTTGTGATACGAAAACGATAGATTTTTGTTCTAAAATGTACCTTTCGTAACGATATCATATTTCCAAGAAATTATGATATCGTTTTCGCTATCGAAATACCCTGGAATAACGATAGTAAAATCGCCAAAATCTGGTCCAGCATCAAAACACTATTGTTATTCCAGACGATTTCGATATCGAAAATGATATCATATATGATAGCAAAACCGGAATATTTTTAAAATGAGATAAAATGAAGTCATAATGAAAAATTGATAATGAAATCGTCATATTCATAAGAAAAGTCAAATTCTCCTAGATTTTGCAACTATAATTATCCAATAAAAAAGAGTATAAATAGCCAAACGAAGTAAAAATTGCAAGTTTTTATAAATTTTATTGGTTTCTGAAAAATGTTTGAAGTTTTGTAAACAATGAATATTTTGAAGTATATTTTATCATAAAACCTTATCGAAAACGATATTATAATCTTATTGGAATATGATATCGTTTTCGGATATTTAAGGTGATAGCGATTTCGCTATCGTATCGTTCTTTGGTTTTTTAGGATTGTATTGTCCGTCACTGTATATATATATATATATATATATATATAAAATATATATGTAAAATTTTTTGAAAGACTTGGACCTGCTGACTTATCTTAAGATAACGTAAGTTTAGTGCTTTACTATAGTTAAGAATGGAAAATTTATATGAACATATTTGTGGTAATGTTAAACTCGGGTTATTTTTTAGATAAGTTGCCCATTTTTTTTATTTTTTTTATGTTTTTATTCTTAAAGTGACTAAATATATAAATATTTGAAATAAAAGCTGAACATATTTTTTTGAAACATTAAATGTTGCATAATTTTTTTTTGGCACTTTTTTGGCATCATTTAGGCACCAAACGAAAATTTTGAAATACCATCACTGCATCAAATCGTAAATAAAATTGAGAAACTGAATAATTTTTACTTTTATAAGAAAGACACAATCCAAACAAACTGCATAAGGTGAACATTCCGGCAAAATGGGCGTTCTCTTCAACATTGAGATTGGTTAAAGGGATTTTATGTTTGAGATAGCAATGGATTTTATGTTTTATTTGAATTGCCTATGAGTGACATTATGTATATGACACCGTTTAAATGAACGCCGCGGATTCGCCAGGGAGCGCACAACCGCGGATTCGCCAGGGAGCGCACAACAACATGCCCAATTAAATTTGAGGAAAGGCACGGGTTATGCAGACATCGGTTGTTTGTGACTTATTGGCATAGACAAGCAACTTGAAGTCTAAAGCGGTCTCACAAGAACAAGTCTAAAGCGGTCAAACCGCACGATTTCGGTGACTAGTTCAAGTCGCTTCTGTGTAAGATAACCTTGCCCTCAAATCGGTCGTGCAGAATGTCCAGGTCGCTTCAGCTATGTGGCACGTAGCGCCGCCTGTTGGAACCACATGTCGTTCACATCCATATCATCCAATTTTGGCCAAAGAAATCATCATAATGTGATAATTACCTGTAGAAATGAGACAACGATAGGAATTTTCTAATTGAGAAATAAATTGCTCATGTATTAGTTAATTCTGATTCTTCCGATTACAAAACATTCATTGTGAAGGTTATGATTGACAAGACTTCAAATAGCCACACTCATCGATATGCCGGTTTTTCATATACAGGCAATTTAACGATTAAAAATACTTTGCTCATTTCACACATAAACTTCTTTTTGTAAATGAACGATAAAAAAATTGTATTTCATATTCGTCATGTGTATAAAATTGTTCAGAATTTATGCAGAAATCCTGAAAAGAAACTTGAAATTTTTAGGGACCTAAAAACGTCATTCCATTTTTATACGACTTGTTGCGTGCACACAAGGGTACATGGACAGATAGATAGACTGACGGAAGGACATCGCCAAATCGACTCAAAACGCGATTCTGAGTAAATCGGTACACTAATAGGTTGGTCTAGGTCCAATATTTTTTGGTGTTACAAACAGCAGTATAAACTTATATTACCCTGTCGAAGTTGTGGTGTATGGTGTAACTAGTATTTCCAATGGCCTTGCCACTCTCTCAATATTTTTTATTTGTTAACTTTACTATTTTCTTGAGCTTAAGGTTTGGTTTTCATTTATAAAAAGTCTTTATTTTCGATATTTCGCTACTCCAATGTGTAGCATCTTCAGGAAATAACAATTAAATGAAGAAATTATAAACAATTTTAAAGTTTGAAAAAATTTGAAAAGCATTTTTCAAATATAAATTGTATGTATACATTTATACCAGCAAACAAAGTTTTTGGTATAAAAGTATAACAAACAAAAATAACAATAATTAACAATAAAAAATGTATTAATATAATGTGTTATAAATTAATGTAATGTGTGCTATTTCTTTTGTATTAAATATCTATAATTCTGAGCTACATTTTCAATATCTGCCTTAAAGTCAATTCTATTTGTTGTTGGTGTATTAATTATCTGTAACATTTCTAATATATAACGACGTTTATAATTATGTTCTGTATTTAAAACTGATACATTTTCAAAGTCAGGATAGTGATTTAAACTTGAACAATGAGAAGATAATGCTGTCTTTTGTGAATTAATATGTCTATATTTCTGATCTGATCTATGTCCAGCTATTCTAGTTCTCAATTTATTCTTTGTTGTACCTATATATACCTTATCACAATTCTCTCCGTCATTTCCACTACATGGTATTTTATATACTATATTTGACATGTCCAATTTTTGTATCCTATCCTTTGTCTTACTGTATAATTTATTTACTGTATTGTATGATTTAAAAGCTATTCTATATCTATTAGTATCTATTAGCTTTGATTTCTCTAAACGTTCTGATATTCCCGGTATATATACCATAGACTTGTAAATCTTCTGTTCAATTAAATTCCCTGTGTTACTATTCCTCCTAAATTTATATTGATTTATCAATGAAGAAATTAATCCTATCGGAAAATCATTATCTCTTAATAAATTCCTAATTATTTCCTCATTCTTTCTATGAAATTTTCTGTCACTAATAGTCAATACTTTTTCTATCAAATTCTTTGCAGTGTTAATAATGATTTTCTTACTATGTTTTGAATAAAAATTAATAATTCTACCTGACGCTGTTGGTTTCTGATACCAATCCATTATCAAATTATTACCCCTTCTTATTACGAAAGTATCTAAATAAGAAAGTTTAGAATCACACTCCTTTTCCATGGTAAACTTAATATCAGGACTAAATTCATTTAATGCTCTTAACATATCATCAATTGCATTTTCAGAAATGACACAAAATAGATCATCCACATATTTAGTCATTATCCCTGGTCTAACATCAAGTTTTTTAATACAAGTGTCCAATAATTCTTCCATAACTATATCAGCCACAATTGGAGAAGCAGGTGATCCCATTGGAAGTCCTTTCCGTTGTAAATATATCTCCTCACTGTATTGAAAGTATATATTATCCTCTATACCAAATTTCAAAATACGGAAAAATAAGTCTTTTTCAATAGTTGTATATTCCTCAATAACATTCCATTTTCCCCTTATAATATTCATTGCCAAATCAACAGCAATACTTGGGAATAAAGAAACTACATCAAAAGAAACTAATTTTTCATCATTCTGTATCTGTTTGTTGAATAATCTATTCTTAAATTCAAGTGAGTTCTTTACATTGTACTTAGATTCTTCTGTAATCTTCTTTAAAATGTTAGTAATGTATTTACAGAGTTCATATGATGGAGAATTAATAAAAGAACAAATTGGTCTCAATGGAAATTCGTCTTTATGAATTTTAGGTAGTCCATATAATGTAGGTGCTGTAGAAATATTAGTCTTAAGTTTAATTTTCTCTGTATTCATAATAATTTTCCTTTCAAAAAGTTCATCAACTAAATTATTATTAATATTTTGTATTCTACTCGTTGGACCCCTATTTTGTAAACTATCATTCTCATATCATAATCTTTTCTCCTTATAGCTACAGTTGTATTTCCCTTATCAGATCTCAATATAAATAAATCCCTATTCTTTTTTAAGAAAATTTCGGCTTCCTTTACTTTATCCAAAATGTATCTATCTCTGTTTGTCAATGTTATTCTATTCAAATGGCTATTAATTACATTTGTTAATCTATTTCTAGCTATTTCTTGTTCTTCCTTATCCGGTATTGTCTGAATACAGTCCTCTGCATCAGTTATCATACTCAACTTCGGAAAATCTTCTCTTTTAACTGGTAATGCATGTTTTTGATGGAAAAGGCTCACTCAATCGGGCTCTTATACCAAAAAATGTTAGATCGCTCTTATATATTTAAAAATGTAAGTAACTACAAAATAGCTTTCTCTTTGGCTCATTAAAAAAAATTAAAATTAAATATTTAGATATTCGCAAATATTAGCAAAAATGGCGAAAAAAAAAATTTGCAAAAAGGAAAATTTTTGCAACAATATATTAGTTTGCAGAATGTCGATCGCTGATTACCTCTTTTAATTTATTTTCTATACCATAAAGCCTTTTTCGAATTCTGCCGTTATTTTGCAACTTCTTAAGTGCGGTTTTTTTAAATATATAACCTAGGGCAGGGGTGGCAAGACTTTTTTCGCTGCGTGCCAGAAACGGACAAATTTTTTTTTGTAAAAATTTCCTGCGTGGCACCTTAATTTTAGTTGTCTTTTAAAAGTCCTTTTTTTAAAAATTTTTAAAATTTGGAAAATTTCTCTGAAAAATATCATCGCAGATTTAGGTATTTATCAGCGCTACGGATAACCCCCATGAAATAACCACCAAAGGGAAAAATTAAACAACATCCAAGAAATGACGTAAAAATTATTGACGGTTATTTAATTTTTGGGGGTTTATTTAATCTTCAAATATTGAGATTATTTCATTATGACAAACTCTACAATGAAATAAAATTAAAACAGTTTGAACATTATTGCTTTTTCATTTTGTTGGGGGGTTATTCCATTTTTGGTAGTTATTTCATATTGTTAAAAAAAAGTTAAATTATTTGGCGCCATTCATTATTTAAGTAAGAAACTATTGGAAAAATGTGCTTCGGGCAAAAATTTGATTTTGCTAAAATAAATCGCGCTGTTTTCATCGTCATAATAATGAATAAAAATCAAATATTATAGATTTGAACAGAGAAATTTCTATTTCAGTTGAAATGGCTCTGCGAAACACGATCAAAATCCAATTTCAAATTCCAACAAAGGGGGTTATTTCATTATGAAACTTATTTTCAGCCTTTATTTCATTGAGGGTTATTTCGTAACACCTATTTTCCCTTTAAAAAAACTTCATTTTTTAGATCCAATTTTGTTACAAGTTGTTTTCCATTTTTGTGCAATTTTCTGGTAATTTTTATTTCTCCGATTATGAGGCATTTCCTCATCGAAACATTTAAACTTCTTTTAATCTAGAATTTTAGAAATTTTCCCAGAATTTTTTGATAATCGAATTTGCGAGTTCTGTATTAACCATATTTCTTTAAACAAAAAATGGTGGCAATACAGTGTTATTCATTTTAAAAGACGATTTACAAGCTCTATGAAAAATTTCACCATTATGGAGTTAAATTACAAATTTTTAAATTTTTGCTGGTCTTCTAACAGCTTACATTTTTTGAAACTATCCAACAAAACGTCGCGTGCCACCTAATATCTACTCGCGTGCCACTTCTGACACGCGTGTCATAGTTTTGCCAGCCCTGACCTAGGGGTTAAATTTTTGTACCTTTTTTTCAAATTCCGCTTTTATTTTGCAATTTTTTAAGCACGTTTCTTTTTAATTTATAATCTAGGGACTATAATACACATTTCATACAACAAAGTTTGGTTGCTAGTTGCAAAAAAAAAATCGCGAAAAATAAAATTTGCAAAAAGGAAAAATTTTTTCATTAGTATATTTATTTGCAGAATGTAAATCGCTGATTAAGTTTTTTAATTAATTTTTTGTACCATAAAGCCTTTTTTCGCTTTCCGCGATTATTTTGCAATATTTTAAGTGTTGGTTTTTTCAAAATTTATAATCCAGGGACTATACACACAGAGAATAAATCAGTTGGAAATAGGCTAGACTTACCATGGATTTACCACTACAATATAATTTTAATACCAAATTAATAATATCAATTGTGCTTATAAAAATTTTTCGTTAATAAGAGAATATTGGAAAATACAACTGATTAAATATTATTTTTTATTCAAAATTCGGGCTTTCCATCCGATTAAGTTCAAAATCAAATGTTTTACATCCATTCGATAGTGCCAATTACTTCAATAATACTTTTTTGTGCAATTTTGGCCATTAGTTAACTTTTGCAACTAAGAATTGGTTGTAATAACGAAATTGCAACATATTTATTTTTACTAGTTCTTTACCAGCAATTTTGTACTGAATGTTGGCCACATTAACAAATGTTTATAATACATCGGAAGTATCTTAGTAGATTTTCTGTTATAACACCCAAAATAAGATTGCTGAAGCAACATTGTTGACCACAACCGAAAAAAATTACAAATTTAAACAATTTCGTGAACTGTAACCGATATATTGGTCATTAAAAAATATGAATTTTTAAACGTCAATAATAAAAAAATAAATCATTGAAATTTTGTAAATGTTTCTAAACAAAATCAAATATAATAAATAATAAATATTAAAATTAAAATTTAAGCTCTATAATGGCTCAATGTTTTATTTTTATAAAATATAGATAATAAAGGATTAAAATACATACATGAATATACAAATCAAATTTAAAGACGCATCCAGATTGAAAAGGTAAATTAAATGTTTTTTTTTTAATAAATTACGGGACTGAATTGCTTTCCTAAATTTTTTCAGATAGATATTCAATTTGTGGCTGTTAACTAGGGTTTGGGGTTCGGGAATTCCCGGGAAAATAATATATTTTTTCCGGGAAAACGGGAAATTTGAAAAATATTAAATTATTTTTATTTAGAATAGGATTTTTTAATTTTAGTCATAAAAAACATTTTAAATACCAAACCAAAAATGTTAATGTTAAAATTTTTTAAAAGGGAATCAATTTCTTTGACACACAAAAAAGAAATTGATTCCCTTTTAAGTAATAAAGATTTTTCGCATAACCTATTCAAAATGTAAGTAGTAAAACCTAAAAATCTGGTAAAATGTTTAAAAGAAATATGAACAAAAAGTTTTGTTTCTTACAAATAATCGCCCTTTTTATCTAAATTTTTTGGGGGCGCTGTGGTGTAATGGTTAGCGCGTTGGACTGTTACATGGTTGCGGGTTCGAGCCCCAACCAAGGCAACATCAATTTATGAAAAATAATAATATGCATGAGTTTTTTCTATCCCTCATACATATCGCAGCGTCCTTCTTCTGTGTTCCCATAGCACTTAACCCCACCGAAGTAAAATACTATAACAGGGCTATGACCTAAAAAGCTTCAACAAAGTCCGCCAACTCTTCATCAGATGGCGCGCAACAACTGTTCTAAGATTCAACATCTCGCGCAATTGCAGTGTTGCCATATTTGAAGCCCTTCATCTTTCACCACTTTGCACTTCTCCTCTATCCCCTTTCCAAAGGAAGCAACACGTTAATTAATAGGAAGATTTTCCTGAGTGTTGCTTCTCTTTAACAAAAAAAAAAAATGTATATTTTAGTTAAAGACGACTTTAGTTAACATATTGGGTGGCAGTATACCTTGACTTGGTTTATATTTGGAGCATTCTGATTGGTTAATTTATTTTCAACCAATTAAAATATTTGAAAATATAAATATTTTTGTAGGGCTTTCATACACAAAATGAACAAAACCGTATGATTAAAAATAAAGTCGACTTTAAATTTAAAATAATCCTTTATATTAAGGGCCAATAATTTTATAAGTAATGTTTCCATTAATAAAATATTTTCAAGTAAATTTACTTTATTTAATTACACCTGCTTTCAAACTAATATATTATTTTATATTAAATAATAAAATGTCGGAGTATGGAAATACTTTACCAAAAGGACAATACAGCGCAGTGCAATATTTACCCTAAAAGACTAATGGTTAACGGAGGTAGTTTATCCGACATCTAAATTTAGTTCACAAAAAAAAAAATTGATATTCATGCAACTTTTATTGAAGAAAATGAGCCAAATGTGATAAAGCAGTTTGTTTCCGACAGTCCAGTAGTGGGTGCTTTCTGCTGGAATCATGCAATTTATTTGGCAGTGCTTAGAGTAATTTATATGAAATCAAATGTTCAACATTCTGATATTTTTACTTTGAATTCTCACTATACAGACTGCATTTGTACTGAAATAGCGTCTTTTTTTAGCAAAAATTATTTATATATGTAGGTGGTTTTCATTAACAATTTTGTTAAAAAATAATTCCCGGGATTCCCGGGAATCAAATTTTTTTATTCCCGTTTCCCGGGAAATAAAAAAGTCAGAAAAATCCCAAACCCTACTGTTAACATAAAAAGTCTAAAGCTACGGTCACATTAGGCAAATATTTGCTGCAAATATGTTTGAACATATTTGCTCAAAATTTTGTCAAAGCAATATAGAGTTTATTTTGTGGTCATACTACACACATTTATTTGCCTCTTTTTGTTTGTTCAAACAAGTTTCAAATAGGGGAAAACATAAATGAGGGAAAACATGTTTGCCCTATGGTCACACTTGAACAAATATTTGACAATAAAAAATGTTTGATCAAACTGTCAGAAAACGTAAAAATATTTTCCAAAATATTAAAAGCTGTAAAAAAATTAAAATCATGATGGAGGATGATGAAAGTTTTTTTCTTTTGTGATGTGGAGCAGCATCTGCGGTACTTTTGGAAGAGGAGGAAAAGGTAAATAAAAAGAAAACAAGACAATGGGTTAAAGAGTGGGTTCGTCGTCGGAATGAGGATGGATGTTGTTCAAAATTGTTAAAAGAACTACGGTCGGAAAATCCAGCTCTATATAAAAACTTTTTGCGCATGAGCGAAACTGATTTTGACTATTTGGTAAGTGTATATTTCAGATTTAAAGCAGTAATATTTTCATCCAATTACTTTGTAGCTAAATTTAGTGGCACCGCTTATAACCAAGCAAACAACAAACCTTCGTGAACCGATTTCAGCCTCTGAACGTTTAGCGGTGACACTCCGATACCTGGCTACTGGCGAAAGTTTCAGATCTCTCCAATACATATTCCGTATTCCTCATAATACTATTTCAGGGATTATTCCTGAAGTATGCGATGCCATTTATAAGGTTCTACAGCCGGAGTATTTAAAGGTACAATGCGTTATGAATTTTGTGTGGTTTTTAATTATTTAAATGTAGGTACCATCAACCAAAGAGGAATGGAAAGCAGTTGCCCAGGAATTTTTGCAAACATGGAATTTTCCAAATTGTATTGGAGCGTTAGATGGCAAGCATGTTGTGATGACTGCGCCATCTCATTCCGGAAGCGTTTACTACAACTATAAAGGTAGATATAGTTACATAATTCGATTTGTTTTATATTAGTTCATTAATTTCCACTATTTTGCAGGAACACATAGTATTGTGCTCATGGCTATTTCCGATGCAGCTTACAAGTTTTTGTACATCGATGTAGGTTCAAATGGCCGAATATCTGATGGTGGAGTTTTTCGTAAAAGTTCTTTCTACGAAGCTTTGACCAAAAACCAGCTTAATCTGCCTCCTCCAATACCACTTCCATCAAGAACTATACCAGTTCCATATGTTCTTGTTGCTGATGATGCTTTCGCTCTGACACCAAATTTATTAAAACCATTTAGTGTACGCAATATGAATGCGATTCAGAGGGTTTTTAATTATCGTTTGTCAAGAGCCAGACGAATAATAGAAAATGCATTTGGAATTATGTCAGCACGTTTTAGAGTAATGCGGAGCCCAATAAACCTTGAACCATCAAAAGTAAGACGAATAACCCTCGCATGCTGCGTGTTGCACAACTTTTTAATGAGTCGGAAAAGTTCTGTATACTTTAACTCAAATCTTGTTAACCATTATACTGAAGATGGCACTCTGATTCCTGGTGAATGGCGCAGTGAACAAATCGGCGATTGTCTTCACAATCTTCAAACTCACCGTTCCTACATTGGCCAAGAACCTTCAGCAATAAGAGAGGAATTTTCAAAATATTTTGTGGAAGAAGGGGAAGTATCCTTTCAGTATAAAAATATTTAAATATTTTACGAATATAGTTTAGGGTGTCCCCTTTAAAGTGTGTTTCGATTTTCGACACGCATACCCCCCAATTTTTTTACAAATGGTCCCAAATTAACAAAATTTATTTTGTTTTTTGGAAAACATTAACCAGTGCCGAGTTGCGACCAAAAATGGACCAATTTGGAAAAAAAGTGTATTATTATTAAAAATTCCCAAAATTCGAAATTTTGAAAAATTTTGTATTTTGTTTCATTTATTCATCTTATATAGTCAAAATGATTCAGACATGGAATTTTGAGTTCATCGGATATCAGTAACCTACTTTAGCCTGGAATTCAAAATGACCCACGAATTTGATAAAAATGCAAAAACGTGTTTTTTTTTAATTAATTCTAAAGATTTTTTAAAATGCCTAATTTGGAGATGTCGATTACTAGTTGTACCATATAATAGTTGATATTAAGGAAAAAAAATAAAATAAATTGGAAAGATCATAATTCGAGTTTGTGTTTGGAGCGACTGCTTTTCAGGACATAAAAATAAAAATCTGATAAATGTTATTCTGTAAATTTCCTAGTATGTCTTTTTTTTGTGAAAAGTGAGAACAGTAACCCTATATGGATCAAGTTATTCAAAATAATAATTTTTATCAAGTGGAAAAAATGTTTTTGTTATTCATTTAGTGATATTTTCCCGAAAATTATTAATGGTGTTATTCTGTAAATTTCCTAGTGGGGCATTTTTGGCCAAAAGTATCATTTTTCCAATTTATTTTTTTCTTTAATATCAACTATTATGTGGTGGTACAACTAGCAATCGACATCTCCAAATTAGGCAAAAAAAATCTTTAAAATTAATTTAAAAAAAACACGTTTTTTATCATTTTTATCAAATTCGTGGGTCATTTTGGATTCCAGGCTAAAGTGGGTTAATGATATCCGATGAAGTCAAAATTCCATGTCTGAATCATTTTGACTATATTAAATGAATAAATGAAACAAAATACTAAATTTTTCAAAATTTCGAATTTTAGGAATTTTTAATAATAATACACTTGTTTTCCAAAATGAGCCATTTTCGGCCGCAACTCGGCACGGGTTAACTTTTCCAAAAAAAAAATCGATTTTGTTAATTTGGGACCATTTGTAAAAAAATTAGGGGGTATGCGTGTCGAAAATCGACCAAACACTTTATAAGGGCACCCTAATATAGGTGCTTCCATAAAATAACGAGTTGTTGATTTTAACCTGGCAACCCCAGCATATTGGTCTGTTTGGTCCAAAATTCTCAAAAAATTACCCATTTAAACAAAATGTAAATAATTAAAAAGAGAAAAAATTTTAAGGACATACTGTCGATCAAAAATCTAAAATTCACAATTTTAATGTCGCCCTAATTAATGTATGTAAATAAAAATACTTGAAATATTTTATTTAACAAATTAAAAAATTCATTCTTTTTATTTAAGAGAAAATGAGATCAATATAACATAAGAAAAAACTTAGCAAAACATAAACAAGAAAAACTTAAACTATAAATACGTTACAATATTTACACGGTGATCCGTAGCTTTGTTTAGGTTTACTTAAATTAAGCAAAAAAAAAACAGGGTACGCAGTTAGATTTGTGAATGAGTGAAAGTCACAAATCTTTTAAAACTAAAATCGAAAGTACTGCCTTTCGCGAATAATTGTGCTCCGTTACCCCATAAAGCTGCTTCGGTTTTGGTCTTAACGGTTTTGTAACCTTCAATCATTGGTTTTGCGTCACCTTAGTAAAACCTAAACATCGTTAAGAATCAAAGTGTTCAGGTAATACAAAAGTGACGTTGGAAAATCGACATTTTCATTTAAATTACTACATGAAAAGTGAAATGTTTCATAGATTTTCGTCCAATGTATATTTTCATAATATTTATGTAACATTTTATAAAAAAAGATAAATAATTCCATCATACTTATGAAACGCTTCATTATATTTATAGTTGTAAGGTTGTATTAGTGAAGATTTAATTTTTCTTGTGCAGAAAATATCCATATCGACCGTGCACAGTGGGGTGTTTTCGAAATATTTTAGAAATAATTCAGCCAAACGTAATTCTGAGCTAAAGTCTTGAAGGCCGATCCAAAATAGAGCACATCGACGATGTGAAAATTTTGAAAGCTTGCCATTTTTCGATTTATGAACCAGTTTTAAAAAAGGTATTATTTTTATAATCCGCTAGTAAAGCCCTAACAAACATCTTACATATGTGCGATATCTCTTAAAATATAAAAGTTATTCGCATTTGAAACTTATAATTTTGCAATAACTTAGTCCAGTTTTTTGCCAATGGTAAAGCTTAATCTAGTCCGATAATCTTATAAAATTTTAGTTATATTTCAAACTAAATATTTTATTTCACAAAGCATATTTTAAGGCAATATCTTTTTCACGCTTAAAATGGCGGACTATGTTATTGCAAAAATGCAAGATTTCAAATGTAAAAATAATACCTTTTTTAAAACTGGTTCATAAATCGAAAAATGGTAAGCTTTCAAAATTTTCACATGCCCCAGGTGCCCTACTTTGGAGTCCAGTAGCGCAACTCCCGGTCGTTCTGTGGGGTTGTCTGTCAAAACTTAAGCTCAGAATTACGTTAGCTATGGGCGTGTGAAGTTTCGTCTGAATCCGTCCTGTTGATAAGAAATATCTGAATAATTTCTAAAATATTTCGAAAACACCCCACTATGCTGTGATGTGGTTATTATATTATTGCTGTTGTTTATGAAACGGTTCATGTAAATTTATAAAAATTTTACATTGGACGAAAATTTATCAAGCTTTTCTCTCAGTGCAGTTTTTATATAATAGATAAAATAATTAAAATATTTTATTACGTTCCTCTTCTATGCACTGTAAAAAGAATAACATTACCCTTTTACGTACTGTTGATGCTTCTTCGTCGTTGAGCGCTTTAAGTTCGCTTAATAAATAATTTGAAAACGAAGTGTTTGGATCACCCGAGTTTTGGTTTCTTTCTCTCATTGCTACGACTGCCTCACGCATAGTTTCTGCAATTTGTGTTGCTGCTGATTGTCCATTTCCAACTTGTGGGCGACGTTGTGTTGTTGCAGCTTGCCGATGTGTTGTCAATGGTGGTGTTGATGTAGAGTTATCGAGAGCTAAAAGGGAATATATAAGTGTTTTTATTATAAAAATTTATTTAGGATCAGCTGCAGTTTACGGACACAACCACGATTTTTAAATATTTTTTCTTAATATACAACTTTTTGTGCTGATTTATTTTTTGTTTATCGGCCACAGCCCACTCACGACAAAAATTTACACCTATGACACAAATTTTATGATCGGAGTAATGCCCGTACACTGCAGTTTAGCTCTTAATTTATATTCACGGGTTTTAACTCACAATTACTATCTGATTCAAATTCAGAAACAATATTAGAAGTGGTTGGTTGGGTTTGCTGATCCTCAGCTCGTCCCACGAAACCCATGGCATTAAAATACTTCCACTTTGGAGCTTCCACAGCTCCCTGACCAGACTTTGTTTTGGCTCTGCCAGCGTAACCTCGAAATTGGATACGAAGGTTCGTCCATTTTGCATTTAAATCCGTGGTGACATATTTGGACACGAAATTTTCACTTATGTCCTGCCAGGCGCTTTCACGCAAGATTTTATTATGGTATCCCTCATCGAGGGCATTCCACAAGCACGGCCTGTCTTCTACAAATGAAATTAACTTGAAGACATCTTCATCATCCCAATCTCTTACCACTTTCGGTTTAGTTCGTGCTTTTTTAATAGCTGGACCTACACAATCATCTTCCATTTTCTATAACAATAAAATATATACATTATTTTCCGTTTATGTTAATATAATAATTTTACTTACTTGTTTTTTTCGACTGATGACCCACTTGTTTTTATTTAATATTATTTTATTGTATTTTATAGTCTTTCGTGTGTTAAATGACGAAACAGCTGTTTACTTGTTGATTACATTTAAGTATTGACAACTAGGTGTTATTTTTAACGACAAAATCGCAAATATTTTACTTTTAACGTTTTATTTTGAAATTGGTGAATTCTTTCTCAAATTTCAAAATCATCTAATATTATCTGTCAAAAATTCTTGTACACAGAAAAAACTCTTTACCTGGCACTAGGAAGTATATCATCCGGAGAAGTTTTCTTACACTAATAGAAAAAATTCCGTAAAAAAATTAGTTAATACGGCTAAAGTCGAGTTAAGGGGCATCTCACCGATTGACCCAAAAATTTTACCACTGATAGAACTCTTCTTTAGGAAACCTACGATTTATTTATTTTTTGCGGAAACGCCTATGTCGGGAGTTATTTCGGTGTAAACTTCGAAAATGGACTTGGCTATATCTTCGTCGTTTATGGTCGGATTGGGATAATATACATACCCTTGGAAAGGTAATAAAAAAATATTTTGGATGACATTATTTTATTATTATGATTAACCCATTACGAACCGGTGAAGGAATTTTAATTTTTTTTAAGAAACGCTATTTTATAAAAAGGCCTATATAGGAATAAAATTTATACTTATTTATATATTACTAAGACTTAAAGCTTTCATTTGATATATACATCAAGTCTTTATCACTTCAAACACCAAAGATATTTGGGCCCAAACTTAATTTTTTTGAATGTTACGTGAAACAGCCCTGACTTACCAATCGTTATACTGAAGAATTAACCCCTTGAGAATGAAGTTAAACATTTATTTGAGAAAAAAACTTTTTTTTAACTATTATCGGTATTGAGATTTCTTAATTTTTTTAAATTTTCGAAGTTTTTCCGATTTTTTTAAATGCAAATAAAAATGGAGCATTTTGGAAACAGCAGTTTACAATTTTTTTAGGAAATATTTCTGCTGACTGGATTGACTGGTATTTGCATTCAACTAAATTTATTTTAAAATTAACAAAAATTTTGTAGATATAACAGCTTCTTTTTGCAATTTTTAGTCTTTTAATAGATTTAGCCTACTAGTAATATTTTTTATAAGTTTAGATAAGTTTTAAAAAATTTAATTAAAACCCTAGGTGTGTTTGCTTACTTTTCCAGTAAAGTCCAGTAAAAATTACTCAGTAACAAATTTACAGAGAGTAAGGCAAAATTTGCTCTCAAAAAGAAAAATATCTAAAAATGTACGCAAACAGAAAAATTGTAAGAATTAGTAAAATACTGCTGCCAACTTCTTTCCTAAAAATATCGCTAAATCAAACTAAAAAATCACTAGAAAATATCTAAATTATAAAAAACTTAAAAAACCGATAAATCGCTAAATTTCACGAACTTTTCAGGTTCTGTTGAAAAATTTCACAAAAATAGCTATATTTTTCAAACTTCTTAAAAAATTATCGATACATCGCCAAACTTTTCGAACTTTTAAGTTTTTCATAAAAATTTAGCGATAAATCCCTGAATAATAATGATTCAAAAATTCTGCCAAGGAAATAAATGTAAAAAAATGCTAAGAAAATGTCAAGACTGTTAAAAAGAAAAATCGCTAGTTTTCTCGCTAATAGCTAAATTATATTTTACCCGCTAAACGAGTTGAAATATCGCTAGATTTGTCGAAAAAATAGCTAAATTGACAACAGTTATTAAAATAGCTGATTGCGAAATAAATATATTCAAATTATTGGATTAATAAATAAAAGCTAATAAAATGATCAGTTACTTACTTCTTCCATCGTAAATAAGCTTATATTTAAATATTTTTTGTTTTCACAAAAAATTATTTAAACATTTTTTAGACAAATGTTTTGTTTCTTCAATCATATGTTTTTAACCATATGTTTTTTTCTTACAAATTCTTACTAGCAAAAATTCATCCAGTAAAAACTTGTAAGTTCTCTTGTATTGAACTGTCACTTTACTCTCTATTTTTCCTCTCTCCTTACTGAGTAATTGTGTAAACAAACACCTTCCAGTAAAAACTTGTACAAATTTGTACAAATTTTCGGGTACGCAAACACACTTCCTGTAAAACGTTTATAAATATGCAAGTTGCAAACAAATAAAATCATTTAATTTTAATGCTTTTAGATATTTAGCGACTTTTTTATATTTTAATGATTTAAGTATTATTAGCTGACAACACTGCTTGAGACAGCTGTTATTTGCCATTGTTTGCTCTTGCAAAAATTTTGTAAGATCAAATAATTGTTTGCCCAATAAAGAAGAAAATATTTGCCCTTTAGTGGTCACACTATGTTCACATTGGGCAAATTTTTGTTTGTAGGCAAATAATTTTGTTTTCCCAAAATCAGCTGTTTTGTTGTTTGCCCCTCAAAAATATTTTGTGGTCAGACTACGGCAAAGAAATATTTGACGTCTTTTGGCAAATATTTGCCTAATGTGACCGTACCTTAAGCACTTCCATTTACTGCATGTTTTCACAACGATTCTATAGAAAATAAGATATGTATATATGAAGATGTGTTGTATGTATTTATTTAAAAGTTAAAGTTTTTTTATTTATGTTATTGTAATATTATAAAATAGTACCAAAATTATTCAAATTAAAAATAAACAAATAAAAAAAATATTTGATTGTATTTAATTCGGTAGGAATTCTAAAATAAATTCGGTCGCAGTTACCGAAAATGTAAATTCGGTCGGGGTTACCAATATATTGTTTTCTAATTCAGTAGGTATAACTGAAAATTTGGTGTTCGCAATAAAATAAAATAAGTGTTGCAACCTAATAATGTGATAGTACGTGTAACTACCAAAATTCGGTTGGCAACAAATTCGGTTACCACAACGAATCTGTTCTCTGTGTGTAGTACCAATTTTATATACTAAAGTTTGGTGCTTAGTTTGCAAAAAAAAAAATCGCGAAAAAAATATTTTCAAAAAAGAAAATTTTTGCGTCATTGTATTCATTTGCAGATTGTTAATCGCTGATTGAGTTTTTTAATTATTTTTTTCTACAACAAAGTCTTTTTTCGCGTTCCTCTATTATTTTGCAATTTTTTAAGTGCGGTTTTTTAAATTTATAATCTATGGAGTATAATGCCCATTTCATAAAACAAAGTATGGTGGTTAGTTGCAAAAAAAGAAAATTTTGGCATCGTTTGCAGAATGTAAATCTTTTAATTAATTTTTTTGAACTCCAAAGCCTTTTTTCGCATTCCGATATTATTTTGCAATTTTTTATGTCTGGTTTTTTAAAATTCATAATCTAGGGGCTATAATACTGTTGGAATAGTACAATTAAAGTTCCATTCTTGATTTTTATAATAACTAAATTATTATTTTCCATCTCTGGTTACAATCGATGTTTTGAGTAATAAAAGAGCGCACATAATGACCCTGCAAACATTTGAAAGATATCTTCCAAGAAGATACTAAAGCGATATCTTCTATTTGTCATTTGAATGAAAATAATCAAGTAGTATTTACTTTGAAATTGTCTTCCTTTTATCACTTGGAAGATAATTCGGCGATATTTGGAAAATTAAAAAATTTTATCTTTTGTCATAACTTTTTATGACAATATTGCGATATCAATATCACCTTTGTATCATTTGGAAGATAAAGCAAATTTGTTTGAAATCTTTTGTCAATTTGGAAAAAATTAAAACTAAATTTTTACAAGAACAGTCAAAAGATATATAGGAAATAAACTCGTGAAAAGTCAAGATTAATTGCGCGGGAAAAATCAAGATAATTTATAAGTTGGTCAATAGATTATGTATGCAGATATTGTTTTTCAGGCTTAAATTTAATAATGAAAAAATTAAATCGTTTTTTTATTGTACCCGGGAGTTTGTTTAGCGATATCACCCCTTTATCTTCCATATGAGTTATTGCTTTCGTTTTGCCTGGAAGTATTGTTTTAGGGTAACAGTTGTTTCCGACGGAGGAAACTTCTGGAATACGAAATTGATATTGCCGCCAATAAATGTTTTCTTCCTGGCGATCTGATCGGAGAATCTTCTTCGTAATGCCATCTTTGCTGGATGATATTGGTTTGAGTATGTTCCTGTTCCAAGGCACATAATAGAACAAATGCTTTCTCAGTGATAGAGGGTCCCCCAATCTCTTTATTATGAATTGGTATTTCTTAACTTTTACGTTAAAATTTATATGTATACTTTCATATATGTAATTGTTAAATATTGTTCTACCTGAAGTCCAAATTCGAATATGATATTTTGAAACAACAAATAAAATCTAATATTCCAATATTATCGTATAGCTTATAAACCTAACTAAATTGAATTGTATAGTGAGTTAATAGGGGTTTTCATATAAACGCGTATTCTACTCGTAAACGGTGTAAACTTGGTATGTTTATGAGTTTAATATCAAACTCCATACATGAAAAATAAGTTTATATTTACGAAAGGTTTACATGGAATTTACGAATTTATAGGAAAACCCTTAATACTTATTTTGGTATTTATTTGAAAAAAAAAAAACATTTTTTTTAAATAATTTTTTTGTGACTTAGTGATGTTTTAAAAACAGATTCGGTGACTTGTTGTTTTACGTAAGTTCAGTGACTGGATCCTTCTGGGTTCTTCCAGCACCCGTACTTATTATGACACATGGTGAATAATAAGTGACATATTACACGTTAATTAGTTTCAATTATTCCTGTGACTTGTTAACTTAGAGCAGTATAGTGATATGTCACGAAACTATTATTTTGTACTAGTTCAGCAACAACACACATATTGACTAATGTAGTGACTAGTTTCGGTACATATGTATCACATAATGTCTAACATGAGACTGCTTCCGTATTGGATAATTTTAACTTGTTCTATTGCATACTCTCTTAAACCAGTAGTGTGATATGTTATAATCGACAAGCTTTGCGACAAGTCCCAAGTAGCTCAAAAGGAGGAAACTGCCACCTCCTATGACAAGCCCATGTTAACTCTGGAACACTAATCTTATTTTTAATACGTTAACGCTAATCATTAGTCGAATCGACTAACATTTTGCTAAATAACTCAAAAATAGCAATACCTACTGCAACAATGTGACCATTCACAACATGTTCTGAGAATACAAAAGAATTGAGACCGATCAGTAAAACGAGAAAAAAGCTGTGCACAAAAATGTAAGTGGTGTTAGTCGAATCGACTAACATTAGCATTCTAGGGTTAAAGTTGCCGGTTACTTTCATATAAAAAAACCGAATCGAGGACCGGTAATTTCCACAAAGTTCCAGTCACGTGACCAGCTCTGTGACTGATCCATTTCCCGTAGGGATATTTTACAAAAAAACATGTTAAAATTTAATTTCGTCGAATTTTTTATTGAAATTTTCGGAGCATATAGAGAAAAGTATGCTCCATCCAAATAAAATATAAAAAAATTCGAAAACAAAAATTTTCCTAGAGTAGATACCCCTTAAGGTAAAATATAACACACTTTTCTAAGTATTACGGAAATTAACCATTCTCTGATTTTAGATGCAAAATGGACTAGATATGTTTCAAGGAACGCCTAAGCTACTGTGGAGTTTTACTACCAAAATTTTAGATATGTAAACCACAGAGATTTGAGAGGCGAGACCTTGGATTCTGTTGTTTCTTGCGAAGAAAAACCAATAGAATGTAGGAAAGTCTTTCTGAAAAACTCTCTAAATTCGGATGACTTTTTGTCGTAGAAATATCTTCAGATGCCGAAAAGTAAGAAAGTTTCTAGATTTGGTTTTTTTTAAGTCTTTTATCGTTGAAGTATTTTGTTTGTTGTATTATTTTTATTATATGTATTTTTTGTTTTCATTGAAATAAAAGAAATTAGAAACACAACAGGAAACAGTGTTTTTAATAATACGGTAGGAATTTTTAAAAAATCCAAATAGTCAATTCGGTCGGGATTACGAAACAAATTCGATTGGGATAACTTTATTTATCGTTTTATGATAGTAGGTACATCCGAAAATGACGATTGCTGCAATCGAATAATGTGATAGTACATGTAACTACTAAAATTCTATTGGCCACGAATTCGGTTGCCACAACGAATCTGTTCTCTGTGTGTATGAAAAATTTTCTTAATATGTTAACAGACCTCAAAATGACCAACATTTCTAATTTTAAAAACTAAAAGATCACAAAAATTTTATTTTTATGCGTTTGGATATTAGTTTTGCTCAGTGTATATTGAAAATGTTTATGCATTTTTTTATTTACGGTTGATTATTCATTTACATAATTTAGAAAATTGTTCTCAATTTTTTTGTTATCTTGTAATAATAAACATACGTTTTTAAATTGAATATGAATATATTTTAGTATACGCAAAGGGGATGAATTTATTCATTTACTTATATTCAATTGGAGCTATCTCACAATTTCTAGAAAATGAGTTTTTGGCCAACATAGCCATTGCACTCAACTATGGTATTAATAAAAAATACTACTAAAACTCTAATGTTTTTTTGCAAAATTATTGTAGATTGAGCTATCCACAACTATTTATTTTTAAATGGAATGAAGCTATCTGCAGTAGTATACCGCTTCAGTTGTACAACCACTCTTCTCTCATTTTAGTTAAATTTTTATCTTCTCAAATTTTACTTCATATCTTAAATTTAAGAAAATAAATCATATCTGCAAAGAGATATTTTCAGCTACGGTTTGCAAGTTGGTGTAGACTTCGACTCACTGATTCTAAACCCGTTTTAATAATTTTTCTACCACTTCAAAATTTTGAGAAAATCTTTGTTAAGGTTCGTGTTTTTATCTTTTTGAAAGTCCGTGGACTGGAAAAGAATTATTTAAGACATTAAAGCTAAATCTTTTGCTAAAATGCAAAATTCTTCGAAAAACTAAACAGAAGATCTTTTTTGTAGACGGTGCAGCTCGTGAGATCTCATTGCTAGACCCGAAATATTTTAGGAGTCATCATAAAATAAACTAATGTGTATTTTAAGCGTAGCTGTTTAATTTCGATTACGATTACTAATCAATTAGATTACATTTTGAAAAGAATTGTATTGATTATATAATTCTCTATTAAACAATTTCTGATTACTAATTGATTATGATTACGAATAATCTAAAAGTAATCAAGATTACTTGAGATTACCATAAAATAATCAAAAATAATCAAAAGTAATAAAAAAATAATTCGACTACTTTCAAAGATTACTTTTGATTCTTTTTGATTATTTTCAAAAATATTCGGCATGAGTTACAGTGCCTTAGTAGAATTTTTGCGTGATCAAAATGTTCTGAAATATCATTTGAAATTAGAAAAAACATTTTGGATAAGTTTTCATGGTAAAAATATAGAAATTACTTTGGTTCTTTTTATTTATTATTTATGATTCTTTTTGATTATATTTTGTAGTAATTACAAATAATCCTGATTACTTTTAGGTTATTTGGAATCATAATCAATTAGTAATCGTCCGAAACTGAATATAATCGTAATTTAATCATTACTTCACCTTTAAAAAGAAAGTAATATTTAATTATTATGATTTGTAATCACTACTTAACAGCTATGATTTTGAGGAGGGCACTTTTTTACTTTTTTCGTGAGTCGGTCTAACATACACACATACATGAAAATGGCTTTTAAATTAGCAGATTCTGAAAAATTTGAAAATAAATTTGAAAGTCATCTGAGTTTCCTGATTTAAATACAATTCACCAATCACACAAGGGCTATCTACAAATTTTTATATCAACATAGAACATATCCGAAGGCAATTAGGGCTATTTATTTTACAATAAAATCGCGAAAAACATGAAACTTTAACAAAAAGTGTATAAATAGGTAAGAAATAATAGATATTTTTTTACAATAATACAAATAAGAAAAATAATCATAAAACGAATAATTTTTCAGAGTTAGCATATTTTGTCGGAAAATAAAAATACGATTTTTTTGGAAAATGTTTATTATTTAAGCATTTTATGAGATGTTTTATTATTAGATAATAAAAATTTAAAAACTACTCGAGGTGGTCAATTTTGGAACTCTCTAACTCACGCTGTATTATAACAGGGTTAGTCCAAATTAGAGTTTGCTGTTCGGTTTTATTCGAAACCGAAACCGCGGTTTTCAAGCCTCAAAACCGAAACCGACAAAAATAAGTCGGTTTTTAACAATGACTTTAATTATATAATTGTAATGAACATTTTCTCCATTAAATATTAGTTTAAAGAATATTTTATTTTTTGTTATTACGGATAACATAAGTTAAGTCAAGTCACCAAAAAGGCAGATAGTTTAACAGATATTGAGTTTCATATATTCAGTTCAGATTTTCACAGCGTATTTAAAAAAAAAATATTATTTCGTAGTTCGCGAAATTTATGAAAATTTTAACTTCATATTGTTTTAAACAATTTGCTAAAATTTAAACTCTTGAAAATACAGCTTTAGTTGGCGACAAAAGAATAAAAAAATTTCATTTATAACGGTTTTCCATATTTTTTTCTTCTCTTGCAAAGGTCTAGAAATGGAGTAATTCTTCTTCCTTCGAGTGAGAAATTCTTTCGAATTTCAATAAATATCTTGAACGTGTTAAAATATTTAATTCTTTTCATACATGGGACTAATGAATTAGGTGGACTAATTAATTGACGATTTCATTAACATTGATTGATATAAATGGTAATGAAATTATTTTCGTTACCATTGCTTCAAATTAATGTTAATGATTTTGGAATTTGATTTCATTGAATAATGACAATGGTTTTTAATTTCATTACCATTGATAATGTATCAATTAAAAAAAATAATTACCATTGACAGATAATCCTTTCGAGAAACGTAAAAATGCAGAAAATTCACTGAAATCAGGGTTGGAAATTGTCAAAATTTTAAAAAAATTCCAAAATTGAAAAAAATTACAAAAATTGGAAAATGTTGGAAAAAATCGTCAAAATTTGAAAAATCGTCAAAAATTTGAAAAAATCGCCAAAATTGAAAAAATCATCAAAATTTTAATAATCGACAAAAATTTCAAAAAATCGTTAAAAATTTTAAAAATCGCCAAAATTAAAAAAATTGTCAAAATTTGAAAAAATTTCCAAAATTGAAAAAAATTATAAAAATTGGAAAAAATCGTCAAAATTTGAAAAATCGTCAAAGTTTGAAAAATCGTCAAAAATTAGAAAAAATCGCCAAAATTTCGGTTTTACAAAATTGAAAAAATCGCCAAAATTCATTTCTCGCAAAAATTGAAAATCGCTTAAATAAAATTTTAATCTTCCATATCTCGAAAACTATAAGAGCTAGAAAAAAAATTACTGCACCAAAGGTCAAAACTCACTACCAATACCCCGATAGCGAAACTACATTTTTACTTGCATTGCTAGATTTTAAAATCGCGTTTTTCTCGCAAACTAAGCCTCGTAGAGAGAAAAGGGTTTTTATTTGGAATATCCCCCATATCTCGAGAACTAAATGAGTTAAATAAAAACGGACAACGGTTTTGAAACAGGGAAGTCATAGTGAGTTATCTGCGGAAAAATAAATGCGAAAATCGCTTAAATAAAATTTTAATCGCCCATATCTCGAAAACTAGAAGAGATAGGGAAAAATGACTGCACCAAAGGTCAAAACCCATCACCAATACCCCGATACCGAAACTAGATTTTGATTTGCATTGCTAGATTTTAAAATCGAGTTTTTCTCGAAAACTAAGCCTCGTAGAGGGAAAAGGGCTTTTATTTGGAATATCCCCCATATGTCGAAAACTGAATGAGTTAAATGAAAACGGACAACGGTTTTGAAACTGGGAAGTCATAGTGAGTTATCTGCGGAAAAATAAATGCGAAAATCGCTTAAATAAAATTTTAATCGCCCATATCTCGAAAACTAGAAGAGCTAGAGGAAAAATGACTGCACCAAAGGTCAAAACCCATCACCAATACCCCGATACCGAAACTAAATTTTGACTTGCATTGCTAGATTTTAAAATCGCGTTTTTCTCGAAAACTAAGCCTCGTAGAGAGAAAAGGGCTTTTATTTGGAATATCCCCCATATCTCGAGAACTAAATGAGTTAGATGAAAACGGAACAAGGAAAAAATAAATGCGAGAAATAAATTTTGGAAATTTCGTTTTTTAATACCTGGACTATTTTTTAAATTTTGGCGATTTTTTCTAATTTTTGTCGATTTTCACAAATTTTTACAAGTTTCTCAATTCTGGCAATTTTTGACAACTTTTTGAAGTTTTGACGATTTTGGTAATTTTTACAAATATTGACAATTTTTTCAAAATTTTTACGATATTTTGCAATTTTGGCGATTTTTTTAATTTTGTCGATTTTTTCAAAATTTTGACTATTTAGGCAATTTTTTAAAATATTGACGATTTTTTGAAGTTATGACGATTTTTTCAAAATTTTTCAATTTTGGCAATTTTTAAAATTTTTCTGATTTTTTCCAATTTTTGGCGATTTTGTCTAAGTTTTGACGATTTTTTTTTAAATTTTGACTATTTTGGCAATTTTTTAAAATATTGGCGATTTTTTCAAGTTATGACGATTTTTAAAAAATTTTTCAATTTTGGCAGTACAAATTTCAAATTTTTCCTATTTTTTCACGACGACTTTTTGAAATTTTGACAATTTTTTCGAAATTTTTACGATATTTCGCAATTTTGGCGATGTTGTCTAATTTTTGACGATTTTTTTTTTTTAAATTTTGACTATTTGGGCAATTTTTTCAGATATTGACGATTTTTTCAAGTTATGACGATTTTTTCAAAATTTTTACAAAATTTTTTAATTTTTAAAATTTTTCCCGTTTTTTTTCCAATTTTTGACGAGTTTTTGAAATTTTGACGATTTTGGTAATTTTTTCAAATATTGACAATTTTTTCAAAATTTTTACGTTATTTTGCAATTTTGGCGATTTTGTCTAATTTTTGACGATTTTTTTTTAAATGTTGACTATTTGGGCAATTTTTTCAAATATTGACGATATTTTTAAGTTATCCAAGTTTTTCAAAATATTTAAAAAATTTTTCAATATTGGCAATTTTTCAAATTTTTCCGATTTTTTCCAATTTATGACGACTCTTTGAAATTTTGCCGATTTTGGTAATTTTTTTCAAATATTGACAATTTTTTCAAAATTTTTACGATATTTCGCAAGTTTGGCAATTTAGTCTAATTTTTGACGATTTTTTTTAAAATTTTGACTATTTGGGCAATTTTTACAAATATTGACGATTTTTTCAAGTTATGACGATTTTTTTAAAAATTTTTCAATTTTGGCATTTTTTCAGATTTTTTCCAATTTTTGACGGCTTTTTGAAATTTTGACGATTTTGGTAATTTTTTCAAATATTGAAAAGTTTTTCAAGACGATTTTTTAAAAATTTTTACGATATTTTGCAATTTTTGCGATTTTGTCTAATTTTTGACGATTTTTGTTTAAATTTTGACTATTTGGGCAATTTTTTCAAATATTGACGATTTTTTCAAGTTATGACGATTTTTTAAAAAATTTTTCAATTTTGGCATTTTGTCAAATTTTGGCGATTTTTTATAATTTTTGCATTTTTTTTTGCGATTTTTTCTGGTATTTGAAACTTTTTTTAATTTCATCGATTTTTTGCATCCATGTGCGCGCACATGTGCATGTGCGTTCCGCTTTTTAGCTTTTTAGAAAAATGTTTATATTTTTGACTAGCTTGAGGGCTTTTCCATCCCTGATTGTAGCTTATGTTATATATTAAAATTTTTGTAAACAAATGGTTTTTTAATCAATTGTAATTAGTTTTTTTTTACATTAGTGTGATTTCATTACCATTAGTAATGATTTTTCTAATGAAAAATATTTCATTACCATTAAATGGTAATGAAATATTTTTCATTGTCATTAGAATGAACTAATGGTAATGAAATTTCAATGGTAATGAAAAATTCCCATGTATGATTCTTTTATATATTTAATTATTTTCAAACAATTGTATTAATATCACAAGAAAACCGAAAAATAACCGAAACCGCGGTTTTTATAATTTTAGAAAACCGAAACCTCGGTTTTCAAATTTTTCGGTTTTTAGCAAACTCTAGTCCAAATGTGCTATTTCCGAAGCTCATATCATTGACTATAATCGCCCATACATAAATAATATTTCAATCCGATAAATATTTTAAATATTACATATATATTACCAATTTTTTTTTTATGTTTGGAACCACTATTTACTAATATTTATGATAAAATTACCATTTCTCGCCATTGGATATCAAAATCTTTTCCAGATTCGTATTCAGCATGCCAAATGCAAGATGTGAGATAGATTTATAATAAATTCATTTAAAAACAAGTAACTTAAATAACATAGATTTAAATTTAACGGTTCGTTGTTCAAAAATCTAACCACAGAGTTGAATAGAACCAGTTGAGATACCTTAAGAATTAAGGTTCAAAACAAAAAAGAGTAATAATAACAAAGGATAAAAATAGCATTGTTAGATTTCGTTCATGTTAGTCTAAGTTGGGTTGTTAATATATTCGAATTGCTTTCAACTTTCACATAGTAGACGATTATCAATTATTAACCCGTCAAGACAAATGACACTGATGATGGCTTTGTTGCCAAAGCCGAAAATACGTATTCTGTCTTCCTGGCCTTATCGAATTCTTTAAAAAAAATTGTTATTCTTTGTAATTTACTTGTGAAAATTGTACATATTATCTTTCTTTAATTTGAAAAATAATTTAAACAGAAAGTGATAGTAATTTATGATCTAGAGGCAAACTAAAGAACATTCATTTAAAAAGTTGGAAATTTACTATGGGAGTTAGCATTTATTTGCACCAAAAGAAAATGTACTTTGAGATAGCATAATATATAAAATCTTTATATAAAACGAGAACCAATTATCTTTTTGCTTTGAAATTTATATCACAGCTGGGTAAGGCATAGGGGAGCTATTTGCCACCAGAAACTCATTTTGATAAAATTTAAGTTGACATATTTTGATTATAGGCTCTCGATATATGTTTTTAAATAGAATTTTAATTCCAACAATTTCTTTGTTTCAGATATCTATATATTGTTATTTTTTATATAAAAATACAAAATAACAAAAAAAAAAAATTTTGATTTGCAAGTTTGTTTTTTTTTTAACTGTATGAGAAATATGTTTAATAATTTAGAATTTTATAAATTCTTTCTGTGTACTAGATGAGTTGAGCAAAAATATGAAATAAATTAATTTTTATTAAAAAAAAATAATTACTTACGAAAAATATCCCGTGAGGAAACCCCTTATAAATATAATTTGAAATATAACATTGGATACAGAAACAAAAATTTTGTAATCTACTAATGCTGATTAACTTCAAATAAAAATGTGGAGCTATCTACTGGGTGGAATACTAAACAGATTATCAAGATTCTTTAATTCTATATCTCTGTATATTAGGTAATCAAATTACTTGGTTTTGGATTTATTCGAGTAAACGGGTAACTGAAATTTACTCTATTAAGTAAGGGTTGAAATAACTCGATTAAGACCTGCTAACTTATCTTAAAATAAACTGAGTTTAGTGCTTAACCATAAAAAAAAGTTAGTACAAAAGTCTGTTAAACGCTTTCTGATTAAATTTATCTAATTTTTCTGTTATTTTCTCTGAAAAAGCCCATACAAATAGGGGAAATTTCTGCTAACATAACAGGAAATAGTACATGTATTTGCGCAAGCATAATTTTGACATATTTCTACAGGCTTTTTTTATGAGTGTGGTTATGAATGTCAAATTTATATGGCAATATTTTAACATTTAACCATGGTTATGTTGGAAATTACTCAACCTAAATCGAATAATTTCAGCAATTTTATTTAATTAATTTTTCTTAAAAATTTGTTGTCAATAGCACAGTACAACACTAAAAATACATCGGGCATGCGACATATTAATTCTGATACATTTTAGGATGAGTATCACGAATGTGCACACCAAATTTAAAAAATAGCTCTAGTTTTTGAAATTTTCGCAAATTTAACTTTTACCAAAAAGTCAGTTTTTTCGTTAAATTTTCTTATTTATTCATATACCTGGCCAAACTACGGCACAAATTTTATCGCCAATTTACAAAAATGGAAATTTTTGTTAAAGTCGATTTCATTTAAAATTTTGGGTGGCAGTATGCTTTGACTTGGTTAGGAGCATTCTGATGGATTAATTTATTTTCAACCAATCAAAATGTTTGAAAATATAAATATTTTTGTAGGGTTTTCATACACAAAATGAACAAAACCGTATGTATAACAATAAAACGGACTAAATTTGAAATGCTCTTTTATAGTACTTTTTGAACATGCATATTTTAAAATCGTTATTTTTTTAGGAATTTGCACTTAAATTATCAAAAACTTTGTTGAAATTGATTAGAAAATATGTATGTTACATATTTCAATGGTTTTGTCTGAGTTTTTTAATTTCAGATTCGTCGCAGACTCCTTAATTTTTAGGTATTAAAAAAGTAAATCTTTTTCAGCTTTAGCCAATTTTTACTTAAAATTAAAACACAAAGTGCGAAATTTTTTTGATAAATTAAGTAACATGAAATGTTTACTAATGGTATAAATTAAAAAAATGGATATTCCCTTCATCGCAGATTAATTATTAACGAAATCGTGAATAAAGAGAAATTTGAACTTCAAATACATATATGTGACGCGCAAAATAGAAAGGGACCTAAGGATAGAAAGGGACCTAAGGTCAGGAGAGCATGGGTTCGGTCTCATTCGATGCTGTCCACAAAAAAAAAAAAAAAAATGATTTTTTACCCTTAGGTCCCTTTCTCTATGCGCTGTCACATATAGCGAATATTATCGCAGCTGTTAAAACGTGCGATATATCAAATTAAAGGGTATGTTTCATCCTATTAAAATTTTACAAAGAATAGCGTTCATACTTTTAATTTTGTATTTTTTTGCAAAAAGTTTATTACAAGATTGAATTTTTCTGCAAATACGGTTTTGCAAATATTTCTTAAACTATAGCTAACTTTACAATTCTAGTGCCATATTCGTGATCTGCGTCCCAAAGTCTATTAGAAACAGTGTTGCCAAAACTTATTTAGGAAAAAATGCTATATTTTTGTGATAAAAATGCTAAAAAGTGCTAAAATATGAAAAATATGCCAGAAAAAATATGCTAAAAAAATTGTATAAGAAATGTTGCAATTTGTTAAAAAAAAATATTTTAGTGACTTTTTACAAATTGATATTTGTTAACTAAAATTATATAAAAGAAGAAAGTTCTTGTAATAAAATTCAAAAAGCCATTAATATGAGTTAAAAACATTAGTTTTTTTACGAGGAACTGCTGGTAATGTGAAACACCCATTTTGCTTTTTTAATTTTCTGCCAAAGTAAAAATGGCAAATTTGTGTAGTCAACATTAATCTCCTTATTATCCGATTTTCCAACTGCGTCAACGAAAATATTTTATCTCAAAATGTTGCACGCGGATAAACCCAAGTACCTCAAATGTTTTATTTTGAAAATGGGAGGAGTTAGTAAAAAAATTTTAAACAGTTTTTAATCGAACTTTATTACTTTTGTACTGATTTTTAGTACAATTTTAGTTTATTGGTAATAATTTTTGCTATTCTCTTGTTACAAATTAAGGATTTTTTTACTAATTTTCTTTTTTTTAATTTTTCAAACCCGAGTTCTAAATTTAGCAAAAACGAGTAAAAAGGTTAAAGTCGGGCATGCCGACTATACAATACCCTACACCAGTCTGGTGTATTGTTTGGATCCGAAATTCGAATGGGTTAAAATGAGGCTTGTGTCAAAATTTTCTATAATGTGAGTCAGCGCACCAAATTTCATTAAAATATCTTAATATTTGCGACCTGCAGTTTGTAACCAAGCCAATTTTGGTGGGACCCTTATATGGGCACTCGGTCTAAACATGTACCGATGTTCACCAAAATCAATAAGCTGCGTTATTGGGCCAACATAGGTCTGTGTACTAAATGTCATCAAAATATCTTAATATTTGCGACCTGCAGCGTATAAACAGTATAATTTTGGTAGGACCCTTATATGGGCACTAGGTCTAAACATGGACCGATGTTCACCAAACTCAATAGTCTGCGTTATTGGGCCAATATAGGTCTGTGTACCAAATTTCATCAAAATATCTTAATATTTACGACCTGCAGCGTATAAACAGTATAATTTTGGTAGGACCCTTATATGGGCACTAGGTCTAAACATGGACCGATGTTCACCAAAATCAATAGGCTGTGTTATTGGGCTAACATAGGTCTGTGTACCAAATTTCGTCAAAATATATTAATATTTACGACCTGCAGCGTATAAACAATATAATTTTGGTAGGACCCTTATATGGGTACTAGGTCTAAACATGGACCGATGTTCACCAAAATCAAACTTGTTCGTCCTTGGGCCATCATAGGTCTGCGTACCAAATTTCATCAAAATATCTTAATATTTGCGACCTGTAGAGTGCGCACAAAATTGCATGGACAGACAGACAGACGGACGGACAGACGGACATCGTTAAATCGAAATAAAAAAAAATTCTGAGCCGATCGGTATACTATAAGGTGGGTCTACGACCAAAATTTTACAAACATCAGCACAAACTTATAATACCCTGACCACATAGTGGTGCAGGGTATAATAAAAGGCTGTGAAAGTGTTATTGTGTTGTTGCTGTTTTTATATATTTTATAAATGTATAAAGTTAAATCCTTTGATATTAATAATCAATGTGCATGACGAAATCAACCATGTAGTCGTACTATACTTGTACTGTGATTGAAATTGTGTGAAAATCTGGCAACATTAGTAAAATATTCTGAGAGTAAAAACAGGAGAATAAGAAATTCCGTTAAGAAAATAAAATAAGTTTTATCTCTCACGGAAATCGTTGCACGATTTTAATTGTCAAATTGTATGGAAAAAAACGGGGACCTTTGCATTGTGCTTATACTCTAATATAACAACAAGTGCATATATAAGAAAATTTTATTTACAAGAATTCATTGATTTTTTAGAATTCTTGTTTAGTTTATATTTGTTATTATTGATATATTCTTAGTTTGCAATTTTATCTCCAATGCATAAAAAGGTAATTACTGGAGAACCGTTTTAAATTTTTACTCCAAATTTCAAGTATGATAAGGTAATTATACATTTTTTACGATCGAATGAAATAAAATACTTTTTTTATACCCTACACCACTATGTGGTCATTATACCCTACACCACTACGTGGTCAGGGTATTATAAGTTTTTGCTGATGTTTGAACACCAAAAAATATTGGTCCTAGACCCACCTTATAGTATACCGGTCGGCTCAGAATTTTTTTTTTTATTTCGATTTAACGTCTGTGTCTGTCCATGCATTCTTGTGCGCACTCTACAGGTCGTAAATATTAAGATATTTTGATGAACACCGACTTATGTCGGCCCAAGGACGAAGCCTATTGATTTTGGTGAACATCGGTCCCTGTTTAGACCTAGTGCCCATATAAGGGTCCCCCCAAAATTGGCTTGGTTACAAACTGCAGGACGCAAATATTAAGATATTTTAATGAAATTTGGTGCGCTGACTCACATTATAGAAAATTTTGACGCAAGCCCCATTTTAACCCATTCGAATTTTGGATCCAAACATTAGTTGACTTTTAACCAGACTTGTGTAGGGTATTGTATAATCGGCATGCCCGACTTTAACCTTTTTACTCGTTTTTTATTAATTTTAATTTTTTTTTTTTAGATTTTACAGTTTCTTTATTTTTTAGTACACTTTTTTAGTATCAGCAGATTAAGTTTAAATTGCAGTTTACAACAATTTACTAAAAGTTAGTACTAATTATTTCTACTAATTTCATTGTATTTAAATTATTGATATTTAGTAAATTCTTTAACTGAATTTGAATTGCAGTTTACAACAATTTTGCTAAAATTTAGTAGCGGCAACTAATTTCTCCTACTAATTTTATTGTATTACAAATCAGTAGGTATGTGTTGCTAAAGTTAGCAAAAAATATCGCTGGGCTCAAAACAGTTAAATTTCCCGTAATAACAGGAAATTTTTCCGCAGGCATTACAGACTTTGGTTGAGTGTACATCAAATGAATTTTATGATTTATGAGGCATTTTACGTTTCCCGTTTTCAAATTTCTGCATCTTTGGGCTTAACTGAATGAAATTATTTAAAAAAAATAATTTTCCGGTCAGACTTAATACTTTTTGTGGTGTTGGTTTACATTGAGGGTACTCACTAGGGCGGGTCGATTTAATAATCGCCCATGGCTCAGTGAAAATCGTATTCTAGGGATCAAAATAAGAAACTTTGCCGAAGGAACCATACCTCTAAATTCTACTACCCCCCAACTGTTGACTTTTGTCCCGTAGGGTCAAGTTTTGAAAAATCCCACTTTGACCCATTTAGAGTGCCCCAATCGAGTCCAAATGTATGACCGACCCCCACTAACTTTGGAGGGCCGATCCACCAATGCCAGTGGCATACCCCCTGGAACTCCCCTGGGGGGTTCCCCATACAAACATTTTAAAAAATCACCATATTTGGCACTTTATTTTATTATTTTTTATTTATTTTTATTATTTTATTTATTTTTTCTCTTTAGAAATTTATTTAGTCAGAACATATGTAAATGAAAAAATTAATTTAACTTAGTAATAGAAAAGAAAATAAAAAATTACTGTTTGAAGTCTTTTTTGCTTTCAAGTCTGGGCAATTTCGCACGGCTCTCTAATGTCGTCACCATAACAGCCTCTACATTTTCCGGTATAACTCGTTTGGAAACGCTAGCTAGCAATTGAACGTGTCGTTCTGTTGCAGGTCGTAAAATAGGTTGTGTGGGTTTTTTAAGCCACCACAAGACACAGCTGCATGTCGTAAACTTACTTAAGCTAAATCGGTTACAGGTAGAATTGAGCATAAAATTATCATAAAGGATTTTCCAGAAGTAATAAAAGGCGCACTTGCTTAACAGAATTTGTGGTCAGATTAACGTTTAATTTACATGTAAGTACTTTATGGGCAGTTTTGACAACAAAATCGGTTACAGGTAGAATTGAGCATAAAATTATCATAAAGGATTTTCCAGAAGTAATAAAAGGCGCACTTGCTTAACAGAATTTGTAGTCAGATTAACGTTTAATTTACATGTAAGTACTTTATGGGCAGTTTTGACAACAAAATCGGTTACAGGTAGAATTGAAATTACCATTTCATTCTTATTACCTCGTCTCCTAGACCATATATAACGCAACAGTTTTTGTGAATGCATTAAGTCGTTGTGAAGAACTCGAAGTGTGAAGTGCTAATTTGAGATAAAAAAATATTTAAAAAAAAATCATTCCAAATCAAGAAGTTTACAATGAATCCACCATCCTCTACACCGCAAGATGAAGCAATAACAACATCAACAACTATCGAAAACCCAATGAGTCATATACCCAGGCATGATGTTACTGTTTTTGGTGTGTCTACTGATTTGACTGATCTTAATTTACCAACCCATCTGGATATCTTGAGATATTATTTTTACTTGAGCGAACAAAAAAAGTTGTCCTATAAAGCATTCACTATTCAAGTACAAGATAAGTCGATTGGAATTTGGGAAAAACTTGGTATGGAAATAATGCTGAAAAAAAGTGTATGTAATAAATTGAATAGATTGCTTGACAAATATCAAGAGCAAATCAAGAGAAGAAACAAACCCCAACAATTTACAGAGTATGTAAAATCTCTGGAAACAATTTTTTTCATTGGAAAATGTAAATGCGATTTGAAGGCAGCTCCATGTGCATGCGGTTTGGTTCCCGAACGCCTCAAAGAGTTTATGCACGATCAACATAATCAGAGAAGTCTAACAATGGATGGATTTGCGATGGAAATTGAAGAGCAAGGAGCAACGTCTATGTCATCAATGCCAACATACCAAGATCCCGATGATTCAACATACGCACCGCCACCGGTTCAAGAAGATTTGGATATAAGCACAAGTTCACAATACACACAGAGATACGATTGTTTTAACTTTGCCTTGGTATGTGACAGATTTGGCGTGCCTGATAGAGTAGCATCAGCAATGGGAACAGCTCTTTTCCAAGATTTTAAAATGAAAGATATCCATGGCAAACCTCTCATCATGGATAAATCGAAAGTTCGCCGAGAAAAAGAGAAATGCAGACAAGAAGTGCTTCGCAAACGGTTAGATGATACCAATTTGTTAGCATTTTCATTCGATGGCAGAAAAGATGATACTTTAACGAGAGATACAATTGATGAGAAGTATCATACTAGAATGGTAAAAGAACCTCATCTTGTTATTTTGAGAGAACCGAATTCTGAATTGATTGGTTACGTAAGACTGGAACATGAAACCGCTGAATACAAAACAACCAAATTAAATGATTTTTTCAATGATAAAAATATATCACTGGATGCATTAATTGGCATATGCACTGACGGTGAGCCAACAAACACTGGCCCAAACGGTGGAATTATACGACGATTCGAATTGCTGTTAAAAAGACCATTGCATTGGTTCGTTTGCCTTCTACACTTCAACGAACTTCCGTTTCGGCATTTGTTTGAAGCTTTGGATAAATCAACCAGCACTGGACCAAGATCGGCAACCGGAAAATTGAGCCGTCAAATCGAAACTTGTGAAACTCTTCCGGTAAGTTATTGCTATCACTCATTTATTATAATTGTCAACCGTTTTTAATTGTTTTATTTTTATATATTTTCAGGTGGTGGACGGCTTTCAGAAAATTGAGTTGAAAAATATGCCCCCTGCTCCAGAAAAAATTGAATTTTCCACCGATTCCAAGTACTTATACGACATGGCCCATGCAATTTCTAGCGGCGTGGTTTCAGTGGATCTGGCAAACATCAAACCAAGGAAAATTGTACATTCTCGGTGGCTCACCAAGGCCGCTAGACTATTACGATTATATGTGACAACGGAAAATCCAGATGCAAATTTAAGAATACTGGTTGAATTTATAATTACATGTTATGTGCCAATGTACTTTAATATCAAGTATTACAGCTCTGTCGTGTATGGTAGTAGATTATTTTTCAAATTCATTAGTTGGTCAAGATTTCTAGAACCTCGTTTACGCAAAATTGTCAATAAAGTAATTACAGATAATTCATATTATGCGCATTCGGAAAATATCTTGTTATCAATGTTGTTTGATGATAGCAAAGAAAAGCGCGACTGTGCTATCAAGATAATTCTACGCTATCGAACCGATGTTGACGACCCAAGAGGGACTTAGAGCTTATAAAAAACCAGATATAAACTTTTATTGCACAAGTTACACGGAAATGATCAATATGAATGACATAAATGACGTATTTGAACCACCATTCACGCGAAGCATTCGATACGATGCTTTGAAAGAATATTTAAATCAAGATGATCCACCGTTTAATGATCCAAAAATTCCATCACACATACAAGAAACAGAACGACACGTTCAATTGCTAGCTAGCGTTTCCAAACGAGTTATACCGGAAAATGTAGAGGCTGTTATGGCGACGACATTAGAGAGCCGTGCGAAATTGCCCAGACTTGAAAGCAAAAAAGACTTCAAACAGTAATTTTTTATTTTTTCTTTTCTATTACTAAGTTAAATTAATTTTTTCATTTACATATGTTCTGACTAAATAAATTTCTAAGGAGAAAAAATAAATAAAATAATAAAAATAAATAAAAAATAATAAAATAAAGTGCCAAAAATGGTGATTTTTTAAAATGTTTGTATGGGGAACCCCCCAGGGGAGTTCCAGGGGGTGTGCCACTGGCATGGGTGGATCGGCTCTCCAAAGTTAGTGGGGGTCGGTCATACATTTGGACTCGATTGGGGCACTCTAAATGGGTCAAAGTGTGATTTTTCAAAACTTGACCCTACGGGACAAAAGTCAACAGTTGGGGGGTAGTAGAATTCGTTTTAGAGGTATGGTTCCTTCGGCAAAGTTTCTTATTTTGATCCCTAGAATACGATTTTCCATGAGCCATGGGCGATTTTTTTGCCTCCCCACAAATCGACCCGGCCTAGTACTCACAGTTAATGCTAATACTAATTTAGTACTTATTATTGAACGAACGGTGAATTCCGTCATTGTAAAATTTTTGGTATGATGTAATTTAAAAGTGTACAAATTTTACACTTAAAAAAAAATTAAAATACACTGCAAGTAATAATTAATTTGTTTTTGTCTATCACTTTGTTGTAATTTACTAATAAATAGCATGGATGGTAACCGAAACGAATGCGGTTATCGTTAGGGTAACGATATTTTATGTTATTTCGGTAACGGTATTTTAAGGGTAACACTATTTCATTTATTTCGGTATCGGTATTTTAAAGATAACTATATTTGGGTTATTTCGGTAACGGTATTTTAAGGGTAACGGTAGTCATTTATTTCGATGCATCCCGCAATTTTTTTTACAAAAAACAAACGAGATTAAAAACATAACCAATTCAATGTTATAACGGTAACGGTATTTTAGTGATAATGCTATTTCATTTATTTCGGTAACGGTATTTTAAGGGTATCGATATTTCATTTATTTCGGTATCGGTATTTTAAGGATAACGGTATTTCAGTTTTTTCGGTAACGATATTTTAAGGATAACAGTATTCCGGGTATTTCAGTAACGGTATTTTAAGGGTAACGGTAGTCAGTTGAAAGGGTTTTGAATCGATAACGGTATTTTAGCGGTATTGCCTGCCAACCCTGATAAATAGTCAAGCTCGGGGTCAGTTTTACGCCCAGAAAACAGTCTCAGTTGTGGCCACCGAATTTGTTGTCAATCGAGTTCGTGCGGTTACGACAACTATCTTTATATGAAATTATATTTTTCTTCGTGAAAGCCAATATTCGGTTGTTTAATTCAATAATATGTTCCACATAAATATTATTATGTTCCACAAAATTTTATTGAAATTAAAAAACTTTTTTGATTTTTCTGGTATTGAACCCGGCCATTCAGGTTAATAGTTCACACTCTTACCCACTGCACCACAACTACTTTTAATTTTCTTAGCCATATTTACTGTTTATACATATGAATATTTTATTTTAATTAAAAAAAAAACATACAAATTTTTGTCTTTTCCGGGATTAGTACTCCGAAATCCGGCGTACTAGCCCAACTCTCTACCGACTACAACACAAACACTTATTCATTTTGAAGTCTAATTTTGAATTTATATGTTTTGCTTGGAAAACAAATGTAGTAAAAAATTCGTTTACCAATACGAATCAAATATTGTGTGTGCTATTAGTACAATCCACAATTCGGTTGGTTCTACAGAAACTCGACTTTAAGGTCATATTTGATTAGGATACCCGTATTTGTAGTTACCACTTTCGAATATTGAAATTTTTTTAATAAAGGTTATAGGTACCACCAATTTTCTTGTATATACACTAAATAAATGGCTGCTTCTACTGCATAGAATTACTAAACTGATACTAATTTTAAAATTGATTGGAGATACCAATAATTTGTTAGAAGAACTCTTTTTTAGTTCATTTTCCCTATTTTGAAGATCTAATAAAATATTTTTAGTGTAGTATTCAATTATAGGCAACTGCAAATAAAATAACGTCCTGGCAAATTCATTTTAATGGTTTTGATCGAATTCCGACCAATCTTTTTCGTGGGTGTAATTAAGATTTTTATCCTAAATATTTCGATATCCTCTGAAGAGAATCTTCTGGAAATACGATGCTGTCCAGAGGACAGCGAAATATCGAAGATAAAAATAAGGGAATAATCTTATTTAAAACAGACTTCGAGCTAGATTATTTATTAATAAAAATATCCAATAGTCTAAAGTAATAAAATTTTTATAGCAAAAATCCAAATTAATTCAAAATATTCAAAAACACAAAAAATGCTAAAAATATGCTAAATTGTTTTGGAAAAATGCTAAAAAAAGTGCTATATGCTGGATGCGTTTTTTTCATGCTAAATGATTTAAAAAAATGCTAAATCTAGCATTAAATATGCTAAATTGGCAACACTGATTAGAAATGAGCAGGTAAGCTGTGTAGTTTAGTACTTCGTAAGTACTAAACACAAAAAAAAATAACAATTAAAATAACTTATAAGTGCCTCCGTATCTAATCTAACTTATAAGTAGAAGTTCAACCAGTAAAAAAATTAAAGTTGGGCATGCCAACTGTACACTCATAAAAAAAGCCCTTAAAAATAGTCCAAAATTCTGCTAAAATAACAGGAAATTTTACCTGTATTTGCGCCAGCAGAATTTTCAATGAAGTTGAGAATTATGGTCTGCTAAATTCAGGTAAGCTAAATTTTACACACTGCTAAATACACAGACAACTCTACTTAACTTAGCTAAGAAATTTGAGTTAAATTCAACAGAAATATTTCCTGATTAAACTGAAAATTTCTGCTAAAATGTCGCTTACAGTCTTGGTTTTGGGGCTCTACGGATCTGTCCCGAGACAGGCTCATATTTATTTTTGGGAGTATTGGTGGCTTTTAAAGATTGATGAGTTCATAGTATTGAAATGTTGTCCATTTTGCTCTATCTCGCTTAGTTTCCGAGGTATAAGCCATGATGTGATTGTACAATAAAAAATTATGAAAATATAGCGCCTTCTCTATATCATACATGGGAATTTTTCATTACCATTGAATTTTCATTACCATTTGTTCATACTAATGACAATGAAAAAAATTCCATTACCATTTAATGGTAATGAAATATTTTTCATTAGAAAAATCATTACTAATGGTAATGAAATTACACTAATGTATAAAAAAACTAATTACAATTGATTAAAAACCATTTGTTTACAAAAAATTCAGACAAATGAAAACGAACAATTGGTTTGGCCAGGGAAGTTATAAAACATAATTTATTAAGGATGATCCATTTAATTCCGTTAAACTTTACCTGGATACAAATAACAACGGAATGGAAAGTAATATTTAATTTCAAATGAGCATGAGCCTGAATGAGCATATTCCATCTTCGATTTCAGCGAGTTTTACTCCATTTTTACGTTTTTCTGTCAATGGCAATTATTTTTTTTAATTTATTCATTATCAATGGTAATGAAATTTAAAATCATTGTCATTAACCAATGAAATTAAATTTTAGAATCATTACCATTAATTAAAAAAATGGTAATGAAAATAATTTCATTACAATTGATATCAATGTAATGGTAATGAAATCATCAATTAATTAGTCCACCTAATTAATTAGTCCCATGTATGCTCTATATGATATTGATAGCAGAGGCACAAAAATATAAACTTTGGGAAATAATTGGGGTTTGTATTAGCTGAAAAATTTGTAAAATTAAGAAACATAAATTACTAAAAATTAGGTTCCAAAGTTAGTTCAAATACGGATAAAAGTATAACATTTACTTTTAAAATGGGATTTACAAAAATATTAGTTCAATCCTAAATAACAGAAAAATCAGTTCATTTGCGCCAGAACGCGTTTAACAGATTTGTGGACTAACTTTTTTTATAAGTGATATGATACCCCACCAGTGTAGGAAAATAAACTGTACACAACATGTAGGGTAGGGTACGGCTAAGGAACACATACCGTATCTATCGTTTAAGCGGTCGTGTGTTTGTAAACAAACCGAATGCGGTAAACTACGATTGTCTGATGAACGCAAACGGTACGTTTATATACTGTACTTTCAACACATATTCACACTCGTTGCTTACTGAATTCGGGTTATGTGTATAAACACAAAAACTAATTGGAGAGAATAGCGTGTTTTCTACGTAACCAATATGCTGTGTACTGTGTTCGCGATGTGCGGTACGCAACCTTTAAAGTACGGTTCATTAGACTTTATTTTCCTACTCTGTACCCGACACCAGTCTGGTTATAAGCCAACTAATGTCCTGATTTAAAAATTTTTCTATAAATTTATGAAAAACTAGAAAATTGGTAAGAAATTGGCGTTGTTTAAATCCTAATCTTAAAGTTAAATTTAGCCCCTTATTTTGGGGTAAAATTTCATTATGAAAATTAACCCCAAAAATATAATTAAAAATGGCCCCACCCAAATGAAAACTATCTCCAAAATGAATAGTTTAATAAAACAAATTAACATGCAAAACAACAAGAAAAGTTTTTCAATTAGCCTTTAATAAAACAAAATATCTTTTTGTGAATAAGCATGTATACACACTGAAAAAATCGCCTTGCAGGAATCGTATTTGCTGGTGACATAATTATGTTTGGAGAAACTGTAAAAATATATTTTCCGGGTTACTAATATAACATTTTTGCCTGCAAATATAATATTTTCGTCTGAAAACATATGTTTGGATCATATGAAACGCATCTACCCGCAAAAACATAATTGTTTGCAGGCAAATATATATATTTTTATCATTATTATATTTGCAGCACTTCACAAATATAATAATGATAAAATAAAATGGCAAATATAGGTTTGTTTAAGTGGGAAAATATGACTAACATACAAACATTACAGTGTTTGCCAGCATATATACAATAAAAATAAAGTAATTGGAAGCACACCTTAAATATAAATATAGTAGTTTATAAAAATATATATAATTGCCTGTAAATATATCCAACAATATATTTTCTGCATGTATTTTTAAAAGATACATATGTTTCGTTATCCAAACAGTTCTCTTTGAACATAAAATGAAAAAAAAACTTTACTTTAGGTGCATTTATATTTTACAAAAAGCGTGAAAAATACTCATTACAATACTCTCACACACAAATTTCGTATATTTTACGAAAGATTTACGTGGAGCGAAACAATGAAATTCTTTTGTAGGATATGAAAAATATTTCGTAAAATAGGCACATAAATTTCATAACTTTCGTTTATTTTCCGAAAGAATTTCGTGGTGCGAAACAACGAAATTCTTTCATACAATGTACGAAATGTTTCGTATATATTAAGCATGGATTTTTTTCAGTGTAGAAGTTTTAAATTTAAATAATTTTTTTTTTAAAGTTGGATAATACATACCACATTAGACTACTACACTATTAATACTTATGAAATGAAATTTCAATTGAATTATTATTAATAATTAAAATTCAATTATATTTGTATCTAAAAATAACAATAATGGAATAGAAATATGTTCATTAGAGTGGTCCAAAAACATGAAAGTTGGAATTCGCGATCTCCACAATGTTGCCCCTATTCCTTAATGTCTAAAAACACTCTGTGCCAAGTTTCAGCTAAATCCGCTTTTATTTAGAGGTATCACAAAAAGTTGTCTTTAAAGAATTAGTAATTTATTTCTAGAGTAATTTATACAAAAAGTAGGATTGACTTTAAATTCCCAGCAAAATATTGGTAATGGCACCTCATTGCTGTCTGCATTACCAATAATGATATATCATTACCTTTTGCATTATTTTGTAATATAAAATAATGACTTCCTAATAACGGCCCATTGTAGTCATTGCTTTTAAATATCAAATAATGACTTACCCGCAATATTTTAAATAAGTACTTTTTACAAAGTTAAATTTTATACATTTATATCAAGGTTGGTTACCGAAACGCATAACGGTAAGGGTAACGGTAACGGTATCAGATTTCGTTTGTTTAGGTAACTGTTAAGGTAACGGTATTTAAGACTGTTTCGGTAACGGTATACCGTTATCGAAACAGCAATACCGGTACGTACCGGTATTAAAAATTATGTTAACAACATATAAAAACAAGTAAAAACATGGCATATTTTTAATTTTAAGTACTGAAAATACAGATTTTAAGCTATAAATTCAATACTGGTAGTTTTAATAAGTAAAATTATTATCTATAAATTTTTTGTAAAAAAAAACACTCAAGATTATAACCCAGGTGAAAATGTTCACATATGGTCATATATGGCAACATATATGTGTTCATATATGGGTTCGGATCCGAAATTTGAGGGTATATGGCCATATATGGAGATATATGAATGTTCATATAAATTTTTTTTTTTTTAATAAAAATATTGCTTTTTTTATTCAAATTAAATGTAAATATTATAATTTTTACTGATGAATTTGTACATTTGAATGAAATTGAGAAGTTATGAAATTTTTAATGGACATAAACATTTTACTTCAAGTTTAGAATTAATGATGTATAAACAAATACAGTAATAGAAAAAAGTGTGTACAAATTTTAGTTAAAGCTACTAAAAATTAGTTCAAAATGAAAAACTGCTGGATTAGCAGAGTATTTTTGCTAAATATAAATAAGATAGGAACAGCAAAAATAAAACTGTTTAATATATTTACAGAATTTGAGTTATAATTGAGCTTAATTTCAGTGATTAGAAAATAAAATTAAATTGTAGTATTAGACAAAAAACATCACATAAAATTTTAAATTTTCAAAGTTCCTTTTTCGTTTTTTGTTTTTAATGGAAATACAAATCTAGCCTTCTGAAATTAACAGTTTAATTTTTTTAGCAAATATTTCTGTTGATTTTATAAACTGCTATTTGCATTGAACAAAATTTAACAAAAATTTTTTTTAGATACAACAGTTTGTTTTAGCCATTTTTAGTTTTCTAATATTTTGCAAAATTTTCTGCAGATTTTCTAAATTTAGCAGTTTTATTTTTGCTGTTTTTATCTTACTGCAACATTTTCAATTGTATTTAAAAATTTATCATTTTATTTCAGAAGTTATCAATTGTTTTTCATATTTATCAATTGTATTTCAGAAATAATCAATTGAATTTCAGTTTCATCAATTGTATTGTAGAAGTTATGAATTGTTTTTCAGATTTACCAATTGTATTTCAGAAATAATAAATTTATTTCCAGTTTTATAATTGCTTTTCAGAATTTATCAATTGATTTTCATATTTATCAATTGTATATCAGAAACTACAAATTGTATTTCAAAAATTATGAATTGTATTTCAGAAACTGAAAATTGTATTTCAGAAATTTATTAATTGTATTTCAGAAATTCGCAATTGCATTTCAGAAATTATAAAATGTATTTTACAAATAATCAATTATATTTCAGAAACTGGCAATTGTATTTTAGAAGTTGCCAATTGTATTTAAGAAATTATCAAATGTATTGTATTTCAATATTTTTTGAACCCGCTCACGTAATTCCCCCATGACTAAAAAACTTAAAACATTACCCATATATGGAATAATATATGAATTCATATATGAAGATATATGGAATATATGAACCAATATATGGACCAATAAATGCAGTATATTATCATATATGGATTCATACATTTGAATGTATTTACCCATATATGCTTCCATACATAACATATATGTTCATATATGATCATACATTAAACCATATATGCTCATACATGAAACCATATATGACAATATATGAACATATATGAACATTTTCACCTGGGAAAATAAAAAATAAAAAAATTGTAATTTTTATATAAAATAATTAATACCGGTAAAATACCGGTAACTACCCAAAAAAATAACGGTATCGGTAACGATAACGGTATTTAGAAATTTTTTTAGAGGTATCGATAACGGTATTCAATTTGAAACGGTATTTTAGCGATAACGGTATTATAACGATAACGGTAACCAACCTTGATTTTTATTTATTATATGCAAATATGTTTTGTGTTAAAATTTTTATGACGAGTTCTAAAATTACACACTAGCAAAAACTTTAATTCCTCTGAATGTATTTCCTGAAGCTAATAGTATTTGTGTAATTCCTTATTTTTAAGAATCAAGTAAGCAATCGGATAACCACTTATAATTCAACTTTTTGTAAGCATGTGTGTAACCACTTATTATTCAAAATCTCGTAACTACTTATTTCTCATTTTTTTCGTAAGCGAGCAGGTAAGCGTGACTACTTATAAAAACGACCACGCCAAACAAAAATAATGAGTTTAGACGCCAAAAAATAAGTTGTGCGGAGCTATGAATTTCTATTATATAACCACTTATTTGGTAATGAAAGATTTTGCTGGGTTTAATTATTTCTTAACCTGCACTTATGTCTTTGCAGAGACTTCGAAAACATATTTTATTGTTTACTCCATTCTCATTTCGTTGATGTAGTAGACTACGTTTAATATGAAATTTTGATGTTTCAATTTGCATTGCACTATTGCCACCACTTTCTAAAGAAAATTGAAGAAGGGGACTTGGAAAATCCCCGAAACGATCGTCTTTTCATTCCTGAAAGTGTTAGAGGTTTTTGAAAGCAAAAACTCTGTGAAGTATTTGTTAGGAGAATATCCTGATGAAGAAAAATAGCAGTTTTTGAAAAAAGTACTTATTATGTTAATTCATAATTGGCCTCGAACTGAATTAATAAATTTCTAATTAATTAATAAAAAGGTCGAAAAAACAACAATTTTTAATTTTTTTGAATAAAAATTAAAACCCAACATTTTCTGTACGCTATTATATAACATTTTTTAAATCTGGTCTTAATTAATGTGAATAAAAGGAATTTGAGATCAAAACTTAAAAAAATTAAGTAACTTTTAAGTAATTCGCGGTTTTTTTAAAAATTATACAAAAAAATACATATTTTAGTTAAAATTTCCAAATTTTCCGAAAAGATGTAATTAAAAATTCAACTTGTTTTTACCTTGTATGCGCAAATTTCTCAAATTTGATCTTTATTTTAACGAAGATTATGATTTAGCAATCAAAATTTAAAAAAAATTGTGGCTTATGAATTATTCGCGATTTTTGAAAATTTAAAAAAACTCAAGTTTTTTGAGGTATTTTCCTAATTACCTGTAAACGGTGTTATCGAAAAATCCAATTTGTTATAGTTTTACAATTTACTTACCACGGGCCTTCATTATATATAACACTGATTTTAATTTTAAAAAGGATAACAGATATCCTTGCAAATTAACTTAAAATTTTACTTATTCAATATTTCGCTATTATTTAGCTTGCTATAATTTTATTGCTACCATAATGAGACATTCCACAGATATATATTAATGCAAAAAAGAAATTTTCATAGTCGTCAATATAAGAAAACATCCTGATCAAAGTTGAAAATTTTTTGTATGAAATTTTCAAATTTCGCGAAATCAGCGACTCCGATTTCAATATTGATTTCATATTCGTAATGTACACCTAAAAATGTATTAGATTTGATATGTCGCGATCGTAATATTTATATTTAATTTTTCTCATTTTTTCCATTATTTTTAATTAATTAAAAATAATAGAACAAGTGCAACCTCGAAATTTCAATTGCGATGTGCTACGTCTAAACAAAACTTTTTTGGTGATTTTTTTGATCAGTCCATATTTTTTTTCAAAGTGGCATATTTTTAGGGTTGTGGAGCGTGAAAATTCCAACTTTTTTTTTGGACTAGTCTAATGTTCATATTTCAAGTTTATTTTTCTTTTGCAAAAAAAACTTAAATATATTTGAGTGGTTGTACAAAATACAAAAATAAAACAATAGTAAAGATTGATTGCCTTTTAAAATCCTCCTGTCTCTGAATTATCATAACACCTTAGCCTAGAAAAATGTGTTTTCAATATAAATGTTTTCACGTTTTACATATTATTTTTAATATTTTTTAGGAACTGCCTTCTGAGGGATAAGTGTATACTACATTTTTTCTTTAAAGCAATTTAAATATGTTTTTGTTTTATGAAATTACACTATTCTTGTTTTTATTTGTTTATTAAAAATATGAATGAAAAATATATTAAATCAAGTTATTAAGAGCTCAGTAATGAAAAATTCACAAAATTTGGAAGACAGATTTTATTTTAGCTTTTGTTTTTTTTCCGTAACGCCTTTTAAAACATATACAAACTGGCGCACAGTGGTAAAAATTCCAAGCTGGGACACAAAAATTAAGTACGTCTAAATTATTGGACTAACCTTAATGAACTTTATGGGAGACTTCTCAGAAGGATCACAGTTTCCAAAAAATTATCATAAAGTTCATAGTGGATAAACGCATGAGTGTCATAGTGGATAAACGCATGTTTGAAGATGTGTCAGTTTTTTTGTTGTCAGTGCCAAGGTAGAAAAATCCAACCGTGCAGGCGTTTTAAAACACTTTAAAAGGTGGTGCAATAGTAATTGAGATATTGATACACACTTAAGTTTGAAAAATATGGTATAGAATTAAGCTTAAACAGTGTAAAGGGTTTTCTTTCTGGAGTTATAGTTACTAAATTATATATTTTCTATTGAAAAAATGGGTTAAAAAATGGAAAAAAGTAAAATCGCGAATTGTGCAAAATCTAGAGCCAATTTGAACAAACTTATGGCAGTTTCGAAAGCAGCTCCCCCAATTATCCTAATTCCACTGTAATATCAAAAACCTTTTTTTTGTAGAGCAGTGTTATTTTTAATTTTTATTATAAGATCTGTAGTTTTGTTTCAGTCTAAATTCGTATTACATTCAATGGGATTTTAGTGTAACAATTGGCGATAATCTCGGGGTCTTTCATTACGAAAAATATACAAAAATCTGAGTTTCTTGACCGAGATAAGATATATAAAGTCTCAAAAATGTTGTATTTTAATTAGGGTTGTAATTAGTTAAAAACATGATTAATCGATTAATCAGTAATTTTGATTATTTCAAATAACGAATAACTTAAAAGTCATTATTTTATTAATCAAATTAATAAATAAATAAATAAATATTGGTAGTTTCTCCACTGAGGATATATTTTTACGCCAATTAAAACCCAAATATAAAATTTAACAATGGCCATTGGTAAAACAAGTGTGACAATTTATATATGTATCTGTATATAAATCTGTCTATACTTAGAGCTAAAGGGTTCTTCAAAAGGGACGCTACAAAAGTAGAAAGACAGGGACAGCTAATGACGCCATATTTCTTGCCGCTCTTTTGACATTTCTCTTCAGTAAGGTTTGCCATTTCATGATGGAAAGATATACGAGCCAACAACGAGTCAGTGGCCTCAACGTTAAGAGTGCTACGTCCAATTTATGGTCGTCATAATGAATGGCTTCGTCAATAAACAAAATATGCATTATTGGTCAGATAGCAATCCACACGTACTCCATGAGTCATCATTGCATCACGTTATTGTGAATGGGAATCGCCCCAGTTCAATGATAACCGAATATTTTTGGCCCCAATTGGATGATATGGACTTGGAGGACATGTGGTTCCAACAGGACGGCGCCACAAGCCACACAGCGAATGTCACAATCAATTTATTGCAAACCAAGTTTGGAGAACGTGTTATCTAACGACATGGTCCAGTCGATTGGCCGCCTCGGTCGTGCGATTTGACGCCGTTGGACTAATTCCTGTGGGGCTACGTCAAATCTATGGTCTATGCCAACAAGCCAGTGACGATTGATGAACTTCGTACGAATACCGGCTGATTTATGCTTGAAAACCATCGAAAATTGGGTTCAGCGTCTGGACTTCTGCAAGCGTGCCCGTGGTGGCCATGCAAAAGAGATCGATTTCCGTACATAATGGCATCGAACGTACTTTCACAGGAATAATGAATTTCATTGATAACCAAAACCGTTTTTGTTTTATTTAAAAAAACTTTTGTAGCGCTCTTATTGAAAAACCCTTTATATAAGGCACTGCCACAAAACCAAAACAAAATTGGCATAATGAAGTTGGCACGTTTTTTCAATATCAGTAATTATTCAAGTTATGATTAATCAAAATTCTAATTAATCGATTTATCATAACCGCACATCCCTAATTTTAACGAAGGTTAACTTTTAGAATTACTTTTTTATAACAAAAATGTCTACATAACCTATAGTTTGTTTTATATATTTTCAAAAGAAACTGTTGAAAAAAGTTCATCAAAAGAGTAATTACACCAGTATCATTTTTTTATTTTTAAAATTTGGTATGTAGGTTCCTCTTTCGGCGTAGACGTCCGCTAAGACGTGATTTTTGGAAATTCCTACCGGAACGGGCAAAAAGGGGGAAAGTCTCCCCCTTGACGGCCTGCCAAAACTCCTTTGGCTAGAAAGCTGAAATTTAAGATATGTGTTCCTTGGAGTAGGGTCTAACTTTTTTGGAAAGTACCTTCTAGAATTTTGGACAGGGACGTTGTAAAAATGGGGGTTAAAAAGGGGAAAAAGGCCCCCTTGACGGCATGCCCAAACCGCTGGAGGTAGGAAGTTGAAATTTGGTATAAAGGTTCCTCCACTATCGTAGACATCCACCAAGACGGGATTTTTGGAAATTTCTACAGGGAGGGGCAAAAAGGGGAAAAAGTCTCCCCCTTGACGGCCTGCTCAAACTTCTGGAGTTATGAAGTTGAAATTTGGTATGTAGGTTCCTCCACCGGTGTAGACGTCCGTTGAGACGGCATTTTTGGAAATTCTTATCGGGAGGGGCAAAAAGGGGATAAAAAAAAGTACCTTTTCCCGTTTTCCAAAAAAAAGTACCTTTTTCAGAAAAAAGTACCTTTACCAAAAAAGTACTCTTTTCCAAAAAAAAAAGTACCTTTTTCCAAAAAAAGTACCTTTTTCCAAAAAAGTACCTTTTTCCAAAAAAGTACCTTTTTCCAAAAAAAAGTACCTTTTCCAAAAAAAAGTACCTTTTTCCAAAAAAAAGTACGTTTTTCCAAAAAAGTACCTTTTTCTAAAAAAATTTACGTTTTCCAAAAAAAGTACCGTTTCGAAAAAAGTACCTTTTTCAAAAAACATACCTTTTTCCAAAAAAATACCTTTTTCAGAAAAAGTACCTTTCCAAAAAAAAGTACCTTTTTCCAAAAAAAATAAATTTTTCCAAAAAAATACCTTTTTCAAAAAAAGTACAAATACAGTTCTTTGTAAAATCAAAGTATCTTTTTCCAAAAAATTTCGCTTTTTCCAAAAACTACCATTTAAAAAAATATAATTTAAAAAAAGTACTTTCCCCCCCCCCCCCCCCACGGATATCTCCACTAAAACAAGGTTTCTTGATATTCGGCATAGACGTGCGCTAAGAAGGGATTTTTTGAAATTCCTACCGGAACGGGCAAAAAGGGGAAAAGTCTCCCCATAAACAGTCTCACAAATTGGAAAAGTGCCTGCCCAAACCACTGGAGGTAAGAAGTTGAAATTTGGTATAAAGGTTCCTTCACTGTAGTAGACATCGACTAAGTTTGTATTTTTGGAATTCCCCACAGGATATCCCAAAACCAAATTCGGTATGTGAGTTCCCCCTTCTGTGTAGGCGTCCGCTTAGACGGAATTTTTGAAATTCCTATCGGGAGGGGAAATAAGGGGAAAAGTCTCCTCCTTGGCGGCCTGCCCAATCCCTTTTGGCCAACCTAAAATTTTAAATATGGAGTAGGACTAACTCACCGGCAACGTAATTTTTCTATTTTGAAACAGAAACATAGTCAAAATAGTGGTTGAAAGGGAAAAATGTCCCCAATAACGGCCTACTTAAACCGCTGAGGCAACGAAGTTGAAATTTGGTATGAATGTTCCTCATCCATCGCAGATAGCCAAGAAGATGGAATTTTTGTAAATTCCTAAAGGGAGGGGCAAAAAGAAGAAAAGCCCCCCTTGGTGGCCTGTAAAAACCCCTTCGGCTAGAAACCTGAAATTTAAAATGTGGGTGCCTGGAGTAAGGGCTAACTTATTCGAAAGATACTTTTTTTAATTTTGGACAGGGTCGTTATAAAATGGGGGCTCTAAAATGGAAAGTGGCCTCTTAACGACCTGTCCTGGAACTATGAAGCTGAAATTCGGTACTTAGGTTCCTCTTCCAGCCTCATTCCAACCGGGAGGGACAAAAAAAGAAAAAATGTCCTCACTTATCGGGAAGGTGCTTTTTGGAATTTTGGACAGGGACATTGCAAAAATGGGGATTAATGAAGCGAAAAGTGCCGCTTAAAGGCCTGCCCAAACCGCTGGAGATAGGACGTTGAAATTTGGTATTAAAGTTCCTCCTCTATTGTAGACATCCGCTAAGATGAGATTTTTGGAAATTTCCACAGGTAGGGTCAAAAACAGGAAAAGTCTCCCCCTTAACGGCCTGGCCAAACTGCTGGAACTAGGGAGCTTAAATTAGGTATTTGGGTTCCTTCTCCAACGTAGACGTCCCTAAGACAGTATTTTTGGAAATTCATACCGGGAGGGGTAAAAAGCGAAAAAACTTCCCTTTTGACGGCCTGGCCAAACTGCTGGATATAGAGACCTAAAGTTATGTGTGTAGTAGGTTCCTCCTCCAACGCAGACGTCCTCTAGGACGGACTTTTTGGAAATTCCTACCGGGAGGGGTAAAAACGGAATAATTCTCCCCCTTGATGACCTAACCGAACCCTTCAGATAAAAACCTGTAATCTATAATATGTTTTCCTTGGAGTATGGGCTAACTTATCTTCAAGGCATTTTTAGGACTTTGGTTCAAAAGTGTATATGGAACACTAAAATAAAGAAACTAAATAGGAAACGAGTGGAATTGAAACACTACACAAGTGGAACCAAATGGATATAAACGTTGAACGATTGGAATTGAAATCATAGACAATGGAAATGGATTGGAAGAGGGAACGAAATGGAATGTACTATAGAACGAAATGGAATGAGGAGCGAGATGGCATAGAATGGGGAACGAGTGGAATTGAAACACTGCAGTTAAAAGAGGAATGGAACGGAGCAAGTGCAAAGAAATGGAATGGAAATAGAAACGACTGATATCAATATCGATACACAAGACAGTAGGAACGAAATGGAGTGAAGCGGGGAACGAGTGGAATTGGAATAAGAGAAAATGGGAACGAAATGCAATGGAATGGTGAAGGAAGTGGAATCTTGGAAGGAGTTGAATTGGAACACTAAAATTGTTACCACAAAATGGAATGGAATTTGAATGACTCAAACAGCCGGAGTTTGGTACTTGAAATTTCGCATGCAATTGAGGCAAGATTATATATATTTGGGATTTTAACTGGGAGGAACAAAAAGGGGTGAAGAACCCTTTTTATTACCTGTTCAAACACTATCCACGGAATATGAAACTTATGTAGCATTGAAACATACTCTCCAAAAAGTTAAACAAATTTTCTAAAAGAGAAAAAACCTTAGAAAAGGAATGGAACTTATATATTCTGATATTTAAACAGTAGGTAATGAAGCACCGGTGGAAGAAACCGACGCAGTAAATTTTCCAACTGAATTTGTGAATTTACTTGAATTGCCAGGTCTACCTTTACATAAACTGGAATTAAAAAAAACTTTAAGGCACGCTAACAATGTAGCGGGATTTGCCCGCTATCTTTAATATTATAAAATGCTTCGCAACCCTGCTTTACGTTATTTTCATTCAAAACACAATTGAAGAAAACTACTTACGGGTCTATCTTCCTAAGTTCGCACTTTACCAAATTAACTTGATATACACACGTATATTGCAATTTATAATGGATTCATTACTAACAATCCACTTTCATGATAAAAAGTGAATAAATATTTATTTAATGGGTTTAAACCATTGTTGTGTCAGAATAATTTATTTGTGGTGGGTGGGTGAAGGCTTTTATTATAAAAACTGTACTTTAAATAAAAAAGCGAATTAAAAAAAAATTGTGGGGCAAAAAAATGAAGAGGCAAAAAATAGTGTTTGTACTTAAAGAATACAATAAATTTACCTTAACAATTATTTTACCTTAACAACAAATATTGTGTTTCATTTTATCTGAAAGAAATTTAATTCTAAACTTTAAGGCACGCTGACAACGTAGCGGGCTTCGCCCGCTAGTTAGTTTATATAAGGGCGACTTTTTTTACATAAAATTCTTCAGTTTCGCATAATTTTTTTATTCAGAAAGGGTCAGCGCAGTAATGTTTTTTTTTATTATTCAAAGAAACACTTTTGGATTACACCTGCAGTGAAATCTTTTCATATCCTTTAATTTAAATTTGGCTTGATTTAAACCACCTCGAAATTTCGAACGAATATTAAAACATTTTTTTAAATCCATTTTTTTACATTTCTTTATCCAATCTTTTCTTCTGTTTCAAAACTAATTTTCTCAAAATAATACGCAGACGTTAACAAGATTTCGGAAAAAAAATTTACTTTGTTTCAAATAAAAACGCATGTCGCAAATCAATTCCGATTTTTTTTGAACTTTCTTCCTAATGTCGGATTCAATCCATTCTACTACGTAATTGTTTTGACCGCAAATTCCTAAACTCCCTGCCTCAGTGAATGTCTACGCGACAGGAAAACCTTCATGCAAACTTCCAAATAGCAAACCGCAGGAGTTTGAGCCATGGCGCCATTTTCTTTTGAATCCCGTTTTTATCATGTTGTTATTGGAAATCCTAAACAAATTTTCTACAGTGCATTTGCGAACCCCCATTTTCAGCATGTTCCTTATCCATTGTGAATTAACCCAAATCCCATGGATTAAACACATAATTTTAATTTCAGGTTTCTATCAAAAAATTCCGCCTTGTTGCACCCAGAAAACAGTCCCATTTATGTCAACCGAATTTGCTGCCAATGGAATTCATGCGGTTACGACAACTGCCTTTATATTAAATTATATTTTTGATCGTGAAAGTCAATATTCAGTTGTCTAGTTCGGTATTATATTCCACATAAATATTATTATGTTCCACAAAATTTTATTGAAATTAAAAAAAACTTTTTTGAATTTTCTGGTATTGAAACGGGCCATTCAGATTCATAGTTGATACTCTTATCTACTGCACCATAACTACGATTGATTTGCTTTGTCATATTTGATCTTTAAACATATGAATATTTTGTTTTAATTAAAAAAACACTAAATTTTTGTCTTTTCCGGGATTTGAACTAGGAAGTCCGGCGTACTAGGCTACCTCTCTACCCACTACACCACAAACGCTTATCAATTTTAATATCTAATTTTGAATTTATATGTTTTGTTATGAAAACAAATACAGTATAAAATTCGTTTCCCAACAGCAATCATTAGTTGCATCTGTCAATACAATCCACAATTCGGTTGGTTCTACTGAAGCTCTTATTTAAGGGCATATTTGATTAGGATTTCCCTATTTGTAGTTAGAACTTTCTAATATTGAATATTTCTTTAATATGTGAAATAAATAGCACAAATTTTCTGGTATATCCACTGTACACAATTACTAAACGAATTTTAATTTTAAAGTTTGTTGGATATACCAATAATTGGATAATAGGATTGTCTTTTTATTAATTTTCCCTATTTTTAATACCTAATGAAATACTTTTGGTTTAGCACTCAATTATAGGTAACTACAAATAAAATAGCGTCCTGGCAAATTCATTTTAATTGTCTTGATCGAATTCTAACCAATTTTTTCCTGTGGGAGTCTACACCTAAGAAGAAATCTATATACCAAATTTCAAGGTTATGGCTGGGCGATGTTAAATCAGTCAGTCAGTTACTCAGCCAGTTAGTAAGACATTTTGCTCTTTTATATATGGAGAAAATGTATAACCATTAGAGTGACTCAACTTATATGTGCAGAAAAAAAGTAAAAAAGTGCCGCCTCAAAATAAACCTTGGTTTGTTTTATGATGATTCCCAAAATATTTCGGGTCTAGCAATGAGATCTCACGATCTGGACAATTTTTAAAAAATGTATTTTTTTAGTTTTTGTAAGAATTTTACATTTTGTCTGAAGACAATATCCTCAATATGGGTATCATATAAAAGATTTTTTTCCAGCGGTATATATAACATGTTCAAGCATATCCAGGACCATGATCCGCTAACTTTAAAAAAGATAGTTGTCAAAATGATACCACTGAAAGATATCGTTTTTTGATTGCTTCATGTAAGCATATCACTATGGTATCGTTTCGAACATCTTTTCGAAAAAGATAGTGAAACATATGTCATTTTGTATTTTTTTCTTATTACGATTTGTTATCCATTTCCTTATAACAAAAAGGTTTAAAACACTTGAAAATAAAGTATTTAATGAATTTTATTTTATATAATGGTTGAACAAAAAAAATTCACCCTACTAGAGAATATGTAGTCAAGTGGATCATGGGATCAATTTGACTTTTAACACACAGTCCAGATTTTTATTTGTATACTCGTATCTTACTATAAAGTATGGTTTCTATACTGAGTATAACAATCAGCCCCTAAAGTATGAATATTGATTGCGACATATTTTCTTAATAGAAAGGTTATTAAAACCTGTAACGAGGTTTTATTCATTGGCTGAGGTAGTTCCGTCGTGTCCAAGGTCAACTTGAGGACCTCTAACCTTAAGTATTAAAACACAGTTTATTTACTCTTTCGGGAGTTAGCAAATAAATATATTTTATTGTTATTATTTACTCTTACAACTTCAATTTATATCACACGATGATCAGCAAGCAATCCTTCTTCTCCGGTCGGATTTATCGACTATGTCGTCGGCAGGTAGGGACTCTCGGTACTAGTTGTGACAATTGGCATGAGTTCGATAATCGGGTTCGTTCGGCTAAGTTGTCGGTCCCCAGTGCTCTCGGCAGGAGTCCTAGCAATCGGCAGGTAGATACTCCAGGCACTAACGGTGACGATCGGAAAATATACAGGTAATCGGCTGGGATTCGGTGATCGTGTTCGTTCGTCTAAGTTGTCGGTCTCCAGTGCTATCGGCAGAAGTCCTAGCAATCGGCAGGTAGGTACTCCAGGCACTAGCGGTGACGATCGGCAAATATACAGGTAATTGGCTGGGATTCGGTGATCGGGTTCGTTCGTCTAAGTTGTCGGTCACCAGTGCTCTCCTCAGGAGTCCTAGCAATCGGCAGGTAGGGACTCCAGGCTCTAGCGGTGACGATCGGCAAATATACAGGTAATCGACTGGGATTCGGTGATCGCGTTCGTTCGTCTAAGTTGTCGGTCCCCAGTGCTCACGGCAGGAGTACCTGGCATACCACTGGGTAACCATGGTGTTGAAAATAAATGACTGGGAGAGCACTCATTTGGGACGCTTTGCCAGCGCTTGCAAAAAGCGTTTTTCCAGCATTTGTTTTACAAAAATTTCGGTGGTTTATAAAAAAAAACGCTGGCAAAGAATGATCTAAGAGTGATATGCCAAGGTTTGCAACCAGTGGTTATCCCGTGCTACCTAGCCAATGCTACCAGTGGTACAAAAACCAAATCACTGGTACACTGATAGAATTTTCGTTCATACTATTAATGAATCGATTTCATTAATCTGAATTCATTGATTTAATGAAACATTTTTTCATTATATATTTTCAACTAACCGTAAGATATGCTATGATTTTTATAAGGGTTTTGAGTTTGCTAATTACTAAAATAGATATATGTTCCAGTAATGAACGCTAGGGTTGCAAACTGAAATTATTTAAATATAAAAGTCCAAACAATGACATCATTTTGTTTTGGTTATTTAGATCAATCGGTAACGCGGTAATGTTTACATTCTGGTGATTGCGGGTTCAAGTCGAGTTCAGGGAGATGTCAAAAACGTTATAAAAATAAAAAAGAAATATATGTACAAATAAAAATAAAAATTAATAATATAAAAATTAATAATAAATAAAAAAGTAACGCAAAAGGAATATATTTTTTTCAATTAGTTTTCATTTAATGAATACGTTTCATTGATTTAATGAACGCGTTCTTTGGGGACTTTTAAATGAAAAAATCATTGGATTAATGAACAAATTCATTAATACCATGCACACAATTCTATCAGTGTAGAGCAATGATTTGATAAAAATGCTGACGCTTCGTTAAAAAAGGTTTGTAGTCAGGAGGTTCCGAGTTCAAATCCGGTTGCAAAGAAAAAAATTTTTTTTGGATTTTTTTTAATTTAAAATTTTTTTGTTCTATAAAATCAATTTTTTTGTTTGTGGAAAAGCTCCTTTAAGACCAACTTTTTTTTTGCATCCACAATGCTGGAATATTAGTTCCAAAAAACTGTTTGCCAGTGCTAGATTTTTCGCACAGCTAGTAGTTGCCCAGCGATTATAACTCATTTATGTGTTTAGCAATCAAATATTATATGTCTCGTTAGCACAGTGGGTAGAGCAATCATCTGCCAATCTGACGGCCTGGGTTCAAATCACGGCAGGACCAAAAAAAATACATACACACAGGAAAAATATCGGTTGGAAAACCGTTGCGTTTACCACGATTTTATGGATAGTGCATTATATTCGTTGAAGTGAAAAAATATTAATTAAATTAGTTAATTGTTACCGTTGGTGACTAAGAAATTGAAATTGCAACTAAATTTATATTATTTCTCCACCAAATTCGGGTTTTGCAACCAATTTTGAAAAAAAAAATAATTTTACTTACACACTTCGATAGTGGCAACTATTTTATAAAGAAAAAATATCACAATTTCCCCAAAGAATTAGTAATAACAATTTCGTGATAGTTGTAACAATTAAATTTTAATAATTACTCAATATCAATGTCATACTAAATATTTTCTACTGAATGACGGTAACTCATATCGAATTAAAAAACAATATCCGATAGATTTTCTATTACTATAAGCAATGTGAAAATACTGAAATTGTTTTCAAATAATTTTGGGCACCATAACCGAAATACTTTGTTTAAAAAATAATTTGTTTACAATTTGTCAAAATGAAAAAATACATAAATATAAAAAATTATCAAAACGAATAACTTAAACACAAGTTATTCGTTTTGAGAATTTAATGGATAAAAAAATACGTAAAATTTTTGAAATTTAAAATATTAGCATTTGCTAATAAAATCGACGTTACGTTATGTAAATTAAAGGTTAGTTTGGATAATAATATTGCGTTTATATATATATGTTATTCACCAAATATTTTTGTTTTCAGGAAGAATTTCTAACTGCAAGTGGAAATTAGTTAAATGAAAAAAAAAACTGCAAAATATACGTGTTTCGATTGACAGATCTGTCCTTCCATGAAAAACTTCATCAGCCTGTAGGACCTATTCGTGCGGAATAAACAATTGGACTTTAACTGTTTTACACAAGAACAAGTTTTCCAAATTTTTGTAAGTGCTTCATAATTGAGAGTAATGAGAGGACAAATTAAGGTTTTTTACAACTTCTTTGTTTTTTACAAAACACCTTCAGATTCAGTTACATTTTCAAATAAAAACACACTCTTTTCTACAGGAATTACCTCAGATTCTGAGGACAGTGTCCTATAGAAAAGCTGTCAGTTTTTTCCTATAGAGAAATCCTCAGATCCTGATTACCTTTTCCTATAGAAAACCCCTCAGATTCTGAGCACCTTTTCCTACAGAAAAACACTTAGAATCCGAGGAATTTTTCCTATATAAAAACTCTCGGATTCTGAGGAGTTTTTCCAAAAGAAAACCCATCAGATTCTGAAGACTGAGGGTTCATGTTGGGGAAAGGTTCTGCAATTTTTAAAAAAATGGGAATTCTAAAGTTTTCTATGATAAGCAACGAAATTCTCTCAGATTCCTCCATAGAAAAAAATGCTCAGAGCTAAAGGCGTTTTTTAAAAGAAAATATCTAATAATAATTGTAATTCTTCACCCAGAAAACAGATTCGATGCTGACAACCCCATTTGTTGCCAATCGAATGGTTCAGTTGCATCAAAGGAATTTTTCGGTTGTGGCTACCGCATTATTCTTGATACAACTGAAATTCTGTTGTCACAATCAAATTAGTCCTGTCTCAATTGGTTTTCTGTTGCCACAACTGAAAAATTCGGCTACCACAACGTAACCATGCGATTGGCCACAAATGCGGTTATCAGAAATGAATCTGTTTTGTGGGTGTTTAATTAATAATAAATGCAGATTTTTTTATTTTAGTATTTTTGTAAATTTTACTACTACCAATTTATTAATAAAAGTGTTTTAAAAATATTTGAAACAGTGTTTTAATTCAATATTAAAAGAATTGGGTCGGTTGTACTAATTGTTCAATTCGATCGGGGGGGACACACGTGATTCGGTTGTACCAACTTTTTTGCGTTGTATTAGTATAGTATATACAACAGTAAATATCGTTATCTACAACCGAAAAATGTGATAGTACTTGGGACTACCAAAATTCGATTGGGAACAAATTCGGTTGTCACAACGAATCTGTTCTTTGTGTGTATGAACTTTTTTAAATTTTATTTTGGAAAATATATTTCCAGACCACCTATTTATTGGTTTTGCCATCGTTCAAAAATTTTGTTTCTCCAGTGCTTTTCCGTCGCTTTTTGAACAGCCGGTCCTTTTGTCTAATGATGTTTCTTTTTGGGAATGGGAAAGCACTTTTTGCCAGTACCACCTGTTAAAGTGCTTTGCCATCGCTTTCCCGTTTGTATTTTTCTGACTGGGTTTCTTTATATTTAATTATATTTTAGGTCATGAAATCCAATAATTAGCTGTCTAATTAAATATTATATTCCACATTAATATTATTATAAAGGTCCACAAAATTTTATTAAATTAAAAAGTTTTTTTTGGTTTTCGAGTATTGAACACGGCCATTCAGCTCTTTAAACATACGAATACTTTATTCTAATTAAAAAAAGCATTTAAATTTTTGTGTTTTCCGGAATTCGAACTCGGAAATCCGGCGTACTAGGGTACCACTCTACCTACTACGCCAAAAACACTAATTTTGAACTTATGTGTTTTGTTAGGAAAAGAAATACAACATAAAATTTGCTTGGCAATAACAATCATTAGTTGCACCTTTTATCAATAACATCTACAATTCGGTTGGTGCTACTGAAACTCTAAAGCATATTTGATTAGGATACCAGTATTTGTAGTAACCACTTTCGAATATTGACCATTTTCTAATAAGTGTACACCCAGAAAACAGTCTCAGTTGTGGCCACCGAATTTGTTGCCAATCGAATTCGTGCGGTTACGACAACTATCTTTATATTAAATTATGTTTTTCATCGTGAAGGTCAATATTCGGTTGCCTAATTCAATATTATATTCCACATAAATATTATTATGTTCCACATAAATATTATTATGTTCCACAAAATTTTATTGAAATTAAAAAACTTTTTTTTGAATTTTGTGGTATTGAACCCGTCCATTCCGGTTAACAGTTCACACCCTTACCCACTGCACCACAACTACTTTTAATTTTCTTAGCCATATCTACGATTTGGATATTAAATTTTATTTTAATTGAAAAAAAACATCTAAATTTTTGTCTTTTCCGGGATTCGAACCCGGAAATCCGGCGTACTAGGCCAACTCCTCACCCACTACACCACAAACACTTATTAATTTTAATGTCTAATTTTGAATTTATGTGTTTTATTTGGAAAACAAATACGGTATGAAATTCGTTTACCAATACCAATTAATAGTTGTGTGTGTTACCAATAAAATCCACAATTCGGTTGGTTCTACAGAAACCCGACTTTATATTAAGGTTATATTTGATTAGGATACCCGTATTTGTAGTTACCTCTTATGAATATTGAAATTTTTTAAAAAAAGGTTATACACTCAAAAAAAGTATAACTTTTTACTGAAGACAAAATATCTTTAAATTAAGGATACGGAATTTTCCTTAACTTAAGAAAAATTTATTTAAAATAAAGAAAAAATCCTTAGTATAAAGAAAAATTTACTATTTCTAAGTACAACGTAAAATCCTCCTTTCTTAAAATAGATATTTTTTTCCTTATTTTGGCACTCATGATTTATCTTTAATTTTTGTAAGAAATTCCTTTGCATGTGTACGAAATTATTAAATTTGAATTAAAAATGCGCTCTGTATCGCATTTTAATAAAAATTTAATTGAAGTTAAAGAAACACACATAGATGCGACTGAAGATTATGATTTCAATAGGTTGTAACTTCGGAAATACCGAAATGTTAGTATGTTACTTTTGTCTCGCTCCACTGCCTGAGCTAGACTGAGTTTGCTAAGCATTGGGAAACTTCTACCGGCCAAAAGATTTATTTCCTTGTCCAGCGGAATATCAAGGCGACGGGATACTTAACTGGGCACTTTGGGCTCAGGTACCAGCTTCACAAACAGGGCTGGTCACACACTGATGTTTGCAGGTTTTGTGAGCTGGAAAATGAGACATCGGAGCATATTCTCTGCGAATGTCCGAGACTGTGCGACAGGAGACTCAGATTTCTGAGTGACCGCTTTGTGTCATCTCCGGACGTTTGGGGAAATTCTCCTAACGGGATTATTGGCTTTATTGGTAGCCTGAATCTCTAGGGAACTCTAGGCAGCACAAAAGATCTATATTGGTCGCGGTGCGTAGTGCCTTCGTATCTAATCTAAAATGGTACCTTTGTGGAGAATTAGTATTGATTTATGAAAAAAATAATTCTTTTTTTATACTTATTTAAAGTAAATATATTTACCAAAATAAATCCATTTTCAACAAAAATATACTTATTTTAATCACAGCTTTCTTTACATACAGAACACTTTTATAAAAAATAAAGACATAATTTACTCAACATAAGTAAAACAATTTACTCAAGTTGAGGATAATATCTTAAAATTCTTGATATTTCATACTCAATTTAAATAAAACATTTACTTACGCTGAGGAAATCGTTTACTTTAATAAATCATTTAAAAATATACAAAATTTGATTGTATCATTTCCTTATACCTAGGAAACATTTCCATATTTATAGGAAATTTTTTACTCTTATGTAGTAAAAATATACTCAGCTTAAGTATATTATTTTCTTAAAACTAGGCCAAATTTATATGCTTAGAGGAAATATTTTACTTTTATTTAGTAACAATATACAAAATTTGGGTATATAATTTCCTTAAAACTAGTAAACGTTTGCATATTTTAAGAAAGCTATTTACTCTTGCGTAATAAAAATATACAAAATTTGAGTATAATATTTCCTTAATCCTAGGAAACATTTTCATATTTATAGGAAATTTTATACTCTTATATAGTAAAAATATAATCAGTATATTATTTTCATAAAACTAGGCCAAATTTACGTGCTGCAAGGAAATATTTTACTGTTATTTAGTAAAAATATATAAAATTAGAGCATATTATTTCCTTAAAACTAGTAAACGTTTTCACATTTTAACAAAGTTATTTACTCTTGCGTAGTAAAAATATACAAAATATGAGTATACTATTTCCTTAAACCTAGGAAACATTTTCATATTTATAGGAAATTTTTTACTCTTATATAGTAAAAATATTCTTAATTTATTTATATTGTATTTTCTTAAAACTAGGCCTAATTTACATGCTTAGAGGAAATATTTTACTGTTATTTAGTAAAAATATACAAAATTAGAGTATAATAGCTGTGTTTGTGTGACTCTCTATCAGTGTTATCAAGAACGATTTTGACAGTTTTTTAACGTATTCCGGCTTTCTACTGTCACAGTTGTTCGAGATATCATTGATAGGAATGCCGCACAAACGCAGTTATTATTTCCTTAAAACTAGTAAACGTTTGCACATTTTAAGAAGGTTATTTACTCTTGCTTAGTAAAAATATACAAAATTTGAGTATACTATTTCCTTAAACCTAGGAAACATTTTCATATTTATAGGAAATTTTTTACTCTTATATAGTAAAAATATAGTTAGTTTAACAATATTATTTTCTTAAAGTTAGGCCAAATCTACATGCTTAGAGGAAGTATTTTCCTATTATTTAGCTAAAATATACCAAATTTGAGTATATTATTTCCTTGAAACTAGTAAATGTTTGCATATTTTAAGAAAGCTCTTGCGTAGTAAAAATATTCTTAATTTGAGTATATTATTTACTTAAAACTGGGAAGCACTTACCTATCTAGAAGAAGTTTTTTATTCTTATATAGTAAAACTAGGCTCAATTATGTAATTTTTTAAAGGAATTTTCTTCAATTTGAGGGAAAAACTAATAAGTTTAAGGAAATAAATATGAGCTTTGTGTTTAAAATAAGTAAATTTTTATTTACTTCACGTTCAAAATATTTTCAACTTAAGGAAATATTTCTTAAATAGGAGAAAGTTTTTACAAGATTCTTAAATATATTAAAGACAAGTTTACTTAACTTAACGAAATAAGAAACTTCGTTTTACTGACATATTTACTAAACCAAAGTATATTTGTACTTATTTTTAATACAAATAAAAAAAATTGTATTTCCTTAATTTAAGGAAATATTTATACTTCTGCTGTGTAAATTTTTTCTTGGAGCTTAAACATTCCCTTATTTTAGTTTAAGGAAATTTTCTTTAATCCGAAGTAAATTTTTGTTTTGAGTGTAGATAACACAAATTTTCTTGTATATTCACTAAATAAATGGCTGCTTCTACTGCATAGAATTACTAAACTGATACTAATTTTAGAATTGATTGGATATACCAATAATTTGTTAAAAGTATTGGTTTTAAGTTCATTTTCCCTATTTTTTATACCTAGTGAAATATTTTTAGTGTAGAATTCAATTGTAGGTAACTCCAGATAAAATAACGTCCTCGCAAATTCATTTTAATTGTTTTGATCGAATTCCAACCAATACTTTTCCTGGGTGTAGTAGATGTTATAAATTTTCTAGTATGTTCACTAAATAAATGGTTGCTTGCACTGTACACAATTACTAAACGAATATTAATTTTAAGGTTGATTATAAATACCAATAATTCGATAATATGATTGTTTTTTAGTTAATTTTCTGAATTTTAAATTCTTAACACAATAGTTTTGGTTTAGTACTCGATTCCAAATAAAATAACGTCTTAGCAAATTAATTTTAATGGGTTTGATCGAATTCCAACCAATCTTTTTCCTATGTGAAGTAATAAAGTAAAGCTTCCCAGCAAAATCTTAGTAATGGGTGCTCATTACTAATATCTAAATAATAAGTAGTAGAATTAGGGTCTACTGCTTATATTTCGGTGTCAAAACTCATTATTTTTGTTCGACAAGGTCGTTTTTGTAAGTAGTTGTCCATATTCGCTGCATGAAAACACGCACAAAGTTTGTGCACCAGCTTACCCGCTGCATTACAAAAGTATATAAGATAAGTAGTTACCAAAATAAGTAGTTATTCGTGTGCTTATACGCAGTTAAAAAATAAGTGGTTACAAGTTGTCAAATAATACGACTTAATTATATACTTACTGGTGGTTAAAAAATAAGTAGTTACCAAATTCACAAATTCACCAAGCTAGACTGCTTATAAAAACGGCTTCGCCTAACGAAAATTATAAGTAGTAAAAAATTTTAATTTCATTATATAACCACTTATTTTGTAATGAAACATTTTGCTGGGTTATACATATATTGAATAAAGCACACCCAGTGTAGAAACGGTAATGACATATCATTATTTTTTGGACTACCAGTAATGACACCTACTTACCTTCTGCATTATATAAAAACATATAATAATGAGTCACTGATAATGCCTTATTTTTATCATTATTTAAAATAGAAAATAATTTTCTAGATTTTTTTGAAATCTATTTTTAGACTCAATATTTATTAAATACTGGTAAGGATATATGTAACCACATATTTTTTGATTTTTTGTATGTTGGCGAGTAAGCTTACTTGTGTGCAGCATGTCAATTATGTTTTTATCTATTAAATATTACATCTCGATATAGCTCAGATGGTAGAGCTATTGACTGGCAACCTGTAGACCCAGGTTCGATTCCCGCACCAGAAAATTTTATTTAAAACAAAAAATACAATAAAAATATTTTTTTTTATATAATTTATTTTTTTGAAAATCTATTTCTAGACTCATAATTTTTGTCAGTACTGGTAAGCATATAGGTAATGACATATTTTTATATTTTTCGTATGCTGGTGTGTAAGCATAACTAATTATTTTTCGCGACATCGCCATATAAAGGTAATAAGAAATGTAATAACAAAAGTAAATAGTTCCCATTACCAAGTATGTAGTTACATAACCACATATCTGGTAATGATTTTCTACACTGGGCAGTTAATACATTCTCAAAAAATTTAACGTTTATAAGCAATTCTTCATTGTTCTTTCTTTCGTTGCCAATGTAAGCACATACTAAGGTAGTAGCATTAATTTTTTCGAGTTTGACTTTAGAATACATTTCAATAGGATCATGTGTTTATAGTAAAGGGCTGCATGAGTGCAATCGGTTTGTTGTAGTCATTAAATCACATGGTGCTAGTGTGTGTGCATTACGATTTAAACCACCCTGTTACGACTAGAAAACAAATCAAAACGTAAGCGAGCTTAAGCATTAAACATGGCAACGAAAAAAAACAATAAGTGATTGTTGTGACACACGATTGTTCGCTACCATAACATAGCAATTAGTACTTTGAACTAGTGTTTAAGTATCGCAATGAATGCTATGGTGCGATGATGTGTTGTGTTATAATATGTAGGTTTTATAAAACGAAAAAATATAAATGTACACACAGATAAAAAAGTTAGCAGTTAGTTGTTCTTTATTTTCAATTCAATGTTTGTTTTACAATTTTTATATTATTATATAAAAAAGTTATTAAAAAATAAATTAATAATGTTATTAATGCATAATATATTATAAAAACGAAAAAAATAATTTATATTAATTCTTATTTTAAAATTTTTAACTTTGTTGGGAAACACTAACCGTAAAATACCGTTACGATTCGAAACCCTACGAACTATTTTTAACCCTAAAATACCACTAACGAAGTTACTTAAAATACCGTTAACCTTAAAATAACCTAACGAAATAAATTAAAATACCGTTAACCCTAAAATAACTTAACGATATAACTTAAAATACCGATACCCTTAAAATAACCTAACGAAATTCTATAAAATAAAATTTACCAAATTCATTCCAAAAAAAAAAACATTTAAAAAAAATCGGTGGTATAATTAGACAATATTGAAAAATAAAATTAAAAATAAATAATATAAAAAAACCAATACGTAGTAGAGTTTGCTGAAAACCCTACTCAATGTTCCTTAATGTATTCGTCGCTTTAGAGCTTTTTTTTGGTATCATTAGAGTATTTCACATATTAAATAGTTGAAATATTCATTACGATCAACTAAAGAATTTTTTGGGGGTAGAAATTTGTCTATTTTAATTTTTTCATTATACCATTGGCCGATCACAATCGGCTTTTCATACCTACACAACACGAATGAAAACAAAACTCTCAACTAAAAGCATAACAAAAAAAAATACTCCATTCATTAGCATGATAGCTTTCAACAGAGTAGGTACGTATTTCGGTTACATACATCAGTGTTGCCAGTCTTTTCATACCTTATCCCCAATTTTTAATTTGCCATCCCAAAAAATTCCCAACTTTTATTTTATATAAAATTTTGTTTTCGTTAATTTTTTCGAAAAATTAGTGGAAAAATACCATATTCGTTTATTTTTTCCGGTAAGTTGTACACTCAGACTCAATAAATTTGTGCTTACAACAAACTATAAAAAATAACAAATAAATTTAAATAACAGCAAAGAAAATTTGAACCAAAATTTTTCATTTTAAATATTTAATAATAAACAGACATTTAATAAATAACAGACATTTTGTTGTGTATGGTACTGCATTAAAAAGTTTTAGCATTTCAGCAGATGGATTAACCTTTGACAATTGAGTAACTTGTAAAGTATACATTTAATTTAAGAAGAACTTCTTATAACTCTTATTAAATTTAAATAACTTTAAAAATTTTAGAACCAAAACGAATTCGAATTTTCACCAAGAGGAATTATAGTTTCTACGAACATTACCTTGCCAGACTCAAATTTTTGTAGCTAAAAATCATTCACTATTATCATCATTCTTAGAAAAAAATATAAATATTTAGAATTATCAGGATTAAATTCATAAAAATATGAAAAAGCAATAATATATTTTATCCCCAAATGATCCCCTAAAATTTCGTATCATCCCCAATAAATCCCCAGTTCTACAAACGGAAGTTTTTATCCCCGTTGATGATAAAATTCCCAATTTGGGGATAAATCCCCCAAACTGGCAACACTGTTATACATAAGTTTTCAGTAACACTAAATCGATGGTGTTGATATTGTGTTGATTGCTTAAGTTCACAATAATATGATGTGGTAATGTACTGTTGTCATCCGTACTAAACGATTCATGATGGGATTCGTCTCACTATCCATATGCTTTTTTGCCATCGTGTTTTTTTTTTTTTGTTTGTACTGATTCAATCGTTATAAAAAGTAAAACCACACAACTTGTTATGGCTTGTAGGCTATCATGTGTCTTGAAATCTCATTTAAGATGAATCGTTCAGCCCTTTAGTTTATAGACACTTTTGGTTTGTCATTTGTTTTTTCTTATTGGAAAAAAAGTATCTTGTTTTACATAAATATACAAAACATAAATTCTACTTATTTTTTCTATTATTTTTTGTACTTTAAATCAGTCATCCAATAAACAGAAGGAAAAGCAAATGAAAATTGAACTATAATTTAATTTTTGCATTCAACCTATACAAAATTATTCTGTGCAATAAGTTAATAGAAAGTATGTACATACAAAATATCAAGAAGAAACAAAATATACATTTGGTGTTTCTGATCTTCAGTAGTAAAAATTTTGTATTTAGTTTTGTGTATTTGTAGCCAATCGAATGGTTCGGTTGTGGTAGCCGAGTTTTTCAGTTCTGACGAGAGAAAATAATTGAAACAGGCTAACTTCAGTGTGACAACGGAATTTCAGTGCTATCAAGAATAATTCGGTAGTCACAACCGAAAAATTAATTTGATGCAACTGAATCATTCGATTGGCAACAAGTTGGGTTGTCAGCACCGATTCTGTTTTCTGGGTGTACGTTAGGATGACTTCCTAACTCACAGTAAATTCTGAAAAGGCGCAAAATTATCTTTTCCAACACAAACATTTTGTCAAAATTTGGTCCAGAGCAGCATGAAAAATGAATTAAGTTTGTAAAATTTCATATTATTTTCACAGCACTATGATGGACTTGTCAAAAGAGAAATTTTGATTACATTTTTCATCGTGAAAGCCAATATTCGGCTGCTTAATTCAATATTATGTTCCACATAAATATTATTATGTTCCACAATTTATTTGTTTTTTTTTTTGATCAACACTCAGTGGATGCCCCTTACTAACGCAGTGCATTGTGTTGGTATTAGGAAAATAGGGTAGTGGGTAGTGTTTGTGAATGTTTGATTAGAATTTCTCTTCATTGAAAGTAGCAGGGAAGACTTCTGCGGGGAGTTTATTCCACATACGACTGGTGCGACTAATGAACGAATTCTCACTGTAATGCGTTGTACGATCCACTGGACAATCGACTATAAACGGATGTGCTCTACTTGATAAGCGAATGTTACGAATAAAAGCTCGGGCTCTAGAGATAAGTTCACTTATTTCAGCACTTCCCATTATAATATCGATAGAACAGAGTCACACAACCCACATTCCGACGATGCTCCAACAAGTCAATAGAGCTGGATACGCTACTGCCATTGATAAGCGCCGACACCTTCCTTTGCACGCGGTCCAGAAGCTCCAAAATAGACTTCGAAGCTCATACCCACATATGGGAGTTATATTCCATCTTCCTTTGGATATAGGTGGTATAGGTAGTGAGTAAATCGGTTGGAGTGAAGTACTTCTTGCACCGACGTAAAAAATCTAGATACTTGAATGCTTCTTTCGACAATTGAAAAACATGCTTATTCCCACGGACATCACAATGAATTTTCATGCCCAGAACATCAACAGTATCCGATTCCTCAATATCGATATCACCCATAAGTACAGATGGCAGTGTTGACCCCGCAGCCCTATGGGTCAGCATAAAAAATTGGGTCTTGCGTGCATTAAAGTCGACCTTATTCGCACGACCCCACTCTGAGATTGTAGAACGGTCACAATTTAGTATATCATTCACAATCTTCCTTTTGCCCCCAATCTCCTCAGGGCTTGGCTTACGATCGAAGGAAAATTAATGACAAATGTTGCTGTCATCTTCGAAGAGAAGACAGGGTTGAAAGTTTGACCAAGAAGATGATTGAGAAAGATAAAAAATAGGGAAGGAAAAAGAACAGAACCCTGCGGTACCCCTGAATTCAGCTGAAACTCGTCGGATAGGATCCCATCTATAACAACACGAATAGTACGATCTCTGCGAAAGCTCGAAATAAAACGAGCGAAGTCATTACACACGCCAAAAGCAATAAGCTTTGATACAAGCGCACTGTGCTATACACGATCAAAGGCCTTTGAAATATCCAGAGCAACCACTTTGCTCTCACCAAAACGGTTAATGGACTGACTCCAACGCTCCGAGAGGAACGCTAACAGGTCACCCGTAGAAGGATTTCTACGGAAGCCATACTGTCGGTCATCAATAAGTGAGTTGGACTCTAGATAATTCACAATATATTTAATCCTTTAATTCCCAGTGGAACATAGGGCCGATAATTCACAAGATGATAATTAACTATATCCTCCATCACCTTTGGGAGCGCAGAACATATTGCGATCGAGCGGTAATTTTCAGGTTTGTTAGCCGCATACTTTTCGGGGATTGGCTACACATTGGCAACCTTCCAGCACGAGGGGAAAACTCCCGCATGGTAAGAAGCGCTAAAAAGGTTAGCCAACGGACGAGCTAGCGTCAAAGAGCACTGTTTCAGCACCAGTGCGGGTATACCATCCGGCCCCGATGACTTATTTACGTTGAGATCAGCAAGAACCCTTTTAACTGCACGAGCTCGGAAGAATATATTAGGCATAGTACTGGATACTCTTTCAAGTTCTGGCAGTTGTTTATCGCTTTCCGGCAGGAATGAATTACCTACCTGCAAACATCTCAGCTTATCAACGGGTTCAGTGAATCATCCTTTGTAAGAGTTGGGATAGCCGAACTAGTATTATCCTTTACTATTTTAATGAATGACCAAAAGCTCTTAATACCCCGAGGAGCAGAAAGAACTTTAGTACGAAGTCGATTTTCGTAAAGAAATTTTTCACGACTAAGTACTTTGGAACACGCATATCTCGCCCGTTTGCGAAGCAGATCAGTATTGGCGTTCTTATTATCCCGTCAATTTTTGAGCGCTAACTCTCTGGATCTGACTGCACTTCTGCAGGTCTGGTTAAACCAACATTTATCTTTAGGTTTAACAGAAATTTGCTTCGAAGGAATGAAGCAAGCAATATAACATGTTCGACTATTTTCGCCGCGCCATCGACGTTGTCGTCGAGGAAACGGTTTCCAATTAAAATTCCGGAAAAAATCGTTGAGCTCGGCCTAACGTGCTTTTTTGTAAATATATTTGTTTAATATAGTGGAGATTTATTGATTAAATGAATCACATATCTTAAGGCAATCATACACGTTAAATATTATTGATCAATGTTTTTAAAATCAACCAATCAGAACAAAGAATTGGAAAATAAAATATTCTGATTGGTTGATTTTTGAAAAATTGAGCAATAATATTGAACGTGTATGCCCTACTTTAAAGAACTTATTCTAAGTTATTTATTTCAATAACTAAAATGTTGACTTTGTTGTATTAACAATTTTTATTGTTGAAATTATATCCAGCTTTATTGGCGAGTGTCAGTTACTTTGAAAATCATTAAAAAAAATAATAGAAAATGTGCAAATAATTAGAATAAGAATCATATAAGCTAAAGCCAAGTTTGAAAAATAGGGCACGGAATTAAGCTTAAACTGTGTAAAGCGTTTTCTTTCCGAAGCTATGTTACTAAATTATAAATTTTTTATTAAAAAATTCGACTGAAAAATTTAAATCGCGAATTGTGCAAAATCTAGAGCAAATTTGAACAAACTGGTTGCCGATTCGAAATCAGCACACCCCTAATTATCGTATAACCATATATAAGTCTTACAACTTATAAATATTGTCATATTTTGTAGAGATGGGTTATTTAAGCATTTCATGAGATGTTTTATTCCATATTAGATAGAAAAATTTAAAAACTACTCGAAGTGGTCAATTTTGGCACTCTCTAACTCACTCAGTATTGTAACAGGGTCGCTCCAAATGTGCCTTTTTGGAAGCCTATGTCATTGAGTATAATCGCCCATACATAATATTTCAATCCGATAAATATTTTAAAAGTTACATATGGGCGAAATAAAAAAATGTGATAAGTTTTTGGGCCAAATTTGTGAGAAACAAAAAGTGTTATTATTTCGGTTTATTCTTAATGGAATCAGTAAGTTTAATCATTATAAACCTAATTGCAAAAAATCTCTTCTACAAGCTGTCGCAATAACGTTTTTTGCACAATTTAAATTTTTTTTGTGGTAACGGAGTTTACACTTTTACAAGCAAAAGATATAAAAAAAAAATTGCTTACGAATTTTCTTCAATTTATTAGTTTTTCGTATTTGGGTTTTCAACATGCTTTTCATTAATATACAATTTGTGTTTATCAAATTGGCGGTTTCGCGAATAAAAATACAATTCATTCCGCGAAAAAATTTTTATTCTTTGTTTTATTTTGTATTTTTGGTCAAAAATATAAATTTTTTTAAAATCCAATCAGCGGTTGCGAAGTTACAAAAAAATATATTAAAAACATAACATTTCGCTATCAAAAAATTCTTAAATTGTGTGAAACAAATTTAATTTGTCAAACTAATGTTAGTAATGGCTCGAAATATCGATTCCAAATCAATAAAATACAAAATCAATCGTTTTTCGCTCCAGCAGTTTACGGTAAAAAACCGATAAGATTTTTTGATTTGACGCAAAATTATTAGTTGAATCATCTTTTGGCGCATAAATATTAGTTGAATCACCTCTGTTTATGGTTATTTTAAAATATTTTAAACATGTAAACAATTTTGGTTAGGGAGTTTACAGTTACGGAGTTTACATTTTGTTACTTTTTTCGTTTTCTTTCAGAAACGCTTTGTCCGAATTTTCTTTCCGAAACAAAATCGTATGATGCCTACAAGGTGAATCCAAATATGCCATCGTTTTTTTTCTACTCGTTAAAAAGTTTGCTCGTATATGGACATATATAAACACATGTATTTATTAACTATATTGCCATATATATATTAGACCGCAACACAAAAAAAAAGTTAGCCGTACACCGTCGAATCTAAATTATTTTTGTAAGGAGGTTTCAAAAAAAATTTGTTTTTGCCGCACGTATCGGTCACCTTTTCAAATTTTTCGCTATATCTTTGGCATTTACAGTCCGATTTCAAAGTATGATACATCGATGGTTTTGTCTTAAGGTGGCCAATATGTGTACTTATTTGACTTTAAGTATCCCGTTCTAGTATTTACCCACCAGATCTCATTCCCTACCACCCTATTGTACCACCCTTACGTCAGAGAATTAAAGCTCGCAAAAAATTATTAAAATTTTGCTAAGGAAGTTCTCCGATAATTCCAGCAGAGATTATTATTTTTATTTTTTTTTTGTTGCCGTCTTTTTAAATTTTTCTTCATTGGATTTCTCCTTTAGAGCGAAAAATTTATCTCCTCGAGACAAAAAATCGATATATCACACTTTAAGATCCGACTGTAAATGCCGAAGGTATAACGAAAAATTAAAAAAGGCGACACCTATGTATGTTCGGTACAAAATTTTTTTTTTCCAAATCGCCTTGCAAAAATACTTTATGTTCGATGGTGTACCGGGCACTTTTCCGCTGAAAATACTTTATGATCAGAAAAAAAACAATAGCGGTATTCACAATCTATATTGTAGAAGAGTAATCAGACCGGTATTGTAGAACAAAAGTATTTTTTATTCTGAAGTCAACCTAGAAAATTAACCACCCAAGTAAAAAGTTTTGATGTAGTCATATATTATCATATAAGGTTAGGTTAGGTTGAATGGGAGCCCGCCAGAACGGCGAGTTCACTCGGAGGCCATAAGGCCCATTGCGATTCCCTTAAACTCCCCCTCATCCAAATGGAGAGAAATACCACGACCCGAAGAAATCTAAAACCATCCCGATCCCCTCAAAAAATTCGCAAGACCAGACAGGGAAACATCGCGTAGACTGTCCAGGTCATCGAAGAACCTGCATCCCAGATATCTGAGTCGCCGCTCCTTCAGTCCCGGACATTCGCAAAGCAGATGATGCACTGTCTCCTCCTCCTCGTCCCCACAGCCCCTGCAGTAGTCCGCCTGGGTGTAACCCCAACGCACAACCATTCGGCCAATCGCGGAGTGTCCCGTTAGGACTCCTACCAGCATTCCGATCATCCGCTTGCCAAAACCAAGAAGAATCTTTGTCCTCCCCGGATCAGGCAGTGGCCATAGTGTCCGAGATATCCTACAATTGGTCAAGATTGTCCACCTTGCCCTCGTCTCCCTATCCGATATATCCCCTATCACACCGAATAGCTCCACCAGAGGAACCAGGATCTCCGTTTGTACAGGGTCCTCGACCGAATCGGAGCCAGTCCTCGCACACTCGTCAGCCAGCTCGTTTCCCGCAACCCCAGCGTGTCCAGGGACCCACGCCAGCCTTACCGAGTGCCGACGAATACGGTCGAGGGATTCAATACAGTGCCGCACACACCCCGATCTGACAGTATCGGATTCCAGGGCTTTCAAAGCAGCAAGACTATCCGTAAAGATACTAATGGATGATGGATCCAAATCCCGTTCCATTATCATCCGTGCGGCCACGTCAATTGCATACAATTCCGCCTGGAACACGCTACAATCGTCGGGAGTCGTATGGAGATTCGAAGGTCCAGGTCGCCGGAGAAAACTCCCGACCCAGTCCCCATGTCCGTCTTCGAACCGTCCGTGAACACTGAGATATCACCACTCCGAATAACGGAGTCGGCTGCCCAGTCTTCCCTGGTCGGTACAATCACCTCAAAAGTCCTTTGGGAATTCGTGACCGGTAGAATACAGTCCGTTTTACGTTCCAGTAGTGCACCAGCAATCACATGCGGAATGGTGCAGTGCCCCCAAGTGCGTTGCCTCAGCTCTTGCATCTCCCTGAGTCTGAGAGCTGCCTTTGCCGCCGTGCCCCTGATATAAATATCCAGTGGTGGGATGCCAAGCATCACCTCCAAACTTGCCTGGGGTGTAGAACGAGCCGCCCCCGTAATACCCAGACAAGCCGGTCGTTGCACCTTTGCGTTGCGAGAGTGGAGAGATATGAACCCGTGTCCACCGCCCTCCACCACACCAGTGCCCCGTAGGTCCAGATTGGTCTGATAATCGCCGCATACATCCAGTGAATGATATACGGCTGTAGACCCCATCTATTCCCAAAGGTCCTTCTGCAGGTGTAAAAAGCATATAAGGCTTTTCTCATTCTCTCCTCGGTATTCCTCTTCCAGGAAAGTTTAGACTCAAGAATGACACCCAGATACTTTGCCTCCCCAGAGAGTTGAAGAGTAACTCCGTCCAATCTAGGGAGATTGAACCCCCACGGTTTGTACTTCCTTCTGAACAAAACAAGTTCGGTTTTAGATGGATTGACTCCCCGACCGTTCTCCCTTGCCCACCTGGATAGCATCGTAAGCACCGACTCCATGAGATCACCGACCGTCTGGAGAAATTTCCCCCTGATCAGTAGCACAACGTCGTCGGCGTATGCCACAACCTTCGCCCCCTTCTCTCCAATGAGTCAAGGATTCCATTGATCACAAGATTCCACAGAAGAGGAGAAATGACCCCCCCCCCCCTTGTGGAGTACCCCTTGTGACCACCCTCCGCGCCCCATCACCGCCTATGTCCGAGTTTATAGCCCTGCTCCTGAGCATATTGCCCGTCCACAGGGTTATCTGCGGGTCAGTGCCAATACCCTCCAAGGCACTAATGATCGATGATATACTCACGTTGTTGAAAGCTCCTTCCACATCCAGGAAGGACGCCAACACGGTCTCATCGGATGCCATGAATTGCAGTGGATGAGAGTGCGTCCAACGGGACGTTGTGCATCACCTCATCACTGCAATCCGGAAAGTGAGTCTCCATCAGGAGCTCAATGGTTTCCCTATTGCTTTCCGTGAAAGTACCATCAGGCCTCAAAAAGGATCCTGGTGCACTGGGTGCCTTAGAAAGAACCTTACGAAGCCTCACTTCCTCCGTAGTGCCCTCTACTTCCCCACAGAACCTAGACCACGATTCCCTTTTTGCCCTTCGTGTCGCCCCCGTGAAGGCATTAAAACTGAGACGGTACCGCTCCCAGTCCTCAGGTCTGTTATCCTTCTTCGCCCTATTGAAAAGTTTCCTGCTCTCCGTCCTAAGTGTCTTAAGCTCCGGAGTCCACCATGGTTGGTGAATTTTCCTCGGTGGCAAGGGCTCAGAACACGAGTTCAGAAATGCTTCCCTAAGATTATCCGTCAATAGACGAACTGAACCTTCCACGTCTCGCACACTGACCAGGGTGTCCCGCTCTGGGCCCGGTATGGTCTGAACAAGACTACGAAATTTAGCCCAGTTCCTAGGATTCCTATATGGAATCATTTCCCTAGCAGATAGATCAACGCTGAAGAGAATCCTATAATGATCAGAGAATGAACATTCCTGTGAAAATCTCCAGTCTTGGACTTTAACAGAGTCAGTATTCGATACCATGGTTATATCAATAACCTCTTCCCTAATCCTATTATAGAATGTCGGCCTATTGCCCCTATTACATATAATCAAATTAGTTGACAGTAGGTAATCAAACATTGACTCACCTCGGTTATTGATGTCAGTGCTGCCCCATAGAGAGTGATGAGCATTGGCATCACCCCCCATCACTAGATCATGGCCCTTGGTCATGCCCATCTCGACCAGATTACGGACGGCCCGTGATGGCGGGTTGTCCCCCCCATACGGTAGATCGAGGCAAGGAACAATATACAGCTTCTAATCTTACCTTCACATAGCGGAGAGAGAAGCTTGAAGTTACGTGACCCAAGTCCCCGAACCCTGTTGCCAGAAAGCCAATGTTTTTGGATCAGGGCCACGTCCATGTTCTCCGTCTCCATGAAACGCAGCAGTTCATCAGTCGCTGCCTCGCATCTAGGTCGTCTGAAAACGGGCCTGATCAATGGGAACGATATCGACATTCATACCCGGCCAAAGCTCGTCAAGATCCTGTATTGTGCTTTTGAGAAAGTTCAGCGCTTTCTCATTGCCACAACCCATTATCTTGACACCTTTCTGCCACTTGGCGCCATCGAACGCAGTGAAAGAATCATCTTCACTGTGTGCGAGTGCGTCAACTAGTGCCCTTAGTATGCGTTCCTCCAACACTAGCCATCTGTCCGTTGCCATCCTACTTTCAGGATGACTTCGGTCCACAATGGCTACTTGTAGCTCAGGTGCAGATGGAAAGCTAGCCGATGGTTTCAACCGCTGACACCCTCTGACACCTGCGTCTCACCTGACCTCTGTCGCTTTCCACCGGACCTGCAGGCTTTGTCCTTGGAGATCACCGAACTTCCTTTTGATGAGGATGGTACGGCCCACACCTCGGTTTTTCCGCCGTCAGGTCCGGCTTTGTCGCCATGATCACCGCCAAACTTCGTACCCCCAACATTGCCACGTGATGTGGACGGTCGCGTTGAGAGTGCCTCAGTTTGGTTGGTCGAACGCTTCCCGGACTCCACAGGAACCTTGGAGTCCGTTCGCCGCGCCTCAGAGTGGCCATGGTATCCGGTTGTATGCGGTCTTCCAATGGCTTTGCTCTGATCTTGCGCCTTCGTGGGTGGCCTGGATTCCACTACGGAAGTATTCTTCGCCATGGATTCATACTTCCGCACATGGAATTCATGTTTTCGCCTCAATCGCTTTTCCCTGGCAGTTAAAGCAGCTGGATCTCGACGAGACAACTGCTTCAAATACCGGATAGAGCGCTTGTAGCCTGCCACCCTTTTCGAGTCATCTGCCGGCAGAAGACTGCCAGTGGATTTGCTCTCTTCGGTGCCTCCAACGACCATTTTCTTGGCATTGTGGGACTCACTGACCAGCGGCTGGGATGATATCATACGAATATCCTCCTCATCCGTCTGGTATAAGAAGAGTTCCTCCAAACCATACTTGGGACTAATGAATTAGGTGGACTAATTAATTGACGATTTCATTAACATTGATTGATATAAATGGTAATAAAATTATTTTCGTTACCATTGTTTCAAATTAGTGTTAATGATTTTGGAATTTGATTTCATTGAATAATGACAATGGTTTTTAATTTCATTACCATTGATAATGTATCAATTAAAAAAAATAATTACCATAGACAGATAAGCTTTTCGAGAAACGTAAAAATGCAGAAAATTCAATGAAATCAGGGTTGGAAATTGGTACAAAACTTTTAAAAAATCGCCAAAATTTTTTAAAAAATTGACAAATAAAAAAATCGCATAATTTAAAATAAAAATGATCAAATTTTAAAAAATCTACGAAATTTAAAAAAAATCCCCAATATTGGAAAGAATCACAAAAAATCGTCAAAATTTTAGAAATCGTCAAAAATTTGAAAAAATCTGCAAAATTGAAAAAATTTGCCTAAATTGAAAAAATCGCCAAAATTGAAAAAAATCGTCAAAATTTGAAAAAATTTCCAATTGTAAAAAATCACAAAAATTTTAATTTGAAAAATCGTCCAAAATTCGAAATACTCGCCAAAATTGATAAAAATCGTCAAAATTTAAAAAATCACCAAAATTGGAAAAAAATCATAAAAATTTGAAAAATCGTCAAAAATTTAAAAAATTGTCAAAAATTTGCAAATTCGCCAAAATTGAAAAAATTTTCAAAATTCGAAAAATCGTCAAAAATTTAAAAAAAAAATCGGCAAAATTGAAAATTTAGTAAAATGGGAAAATCGCTTAAGTAAAATTTTAGTCGTCCATATCTCGAAAACTAAAAGAGCTAGAGGAAAAATGACTGCACCAAAAGTCAAAACTTACTACCAATACCCCGATAGCGAAACTAGATTTTGACTTGCACTGCTAGATTTTAAAATCGCGTTTTTCTCGAAAACTAAGCTTCGTGGAGAGAAAAGGGCTTTTATTTGGAATATCCTCCATGTCTCGAAAACTAAATGAGTTAAATGAAAACGGACAACGGTTTTGAAACAGGGAAGTCATAGTGAGTCATATGCGGTAAAATAAATGCGAAAATCGCTTAAATAAAATTTTAATCGTCCATATCTCGAAAACTATAAGAGCTAGAGGAAAAATGACTGCACCAAAGATCAAAACCCACCACCAATACCCCGATACCGAAACTAAATTTTGACTTGCATTGTTAGATTTTAAAATCGCGTTTTTCTCGAAAACTAAGCCTCGTAGAGAGAAAAGGGCTTTTATTTGGAATATCCCCCAAAACTCGAAAACTAAACGAGTTAAATGAAAACGAACAACGGTTTTGAAACAGGGAAGTCATAGTAAGTCATTTGTGAAAAAATAAGTGCGAAAATCGCTTAAATACAATTTTAATCGTCCATATCTCAAAAACTAGAAGAGCTAGAGGAAAAATGAATGCACCAAAGGCCCTGATAGCGAAACTAGATTTTGACTTGCATTGCTAGATTTTAAAATCGAGTTTTTCTCGAAAACTAAGCCTCGTAGAGAGAAAAGGGCTTTTATTTGGAATATCCCCCGTATCTCGAAAACTAAATGAGTTAGATGACAACGGACAACGGTTTTGGAACAAGGAAAACTAAATGCGAGAAATAAATTTTGGAAATTTCGTTTTTTAATACCTGGACTATTTTTTAAATTTTGGCGATTTTTTCTAATTTTTGTCGATTTTCACAAATTTTTACAAGTTTTTCAATTCTCTCAATTTTTTCCGACTTCTTGAAGTTTTGACGAATTTGGTATTTTTTTTGACAATTCTTTCAACATGATTTTTTCAAAAATTTTGGCTATTTTGTCTAATTTTTGACGATTTTTTTTAAATTTTGACTATTTGGGCAATTTTTTAAAATATTGACGATTTTTTTCAAGTAATGACGATTTTTAAAATTTTTTTCAATTTTGGCAATTTTTCAAATTTTTCCGATTTTTTCCAATTTTTGACGACTTTTTGAAATTTTGACGATTTTGGTAATTTTTTTCAAATATTGACAATTTTTTGGATATTTCGCAATTTTGGCGATTTTGTCTAATTTTTGACGATTTTTTTTTTTTAATTTTGACTATTTGGGCAATTTTTTCAAGTTATGATGATTTTTTAAAAATTTTTCAATTTTGGCAATTTTTAAAATTTTTCCGATTTTTTCAAATTTTGACGATTTTGGTAATTTTTTCAAATATTGTCACTTTTTTCAAAATTTTGACGATTTTTTTTTTAATTTGGACTATTTGAGCAATTTTTTCAAATATTGACGATTTTTTCAAGTTATGACGATTTTTTCAAAATTTTTAAATTTTGGCATTTTTTTCAAATTTTGGCGAGTTTTTCTAATTTTTGCATATTTTTTTGTTTTGGCGATTTTTTCTGATATTTGAAACTTTTTTCAATTTCAGCGATTTTTTGCATCCATGTGCGCGCACATGTGTGCACATTTTGCACATACACATCTTGATGTGTACTGTGCAAGTACCAGTCTGCACTTACACATGTGCGAATTTGTATTCGCACATCGAGATGTGCATGTGCGTTCCGGTTTTAGCTTTTTAGAAAAATGTTTATATTTTTGGCTCGCTTTTGGGCTTTTCCATCCCTGATTGTAGCTTATTTTCTATATTAAGATTTTTGTAAACAAATGGTTTTTTAATCAATTGTAATTAGTTTTTTTTTACATTAGTGTGATTTCATTACCATTAGTAATGTTTTTTCTAATGCAAAATATTTCATTATCATTAAATGGTAATGAAATTTTTTTCCTTGTCATTAGTGGCAACTTATGGTAATGAAATTTCAATGGTAATGAAAAATTCCCATGTATGCTCCAAACCCAATAGTTGGTCGTTAGTGTCACTGTCCGAGGGCACCTCCATGGCCTCCTGTCTGACGAGAGATGACCCCTGTTGTGGATTTGCCGTTGCCGTTTCGGTTGCCATATCCATTGTGTGACTGCTGGCGACACGCAGAGGAGACCCGCTCTCTCCACCGTGCCCGCCGGTGATCGCAGTCACTGCTAACACCGACGTTTGGGCGTATATTACCGCCCGGATTTCTTATTTTTTGTGTTGTTCTGCCATGTTACTTCTCACCAAGCATCGTCAAAAATTTTCATTTTACTGCCGACCTACTAGGTAAAACAGAAGCGGACCAGGAAGCCACCCACTATGGGAAACAGACGCGCCTGGATTTGAGGAAACTACGAGAACAGGGAGCGTCCCAAGCCACTCAATATGAGAAAACAGACACTGGGACCGATATTGAACCGCGGTTACCTTCCACCTATAGTCAGAGTCCATTTCAGTAATGCAGATAATAGACCTTACATTGTCCCACTATGATCAAAACCCTGATCTTAGCCGTGTACCACCTGGTATCCGTTTCCAGCCAGCACCCCCGAGGAGGGTTTAGCAGAAGGATTTTATGTGTAAAGGATAAAATTTTGTATAATTATAAATTGGAGCATAAATACCAAGATATAATTATATAAAATTTTAAGAAATTATATCCTAAGTATATAACTATATCTTGTTATATATTGCACAATACATAATCTCATATATTTCCATATACCTTTGGATCCGAAATTTGAGGGTATATGGAGGTATATGCCGATATATATGTGCTATGACCATCTACGGTCGTATACCCTCAAATTTCGGATCCGAAGATATATGAAAATATATGAGATCATGTGTGGTCATACATCGAACTAGACATAGACGTATATGAATTTGTGTGCCCATGCATGATCATATACAAGTCGATGTATGATCATGTGTGTTCATATATATTTCGATTTTCACATGGGACCCTCAATAAAAATTCCATTCAGTTCAAACGTTATAAGATTTTTTAAACAGCGATTGTCGACAAACATTATTTTTTCTTATAATATCGGCTTGAGAATGAAATGGTTTTAAGTGATTATTTCAAACAGGCACGTAGCTAGGAGGCTCGAGCTCCCGAAATGATTTAATAAATTTTGAAACGTAACAAAATACGTCGAAAGCAACAACGTTTTTTAACCCTAGAACACTAATCTTAGTCGATTCGACTAACACCACTTACCTTTTTGTGCACAGCTCTTTTCTCGTTTTACCGATTGGTCTCAATTCTCTTGTATTCCCAGTCATCAGTGTTCTCTTATTGTGATTGGTCATATTTTTGCAGGAAGTATTGCTATTTTTGAGTTATTTAGCAAAATGTTAGTTGATTCGAGTAATGGCTAGTGTTATTATTTCTTATTTATTTATTATTTTCAACATTTGATCTCAAGAGTATTTATTATTAATATAAATTTTAAACTAATTGTTTTAGAAAAAATAAAATTTGTAAATTGATTTACATTTAAAATAAAACCAACTGTCAACCTTGTAAAGATTTTTTGGTGGTTCAAATATAGATATTTAAAAAATCGGTAATATATATTTGGTCATTCCACCTCAAATCGACCAATAGTTGGACTCGATCCCTTTCGATTTCGATGAATTTTGGTCAGAACTTTCCTATCATCAGCGATAGTTTTGCCAAAAGAAATAAATTAATATTTCTTTTTTTTTAAAGTTATGCAATATTTAAAATTTCAAAAAATGTCATAATTATTCTAATTTTTTGCTTTGTTACGTGGTTATTTTTTTAATATCTCGAAAACTATAATAGCTACAAAAATAGTTCTTAGCTCGTTTTAAAGAGGATATCTAGCCGTATTAAAAAAAACATATTGAAAAATACCCGTGAAAAAAAATTTATTCGGTAGCATATCTTTTTTTATTTGGCATCATACTAAATTATATAAAATTTAATCCGGAAAATGGATTAATCACATTGTATATAAACGAATATATACAATGAATTGATATAATTTCATCCAATTTTATCGGAGTTTTGGTCTTATTCAATTGCATTAAATTTTATTTGTTTATATGAATATGTATAGTGTAGGAAAACGACCAATTATTTAACCGAGAGAATTATCTGAATGATATTAATAAATTTTTGCACAAAACCGATGAAATTTCACTGGGCCTCGTCTATTGAAACATTTCATTGAATTAATGGAATTTTTGATAAAATGTTGTAAAAATATTAATTTTATTTATTAAAAGTTTCACACACTTAATGAAAAAGTTTCATTAAAACTAAATTCATAAAATATATGAAGATTTTTCACCAAATTTAAGAAATTTTTCATTTACCTTGTGAAGAAAACTTTATTATTTTACTAAAAAATTTCATTAAAACTGGTCCAGCAAACTTCTCTCTATGTGGGTTATCGAAATCGAAAAACACATTAACTTAAATATGAAAAAGTTTAACTATAATTTACTTTAATAAGGATCAGCAACCAATTAGAAAATTTTGTTTCAAAATATCCTACCAATCGATGACTATAACACTAGCTCTAATATTCATACTTTATTTACAAAGTGTTCGTTAAAAATCAAATTTTAATTAAAATCTGATATGGGGCTGGTATCTTATCTCCAATGATTATTTTACCTTAATTATTGATCAAGAAATCATTGATTAAACCTTAAACTTACTTAAAATAATATCATTAACTTATTACACTTTAATCAATGATTTGTTAATTTTAGATATTTTCATTTGATAATACGAATAAGTAATAAAAGAAAATAAAAAATTTTTGAAAACTCGCGAAATACGAGTTTTTTATTGAATTTTTCGCATGACACGGGGTGATAAAATTATACAATAGATGACTAAATTGTTATTTTTTAAATCTGCAATCGCTAAATGCCTCAAATAGGAAGTGTCTTTTTGCATGCTACATGCATGTCTTAATTTTTTCCATTGGGTAAGTGTGTATAATTATAAATTTTAGTCCAGAAAGGTGTTGTTAAGAAATATTTATGAAGGATAAGACGACTTTTGATGTTTTTTACTACATTCAATCCAAACTTTATAGTTTGAAATAATTAGGAAACTAGGTCAAAAAGGAAACAAATCAACCTATGCCTGTACATTATTTGTTATTGGTTTAGGAAAACATATCTTGATCAAATTTAATATACACATACAGTGACATCTCCCAAAGAATGATTGCTAAAATTAAAATTTAGAAATTTTGTGGAGAATAAAAGATATGAATCCAAAAATAATTCTTGGTGTAAAAATATATGACGTCTTTAAAAATTCTCATTACATTAGAATCTCAAGAGTATGCATAAATCTTAACTTCTGTTAACTGGCTCTGTCCGACATTTCAAGATATGGTCACCTACGGACATGTGGTAAGTTAAGTTTTATAAGTAAATTTTGATAAATAGTAAAAATTGGTTCAATAATTGTGAAAAAATATAATAAAAAAATTATACACATTAGCTGAAATTTGGCAGAACTGCAAAATTGTTCTGAGACACCTTAAATACATGCACAAGAAAATATTTGTTTTCACTTTTTTGGGTCAAATTTTACCCCCACGAATCGTGACTTATTTGTGCTAAAGCAATATCAATATTATGACCGATTCTAACCATTATGTCATTTATTCTAATTTCCACCAAAAAATTTCCTAGTTAAAATTGGTCTCTTTAGAGAAGATATATATTACTAGGCAAGTTACTAAAGATATACATCATTAAGAGGACATAATGAGATGTTTTAAGGTCCCAAGTAAAAAAAAATGATATGGAGCCATATAAAGTTATATTTAATTATATATAATCTTTTATGTAACTAGATATAATTACATCCGAAAAATGAGAACGTCTTATTGTATCATATTGTATCGAATTGTATACAATTGTATACAATTTGGTACAATTTGATACAATTCGATACAATATGATACAATTGTATCCGAATTTTGTCCTCATCCAATTACATAAAATTATATCTTTTTGTATAAAATTATATAAAATGTTATAAAAGTGGACATAGTTTGATACAATTATACCTAAATATTAACCCTATATTTTTACCATAATATATATGACCATATCTAACAATATACAAAATTATATTTTTAAATAAAAAAAGATATACAATATCTGGAGATCAGACCTGAGGGATTTCAATTAAAAATTACTAGTAATTGTAATTGAAAGTGATTTCAATTACAAATTTCAATTACATTTAGAATTAAAAAGTGTTTTTTGTTAAAATTTTGTAGAAAAATCTGACTGGGATAGGTTGCATAGGCATGGATGCGTATAAAAAGAATACGTCTTACCCCTAACTTTTGCTTTTTGTCATTATTTATTTTCCCAAAAAATGTAATTGACATTTTTCAAATTACAAATTACTTGTAATTGTTCTTTTTTGAATTACAATTACAAATAATTTGTAATTGTAATTGAGTTTTTTTTTCAATTACATGTAATTGTGTAATTAATTACGAAATGTAAATATTAACCCCCAGGTCTACTGGATATCCTATAATTTCGATAAATCTTCCATTACATTTATCCAGATTTACCATGACAGTGCATTAAACATTAACAAATTTTTTCTTTTTCTTTGTTTTTAGTAATTTTGAAATAAGGTTAACAACACTGAAATTTTTAACTTAATAGGATTGTGATATACAACCAAGATATAAGAGATCAGTCAAGTGTGCGTTATAGAATAGAGAATTCCATATTAAAGCTTCAGTATTGTAAATTTTATGGGCGCGTTAGCCATTTTGACTCACGCTCCTAAACAAAAACAAATTACTAACGCACGAGCATTTCGTGTCTTACTCACGCAGACATGAGTATATTAAAAACTTACTCACAATCAAAAAATTCTCACGCAAAACAGTAAAAATTACTAAAAACATATGATGCAAAAAATAAACTCACACACGAATCATGCACGGGTTATATATGCTTACTCACGCTCACGTACGAATTATATATTCTCACGCTCACGGGCGAATTACTTTGGTATAGTAATTATTACTCACGATCACTTGTGAATAACTTCACTCACGATCGTGTCATGCGCCAATCCTTAGTAATTACTAAATCTAAAACTAGTTCAAAATCATTTATAATATGGAACCACATTTAATACAATACGGTTTTAAAAGGACCTTATACATATATTTTTATATAAAATCACTTTGAAAAAATTGCTAATGTGGGATGATATATAATTATAGATGATTTTATAAAGAACGTTATATCGTTATATATAAAAGAAATCATGAAATATTGTAGATATGAAACCATACTAAGTTATATATGGGTTCATATGCGTCAATATATAATCATATATAACTCCTATTATATAATATTTCTTAAATCGCTCCATATATAGTTTTATATTATTATGTATAGTTTCATACTAAATTATATATAAACGTATATGTAATTATATCTTTTATATATTACTTTGTGTACTTATATATAGCACAAACACTTATATGTGGGCCAGTATGTAATAATATAAAATCACATATGTCTCAATAATAAAACCTTGAGGAAAACATATTTAATATATAACTATATAAAAGTCTGTATGCTTCAATTTAAAAGCATATGTGACCATATCTAACTATAAGTTACTATATGTAATTACATAAAATAATATATGATTATATCAAAACTTTTTTACTCGGGGTGTTTATTTTAGAAAATAATTGGTCTACGTAAATTTTTTTAAAAAGTTACCAACAGTAGTAAAAAATGTAAGTACTAACACGAATTGTAGGGTGAAAAATCTATGTTTAAGGGCTTAATCACAGAAATTTCTGTAATTAAATTTAATCAATATTTAGAGTAGAATCAGAGATTAAAATTCGACAAGTTACTGTAATTAAGACCTAAACAATGATTTTCTTCGTAATCATTGTTTAATATTACATAAGATACCAGGCCATAGTAATTGATTTAACTATAACTTTTTCTCTTTGTAGTTACTTTTCTTATTATTTCTTTCATTAGATTTAAGATTAGATTTAATAATTAAAAAGTGCGACATTGGTATGTCTCATTTATCCCAGAAATGAAAAAATTCTGGGTCATTAAAAACCCTAGATGCAACATAACATATAAGCTCAGCTTTTTAATTTTGTATTGAATTATTAACTATATAATTGTTATTAATTCCACATACATTTTGTTCGATTCGAGATAGTAAATAATTTTATCTAAAATATTCTTGGGTCACATTTAGTTCTATAAAGTGTTGTTCGAAGCAATATAAAAATGTATCTTCAACGAGATATAATTTGATCAAGTATATGTATTTGTATATGGCATATAAAATGATATAAGAGAAAAGATTTTTTAGGATATGATTATATAAGGCAACGAATAAGAAAATTTTGAAAATCGGAATCGCAGATAAATTCATATTTAATTTTATACGTTGTTATTCACTCTTTAATATGAATAGATACAATTGGATCAAACCTAACTTGATCAAATCTAATCGTTTTTTCACGGGTAAAAAAATTTCAATTTTAAAAATCCAAAAACTCAAAAACCTATTTTTTTTTTTAAATGAAACCTCTAACTGGTCTCAAAAGATACTGAAATTTTCAAGAAGGCGTTTTTTTTTTAAAAAAAAGATATGCATTTTTAAATTTTTTTATTTTCTTTTTTTAAGTTGAATCTTAATACAATAAAATTAAACAAATATCCAATTTTAAAATTTTGAGCAATAAACAACAAATTGAAGGCTTTAGAAGCACAGAAAAATTTTTAAATCGAAATTACGCTTTTATTTTTTGGTAATAGTTGAAAAACAAATAAGCTAAGAAATGGCACATACACACACACACATGTATACATAAATGGAAGAGTGTGGCCAGGGGTATAGCATCACCAAAAACAAAAGTTATAACGACATCGTTAGCACTAGATCGCACTTTGTTCAAAAAATTGACAATTTTATTTTTTTTTTATTTAAATTGAAATAATAAACAAAAAAGCAAATAAAAAAAGCAATTCTCAAATTTTATAATTTAACCATATTTTGCGCTTGATTTTTTCTTATTTTGCGCAGTTTTCAGCAATTTTTTAGTTTTTAAATATAGGTTCAGCTGATACTAAAGTGATACTAAATAGTTGCTCAGGTGATACTAAATTTCAGCGCCCCCTACCGGTGAGTAGTGTAAGTTTTGATTTCCTATCTCTATAATTAATAGTCTCTGAGTGTGCCATTTCTTACCTTATTGGTTTCTCAACTATTACCAAAAAATAAAAGCGTAGTTTCGATTTAAAAATTTTTCTGTGCTTCTAAAGCCTTCAATTTGTTGTTTATTGCTCAAAATTTCAAAATTGGATATTTATTTAAATTTATTGTATTAAGATTCAACTTAAAAAAAGAGAATAAGTAAATTAAAAAATTCATATCTTTTAAATTTCAGGATCTTTTGAGATCAGTTAGAGGTTTCATTTAAAAAAAAATTTAGCAAAAAAGAATAGGTTTTTAAGTTTTCGGATTTTTAAAATTAAAAAATTTTTAATTTTTGTATTTTCAATATTTAATACGGCTAGATATCCTCTTTAAAACGAGCTAAGAACCATTTTTGTAGCTATTATAGTTTTCGAGATATTAAAAAAATAACCTCGTAACAAAGCAAAAAATTAGAAAAATTATTACATTTTTTAAAATTTTAAATATTGCATAACTTTTGAAAAAAAAAATTGTTATTTTTTTCCTTTGTCAAAACTTCGTTATATGATGAAAGGAAAGTTCTGACCAAAATTCATCCAAATCGAAAGGGGTCGAGTCCAACCATTGGTCGATTTGAGATGGAATGACCCATATATGTTAGTCGATTCGACTAATGATTAGCGTTAATGTATAAAAAATAAGATTAGTGTTTCAGGGTTAAAATATCTAATAAAAAGTATTTATTTTCTGTTGAAATCAGCAACAAAATGGTTTTTTAAGTTTTCATAAATAAAATAGACCTTGAATCCAATTGCGAAAACTGCTTTGTAAACAAATTTTTAAGCTATTTGGTGCCCATACAAACTTTTTTTGTTTATGTGTTTTGTTTTGTAAAAATCTTGAATAGTTATATGTGCTAGACATAATCAAGGAGGTTAGAAAATAAATAGAATACAATCCTCTCTTTTACTTAGAAAAAAATTTATAAAATGTGGCTGGAAATAGGAAACAGAAATTTTTTCGCACATTTTAATTGATAAGTGGCTATTTTTTATTGTTACTACTAATAGCTTTCCTCATATTTATTATAAAATAAACATAAAATTGATAAATTAACCTTTGGTTTGCTTAAAAATTACAGGCTTCCTGCTTGCAGAAACAAGCTGTTAGCATAGGGTGATAATTTGGCATAATTCGACATTTTACAATTTTTTTCCACCTTAAGTTAAGCATTATAATGTTGGCTTTTCATAATTTTTTTAAAATTAAAATTATTAACAGTCTATGAAAAAGCGTACTTTAGGAGAAACAATAAAGTTATTCTGGAAGTGACTGTAAATTAAATACATATATAAATTCGGATTTGTCCCAATAAACTTCTTGCAGTATATTTAACAAAAATAGATTCTACGGTTTTATTTAGAAGATCTTGCAAAATGATCATCGCGGTCGGCATCAATAGCCGCTTTTTATAAGCACATGGATTTAATAAATCCAAAAAGTAGTTCTAAAAGTGCTCAAGAGATGGGGTTAGATTCTTCCTATTTTAAAAAGAATTTTCTGTCCGACACTTCTTTCACCCTAATTTTTAATACCGAATTCGATGATGAAGGATTTTACTTTAACTTTTAATTATGTTTAATATAAAACAGCGATAGACAGACTGCCTTTTCAGTTTTATCACTTCAATTTATATTTTCACACAATTGCAAAATTCCATTGCAATATTTAATATTCACTAATTAGATATAATTAAATTACTTGCAGTAGAGCGAAAATTTGCCATTTCTATTTCAGCTATTTCTCCATGTCCAAGATGGCAAATATGTATTTGGTGAGGTGTAGTTTTTTTTCTAAACATATTTCATAAAAAAAATGAATAAAAACCTTTTATTTGTTAGTTTTTAAATTTTTTTGTTTCTCTTTTAATTTTCATTCGAATTTTTTTCTGACATTAAATTAATTTAATTTATTAAATCCAGCTTTTTTTGGATTTAATAAATCCCCTTTTTGTATGAAAAATTCTAAATCCAGGTCATTAAAAAAACGCAAAATGTTTCAAACGCGAAATGAAAGTACACTGTTGCTAAAATAAAACCCTGTGTCTATTTTAATCACGTTCTCGTTACAAAGACGCACTATCAGTTACCTCTTATTCAAATTGTTTGTTATTAGCAGTTTGGTGTTAAAATTTTTCGAAATGTGTTCTATTCTACTAATTCTAACACAATGCAGTCGCATAAGTAAATATGGGGCATTCTGAGTGTTAGTCTATCTTAAAAACAAAACTAGAATTTGTGAGTAAAAATGTGAGGACACCCGGAAATTTTCACACAAAATAAAATATTTTGTATAAACAAACAATCGGAATAAAATGACTAGAGGTTTGTTTTTTTTTTCAAATTTTGTATAAATATTCTATACAAATTTAAGCATTTATAAAATTTTTAAGTGGGTATAAAATTCAATAGTTATAAAAATACTACGAAGTCTTGAAAATTCTTGGCTTTTCTCTTTCAAATGTAAACAAAAATATTTGAAATTTTAGCATTTTTTTATTTCATAAAATACTAAAAACAATAAAAGCTAGAAAATGAATTATGCATTTGTTAGTAAATGTTTGGCAGGGTACACGAGATAATTCCGCCATTTCGGGTTCCGGCGAAGTCTTTGTACGAAAACAGCTTTTGTTGAAAGACGACCCCAAAGGTTTAAGTCGTTTTTTACAAGTAGTTATAGCAGAGACTATTAATTATAGAGATAGGAAATCACAACTTAAACTACTCACCGATAGATGCAGAGAGTATACATAATAAAGAGATTGGGGGACTCTCTATCACTGAGAAAGCATTTGTTCTATTATGTGCCTTGGAACAGGAACATACTCAAATCAATATCATCCAGCAAAGATGGCAATACGAAGAAGATTCTCCGATCATATCGCCAGGAAGCAAACATTTATTGCCGGCAATATCAATTTCGTATTCCGGAAGTTTCCTCCGTCGGAAACAACTGTTACCCTAAAACAATACTTCCAGGCAAAACGAAAGCAATAACTCATATGGAAGATAAAGGGGTGATATCGCTAAACAAACTCCCGGGTATAATAAAAAAAACGATTTAATTTTTTCATTATTAACTTTAAGCCTGAAAAACAATATCTGCATACATAATCTATTGACCAACTTATAAATTATCTTGATTTTTCCCGCGCAATTAATCTTGACTTTTCACGAGTTTATTTCCTATATATCTTTTGACTGTTTTTGTAAAAATTTAGTTTTAATTTTTTCGAAATTGACAAAAGATTTCAAACAAATTTGCTTTATCTTCCAAATGATACAAAGGTGATATTGATATCGCAATATTGTCATAAAAAGTTATGACAAAAGATAAAATTTTTTAATTTTCCAAATATCGCCGAATTATCTTCCAAGTGATAAAAGGAAGACAATTTCAAAGTAAATACTACTTGATTATTTTCATTCAAATGACAAATAGAAGATATCGCTTTAGCATCTTCTTGGAAGATATCTTTCAAATGTTTGCAGGGTCATTATGTGCGCTCTTTTATTACTCAAAACATCGATTGTAACCAGGGATGGAAAATAATAATTTAGTTATAATAAAAATCAAGAATGGAACTTTAATTGTACTTTTCCAACAGTATTATAGCCCTAGATTATGAATTTTAAAAAACCAGACATAAAAAATTGCAAAATAATATCGGAATGCGAAAAAAGGCTTTGGAGTTCAAAAAATTAATTAAAAGATTTACATTCTGCAAACGATGCCAAAATTTTCTTTTTTTGCAACTAACCACCATACTTTGTTTTATGAAATGGGCATTATACTCCATAGATTATAAATTTAAAAAACCGCACTTAAAAAATTGCAAAATAATAGAGGAACGCGAAAAAAGACTTAGTTGTAGAAAAAAATAATTAAAAAACTCAATGAGCGATTAACAATCTGCAAATGAATACACTGACGCAAAAATTTTCTTTTTTGAAAATATTTTTTTCGCCATTTTTTTTTGCAAACTAAGCACCAAACTTTAGTATAAAAAATTGGTACTACACACAGATAACAGATTCGTTGTGGTAACCGAATTTGTTGCCAACCGAATTTTGGTAGTTACACGTACTATCACATTATTCGGTTGCAACACTTATTTTATTGCGAACACCAAATTTTCAGTTATACCTACTGAATTAGAAAACAATATATTGGTAACCCCGACCGAATTTACATTTTCGGTAGATGCGACCGAATTCAGTTTAGAATTCCTACCGAATTAAATACAATCAAATATTTTTTTTATTTGTTTATTTTTAATTTTAATAATTTTGGTACTATTTTATAATATTACAATAACATAAATAAAAAAACTTTAACTTTTAAATAAATACATATAACACATCTTCATATGTGACAGCGCATAGAGAAAGAGACCTAAGGGTAAAAAATCAATTTTTTTTTTTTTTTGTGGACAACATCTGAGCATCGAATGAGACCGATCCCATGTTCTCCTGACCTTAGGTCCCTTTCTATCCTTAGGTCCCTTTCTATTTTGCGCGTCACATATATACATATCTTATTTTCTATAGAATCGTTGTGGAAAACATGCAGTAAATGGAAGTGCTTAGAGTTTTTATGTTAACAGCCACAAATTGAATATCTATCTGAAAAAATTTAGGAAAGCAATTCAGTCCCGTAATTTATTAAAAAAAACATTTAATTTACCTTTTCAATCTGGATGCGTCTTTAAATTTGATTTGTATATTCACGTATGTATTTAAATCCTTTATTATCTATATTTTACAAAAATAAAACATTGAGCCATTATAGAGCTTAAATTTTAATTTTAATATTTATTATATTTGATTTTGTTTAGAAACATTTACAAAATTTCAATGATTTATTTTTTTATTATTGACGTTTAAAAATTCATATTTTTTTAATGACCAATATATCGGTTACAGTTCACGAAATTGTTTAAATTTGTAATTTTTTTCGGTTGTGGTCACCAATGTTGCTTCAGCAATCTTATTTTGGGTGTTATAACAGAAAATCTACTAAGATACTTCCGATGTATTATAAACATTTGTTAATGTGGCCAACATTCAGTACAAAATTGCTAGTAAAGAACTAGTAAAAATAAATATGATGCAATTTCGTTATTACAACCAATTCTTAGTTGCAAAAGTTAACTAATGGCCAAAATTGCACTAAAAAGTATTCTTGAAGTAATTGGCACTGTCGAATGGATGTAAAACATTTGATTTTGAACTTAGTCGGTTGGAAAGCCCGAATTTTGAATAAAAAATAATATTTAATCAGTTGTATTTTCCAATATTCTCTTATTAACGAAAACTTTTTATAAGCACAATTGATATTATGAATTTGGTATTAAAATTATATTGTAGTGGTAAATCCATGGTAAGTCTAGCCGAATTCCAACTGATTTATTCTCTGTGTGTATAGTCCCTAGATTATAAATTTTTAAAAAACCAACACTTAAAATATTGCAAAATAATCGCGGAAAGCGAAAAAAGGCTTTATGGTACAAAAAATTCTGCAAATAAATATATTGATGAAAAAATTTTTCCTTTTTGCAAATTTTATTTTTTGCGATTTTTTATTTGCTCCTAGCAACCAAACTTTGTTGTATGAAATGTGTATTATAGTCCCTAGATTATAAATTAAAATGAAACGTGCTTAAAAAATTGCAAAATAAAAGCGGAATTTGGAAAAAGACTCTATGGTACAAAAATTTAATCCCTAGGTTATATATTTAAAAAAAAACCGCACTTAAGAAGTTGCAAAATAACGGCAGAATTCAAAAAAGGCTTTATGGTACAGAAAATAAATAAAAGAGGTAATCAGCGATCGACATTCTGCAAACTAATAAATTGTTGCAAAAATTTCCCTTTTTGCAAATGTTTTTTTTTCGCAATTTTTGCTAATATTTGCGAATATCTAAATATTTAATTTTAATTTTTTTTAATGAGCCAAAGATTAAGCTATTTTTTAGATATTTACATTTTTAAATATGTAAGAGCAATCTAACATTTTTTGGTATAAGAGCCCGATTGAGTGAGCCTTTTCCATCCCTGATTAACCAGTCGGAGTTCGTTCCTGTTCCAAGCCGCCTAATATTTTTTCAAATAAAAAATATTGAGAGAGTTGCAAGGCCATTGATAGATGGCGCTGAAATTTAGTATTACCTGAGCAATTATTTAGTATCTGTTTAGTATCAGCTGAGCCTATATTTCAAAACTCAAAAACTGCTGAAAACTGCTCAATATAAGGAAGAAACAAACGCGGAATATATTCAAATAATAAAATTTGAAATATTTGTTTGTATTTTTTCCTTTGTTGTTTGTTATTATTTAAATTTAAATAAAAAAAGAAAATTGTCAAAATTTTTACAAAGTGCCATCTAGTGATAACAATTTTTTTATTACTTATCAAAGATGTCAAATATAAAGATATAACAAAAGTTGCCAATATTATACACCAGATGGCAGGCATTTCCAAATAACGCTAACGAGTACTATTGAATAACGCTTATGAGTACTACCGGAAGTCGTTATTAAAATAATTTGACAAGAGAAAAATAAACACCCTACACTATACATTTAGTTAATATAAATTTTATTTCTCGGTTTGCAACATTAAAATTTAAGTATGAAAACAAAATATTCGGGCAAACTAATTAACATTTTGTAACACAAAGTATGTTATTGTAACTGAAAATCAATTTTTTTCAAAACGTAGGATTTCCAGTATTTTGAATTCAATATAGAAAAAACTATTTGCTTTTGCATTTAAATAAAATTCAGAATCCGACTGACCGGTTTCGGCAAAAAAAACCCTATATTTGGCAAATTTTCGGAAAAATTGTGGCCAACAAATGCCGAAACATTTAAAATTCTTTTAAATATAATTTAGAGAAATACTAGAGGTAAATCAAAAACTCATCTAAAAAAACTAGATTGTGAATGATTTCTGCTATTTAGAGAAGCTTATATTCCATCCATATCTGTTTTCTTCCCCCATCTAGAAGTGACTTAACATAATGTCTTTTGTTAATTTTGTTTTCATAATAAATAGAATTCATCTCATTTAAAATTTAAGAACTTTTTTTCAGTTTTTTTCTAATTACGTAATTTTAAAGAAAATGTTAATAAAAACTTTCGGTGTCTTCCGAATAAAGCGAATATTCGGTTTTGTTTATTGGTACTGACAAAGCCAGATTTCGGTCGGAATTTAAAAATTACACTGAAATCATAATTAGAATATTATCAGGCACGTTATAGGTTTTTTCGGAATAGATTTGATTTCGCAAACTTTTTTCTGAAACAGTCCAAAAAATTTTTTTTCTTTCGGAATTTGAAGTTTAAGTTGTTAAAGAAAATTTTGTGTTGAAAAAAAATGTTTTTTTTAAATATCGACTATGCTACGGGCTTTTAGTGGTAATTCTTCTCAAGAAGACGTAAAACAAAAAAAAATCCTTTTTTCACGTTCAGAAACCAAAGTGGAATTGATATTTAAAGTAGCTTTAACTCACAAAAGGTATTTAAAGTGCTTTGTATATATTCCCTAAAATGTCTTTAACTATTTTACTTAAAAAAATATATATTAAAAAAATTTTTATTGGTAAATTAAATCATTTTCAGATTGATGAGCGAAAAGAATTTTTTTCTGAAAAAAACTTCACTCTGATTTTCTTTTAATCTCCCTATAACAAATCCTAAACACAAATGTTTATAAAATGTTTCGACTGAAATAATTTTAGTTCAACCTAAAGACCAAGACAAACAATGAATGGTGTAGGGTAACATATTTGTTGTGATTTTTTTTATTTCAACAAAAAGAAATTGTTTAATTTTTGTACAAATACATTTCAACACTTTGATGGTTATATATTCTTTTATGGTATAATTATTATTTATCTACACGAATTTTAACTATGTGTTTTATTTATAAAAGTTGCAAAAACACTACAAAACCATGAATATTTTTCAAAATTTAAAATTTAATTTAAATTTTTATTTTTTGTTTTGATTTTGATTAACAACCATATTTGTTTAGAGAGAATTTTCAAAATAATGACACAAAAATGCAGTGACAATAACGCCATCTGTTGGAAATTTTTGGAACTAAACAGGGATGCATTTTGTTACATCTTTATATTTGACATCTTTGTACTTATCTTTTTGGTGATGCCATACCCCTGAGTTATATATATAAATATAAAATTCGAAAAAAAACCTTAGAATTTGGCATTATAGTTCGCAGTTCCTTTTAATCAATTTTATTTGTGAACTAGTGTGTTCTTCTAGTTCACTCCTTCATTCGAGAAATTTTTTCTGTGGTTCATACACTAATCTATACAAATTTTTGCTGAAAAAACAGCTGAATCCAGCAGAATCTGTTTGCTAAACATTAGAAAGATACCCAGCAAAAATAAATGGAATGACTTCTAAATGAATCACTTCCTTCATTACATCACAAAGAATTACTCCCTCAGGAATGGGTTTTAAACAACATCTAATGCTGCAATAAATATATGCTAGTCAAAAGTTCTTTTTCATGGGTGATAAGAAGTTAATATTTTGTATGGGGGTTGCATAGGAACGTGCTGGCACAGAAATCAGAGGGTTGCGGGTTCGAATCCCACCAGGTGGAAACAATTATTTTGTAACTTTTTTTACACAATTAATAATTTTTTGTAGTTTTCACTGTAAATTTTTATTTTTTTTTCTATTAAAATTAATTTTTGAAACGATTTAAAATTTTTTTTTAATTTTCTATTAATTTTTAATGAAATTTTATGGAAATATAAAAGTTCTAAATAAATATGCAATTCTTCAAAAATTTTTTGTTAAAATACGAAAAAGGTAAATATTACAATTTTGTTTGTATTTAAAAAATTGTAATTTAAAAAATCCATTTTGATCAAATTTTTACTAAATGTATTTACCCAGCATGGCAATACGAAGAAGATTCCCCGATCATATTGCCAGGAGGAAAACATTTATTGCCGGCAATATCAATTTCGTATTGCGGAAGTTTCTTCCGTCGGGAATAACTGTTACCCGAAAGCAATACTTTCAGGCAACACGAAAGCAATACCCCAGGAAGATAAATCGGTGATATCGCTAAGTTATCATCTGGAAGATAAAAAGGTGATATCGCCAAATAAACACCCCGGTACAATATAAAGGTTTTATTTTTTCATTATTAAATTTAAGCCTGAAAAAAAGATCTGCATACATAATCCATCGACCAACACATTAATTATCTTGATTTCATCGTAGCCGATTTTTTCCGCGCATTAAATATTGATTTTTGCGACGAATTTCTTTCCTATGTGTTTGTTGGTTGTTTCTATACAAATTTTGTTTTAATTTTTTCCAAAATGATAAAGAATTTCAAACAAATTTTCTTTATCTTCCGGATGATAAGAAGGTAATATTGCCGCAATATCATCATAAAAACCTATGACAAAAAATTGAATTTTTGAATTATTTTTTTACAAATATCACCAAATTATCTTCCAAATAATAAAAGGAAGACAATTTTAAAATACTACTTGATTATTTTCATTCAAATGATAAATAGAAGATATCGCTTTAATATCTTCTTGGAAGATATCTTCCAAATGCTTGCAGGGTAGAAACTAAATTTAACAGAAAAAGAATTTTTTTTTATTTCGATTTAACGATGTCCGTCTGTCTGTCTATCCATGCATTCTTGTGCGCACTCTACAGGTCGGAAATATTAAGATATTTTGATGAAACTGGGTACACGGACTTATGTCGGCCCAAGGAGGAAGCCTGTTGATTTTGGTTAAAATCGCTCCATGTTTAGACCTAGTGCCCATATAAGGGTCCCCCCAAAATTGGCTTGGTTACAAACTGCAGGTCGCAGATATTAAGATATTTTAATGAAATTTGGTGCGCTGACTCACATTATAGAAAATTTTGACACAAGTCCCATTTAACCTATTCGAATTTCGGATCCAAACATTAGTTGGCTTTTAACCAGACTGGTGTAGGGTATTGGATAGTCGGCATGCCCGACTTTAACCTTTTTACTCGTTTTTATCTACTAATATGCTGCAAAATTTTTTACGGATTTTATCAAGGTAATTCGTATTAAGAGTTAACTTAAATGTAACCACAATTTTGTAAATTTAACAGTTTTATTTTTTCTTACTAGTATTTAGCAAAAAACAATCTGGTAATATCAGCAGTTTTTTTGCAAGGTCATTTTTAATTACATAATTTTTAGTAGCTTTTTCTCCTATTTTTACAGCTTTATTTCTTTCTATGAGTGTATTATTTTTATAAAAAAAAACGCTTAAAAAAACAACTTTATATATTTTCCAATATGTTATATATTTTTGTTAATAAAAATAGAAAGAAATAAATATAACAATTTACTGAACCAGACTGCCAAAAGTCAGCTATAAGGTATTACAAGCCATAGCATAGGGGGTAGAGCGTCTGCTTGAAATGCCAACGAGTGTGGGTTCAAACCCCACACGATGCATGATGTTTTTTTTTTAATTAAATTAAAATAAAAACAAGTGAAAAATAACTTCCTTTTCATTGGTTCAAATATACATAATTTGTTACAAAAAAGAACAACTTCCCTCCTATGACAACCAATGTTAAATTCATCAGTGAAAACCACAAATTATCACTACTCCCTATTCAACTGTTGTTATGTTTTTACTACTTCTTTTTCCTCACTTTTTTTCCTGGGTACAAACAACAACAAAAAATCTGTTAAATTTACAAAATTTCAGCTACATTTTAGTTAATCGAAAAAGACAATTTACCCGGCTAAAATTAACAAAAAATTTCCTGGAAATTAGTCGACTAAACCAGCACAAAAATATTTTTATTTTTTTGATTTTGATTTTCTTAAAGCGAATGAAAATCTACACTGCAGAAAGTAGTCTACTAAAGGGTGGTCCAACCATAATGCACGATGCTAATTGTGAGTCACACCTCTAAACTACTTATCCAATCGGAAAAAAGTGTTCGCAAGAACTGAAGAGAAAGATCTAGGCTTTTAGAAAATTAGTATTGTAGCCACCCTGTGTTATCACAGGGTGTCAAAGTTGACCATCTCGGGTATACAAAAGCTTTATTGTCGTACAACTTTGAAAAATGTGAACCGATTTTGCTTATTCTAGACTTTTTGTAATCTTCAAGTATTATAGTATCTCTTGTAGTTTAAAAATATTTAACTTTGAATTCCAAAATCTTCATTTTTTCCTTGACTTTTTTTGTTTTTTTTTCCCAATAAGGTTTTCATTATCAGAAAAACATGTTTGATATTTTGTTGTATCATTGCCATGACCTTTCTAAATTTCAGAATGATACCTATTTTCAATTAATCTCGAGCCGTTTAGCAGTGATAGTTTTTTAAAATCAAAACTGAAAATGGCATTTTTTTCCAAAAAGGGGGTTACTTCATTCAATTTTATATCCAAGTTTTTAAAAGCTTTTTAATATTTTTGGACACTTTCTAAACAAATGTTTACTGAATAACCCTAAATTGGCAGTAACTCCCAAAGTGCATGCGGTACTTCACCATATATTGGAATTTTGTACTAAAACAGACACTCTGTATTGGGACCACGGAGCTAACAGGCTTCCGAATCTGTTCACTCAGACTTCGAGATTGTTTGGCACAGGTTTAAACGAACAACTTTTAATACACATAACGCAGAATATGGCTACAAAAAGAAGTTTGTGAGTTTAATTCGATTGATATTTAAAGTTTATTATATGTACTGTATATTTTAAATAAAATAAAAACTAACGAAAAAATAAAAAAATATTTATGTATCAATTTAATAAGTTTTAATGGGGGATTTAGTAATTGGTTTAATTTGAGATTAGGAAGACAATTTCCTGCAGTTTTCATCACTAAAGCATATTTTCAGTCTAACAAACATTTTATACTGTGTTTATTTAATTGAAAATAGCTTGCTTTAAGCCCTATGCCTACTTTTGATGCAGTATTATTTTTTTCCAGTTGTTATTTTTCGATTTCTCCAGGGATGCCAAATTTGTTTAAATAAAAAAATTGAAATTGCCATAACTTTTGATTTCGTCGTGCGATTTTTTTAAGAATAATTTTTTTTAAGGGAAACTAACGTACTTTACTTTATGTTTGTATTTTTTGTCAAATATTTATTTTAGCAGTTGTTTTTTTTAAGAGTTTCCTAATGGCCCCCAATTAAAAAAAAAAATCTTTAAATGGCCATAACTTTTAAATTCGTCTACAGATTTTTTTTAAAAATGCTTTTGCTTTTTAAATATCGAGACCCTATATTCAATACTCTATATCTGCAATTTTGGCCAAAATGAGTTTTTGATGGCAAAATCATTGTTGATATTATATCCATCTATGATATCAATTTGGAAGCAAAATATCCATTCTCTGCCACTTTTTTAACATTTTACATTTTCCCATATCTACAAACAAATTTATTTTCAAATACAGAAGTCTATATCTGCATATAAATTTAAATTATTTGAATTATTTAAGGTATACTTATACAAAAGTCTTTTGAGAATATCTTTTTTCGCAATGCTTTTTTGCAATTTTTTGTATGTAAATTATAGTCCCTAGATTATAAATTTAAGAAAACCGCACTTAAGAAATTTCAAAATAATAGCGGAACGCGAAAATAGACTTTATTGTAGAAAAAAATAATTTAAAAACTCAATCGGCGATTAACATTCTGCAAACGAATACAATGATTCAAAAATCTTCCTTTCTGCAAAAGTTTTTCGCGATTTTTTTTTCCAAACTAACTGTAGAAATTGGTGTAGAAATTGGTATTAGAGTCCCAAGATTATAAATTTAAAAGAACCACACTTAAAAATTGCAAAATAATCGCGGAAAAGGGCGAAAAAAGATTTTGTGGTACAAAAAAATTTTTTTTTGCAACTAGCCACCAAACTATTTAATGAAAAGTGTCCCTAGATTATAAATTAAAAAAACGCACTTAAAAATTCTTAAAATAATAGCGGAACGCAAAAAAAAGAATTTATGGTACAAAAATTTAATTAAAAAACTTGGTCAGCGATTTACATTCTGCAAACAAATATATTGATGGAAAAATTTTCTTTTTATAATTTTTTTTTTCGCAAATTTTTTGCAATCAACCAGCAAACGTTATTGTATGAAATGGGTATTATAGTCCCTAGATTATAAATTTTAAGAAACCACACTTAAAAAATTGCTAAATAACGGCGGAATGCGTAAAGGGCAGAAAATGACTTAAAAGAGCTAATCAGCGATTGACATTCTGCAAACGAATATATTTGTGTAAAATTTAGCTTTTTAAAATTTATTTTTTTTTGCAAACTAACCACCAAACTTTGGATAAGATATGGTTGTTATAGTCTTGGATTACGAATTAAAATACACCGCAGTGAAAATATTCCAAATAATGGCGGAGTGGTAAAAAAGGATTTGTGCCGCAGAAAATGAATTAAGAAACTTAATCAGGGATTAACATTCTGAAAAATGATGCAAACTTTTTGGTTTTTGGAAAAGTTTTGTCGCAATTTTTTCTTTGGAAACTAGTCATTAATGTTTGGAATAAGATATGGGAATAATAGTGCTTGGATTATTAATTACAAAACATCAAACCAGCGAGCCTTTTCCAGCCCTGATTAACAATTCTGTGTTTGTTCCTGTTTGAAGGCACATAATATTGTTTTCCACAAAAAGTATAGAGAGATTTACAGGTCCATTGGATCCTAATAATGCATATTTTTTATATTTATCAAAACTACATATCTGCTAATATTATCATAAAATTATATTCAAATTTTATTTCAGAACTTCATTAGCGACGTAAATAACGCAAATAATTTGAAAATATGTATACATAAGAATAAGTTGCCATTTTTAAATCCTACAGACAAGCTAAATGGCTTTGTAGGTACGAGAATTAAAATTAATGAATTAATTAATAAATAAAATTTTATTCCAAAAAATATAAAATTGATATTCTAGAAGACAGATTGATTCAAAAAATCTTATAAGCAAGTGAATCAGTTTTATTGCTCTCCTGAACAATTGCATTTTTGCAGATATAGAGTATTGAATCTAGGGTATCGATATAGTGTATTCAACCCCTATACTCACTTTTTGTGGAGTATTTTTTTGTCAATACCTAATTCTAGACCAACGCAAGCATTGTTCGGAGGACGAAAAATGAAGGAAAGTTGCTGAAAAAGTAGATAAACATATAGAACTGTATCCAGTCGAGACCCTTTAAAGTCTGCTGCGGCAATTAAAATACAATTGGGAGTCAAAATTTCTGCTAGAACTGTAATAAGACGGCTAGTAGAACAAAATCTATTCGGCAGATCTTCAAGGAAAGTATCAATGCTAACAAAACGACATCGTTGAAATTGACTAATATTCGCAAATGCTCAGAAGGATTGGGATGGCTCTGTTCATGGAAAAAAGTGGCGCAATGTGCTTTGATCGGACGAATCTAAAATCAATTTAATTGGAAACAATGGTAAAACTTGATTGTCCAAAAAATGCAGAACTGAACCTACATTACACACTAAAACATTTAAGCATGGAGGAGGTGTGGGGATGCTTTCCCTTTCATGCTGTTGGGCCATTATTTTGGATAAAAAGGAACATGGGCCAACATTTGTACGTTGAAATACTTAGTGAAATAATGCTGCCATACGCAGAGTGCGAAATGCTACTTAGGTTTCAGTTCCAACAGGATAACGACCCGAAACACAAAAAAATGGATTTTAGATAACGGAGTTAACGTAATGTCTTGGCCTACGCAATCCCCAGATTTAAATCCAATAGAAAATTTATGGAAGATTATTAAAGAAAGGATTGGACCAATAAAATCCAAAAATATAGACGAACTGTGGGAGAACATTCAAAAGGCATGGTATGCAAGTCCAAACATGATTTGTTGAGACTTGGTGGATTCCATGCCAAAATGATGTAAGGCTGAGCTTTCTAATAAAGAACATGCGACCAAATATTAGGATTTAAGAATATTTTTAAAATCATTTTTGTAATTTTTTATATGATTGTAATTTTCTAAATGACGCTATTTACTAGTCCACTAAAAATCATAGATTTAAATGAACTTGAAATTTAGAGAATTTTTGTTAAAAATAATCAACGAATTTTGCAAAGAATATATTAAAAAAATTTATACAAAAATTTGTTTGTTGTATATAAATTTTTTTTATCTAAGCTAAACTTATTACAAGGACCATAACTGTAACTGTAATTACATAAAAAGGCAGAAACTACCCTAGTAAAAATGATTTTTATATATTCATATATGATTTTTATACAATCATTTATGATTTTATACAATTATAACTTGTCGTGTATTGTGAAACATATATTTTTATATGGTTATATCAAAAGATATTTAATTATATAAATTTATATTAACCAGATCCATCATTTTTCGGATCAAATAATATATTTTTTATATAATTATATTAATCCATACATGATTTGATCCGGAAAAGGGTGGATCTGGTTAATATAATTTTATATAATTAAATATCTTTTGATTTAATCATATAAAAATATATGTTTCACAATACTCGACAAGTTATAATTCTATAAAATCATAAATGATTATATAAAAATCATATCTGATTATATAAAATTCATTTTTACTAGGGTAGATCTAGTCTGATTTGCAAATTTAATGTGTTTATAACTTTTGAGCATAGCTGCTATCTTCTATTACTTTTATTTGAATTTTACAGAAAAAATTAAATAATTTTTAGTTTTTATTTGTTTCCAAAAAATTACAATTATTTTTAAATTAATTGAACGTTTTTAAATAAAAATATTAATTACCTTAATATTTATTTGGTATGAGTTAGAAATAAATATTTTTTTAATTGTTATTTTTATTTGAGCACAACTCAAATACTTTTTTTTAATTGAAACATCTTTTTATAAAATTTCAATTAAAATTTATTTCTCTAAAAATTTTATTATTAAATTAAAATATTTTAATTTGAATGGGGGAAATGTTTTTAGTTGATCTGTTATTTAAAGTAAATGAATGTTATTTTAGAAATATTTATTAGAAAATTTTGTTTTATATTTTTACAAATTAAAATATGAATGTTATTTTTAGTTTGACTCAAGATCATAAATTAATATCACTTTCTGTTTAAATTATTTTGCAAATCAAAGAAAGATGATACAATTTTTACAAGTAAATTACAAAGAATAAAAACCCGAGTAAAAAAAATTGATCTCGCGCAATATGTAATCATATCCAATTTGATATTGTTTAAGATCTGCTGTAATATCTAGCTAATCCAATTAGATCTCAAAATTGGGTGTATCCAATCATATCGTATTAGATCCCATTGTATATATGGGGATAAAATAAGATCAAGTTATATCTCAAAATTGGGAGGTCCAGTGATATCTTTGGGGATAAACCTAGATCTATTTTGATCCGAAAATTGGCGGATCCAGCTATATATTTGCGGATATTTTTAGATCTAATTTGATCCGAAAAATGGCGGATCCAATTAGATCCAGCTATATATTTGGGGATAAACTTAGATCTAATTTGATCTCAATTTTGGCAGATCAAATTAGATCCCGCAATATATTTGTGGATAAACGTATATCTAATTTGATCCGAAAAAGTGGCAGATCGAATTAGATCTAGCTATATATTTGGGGATAAACTTAGATCTAATTTGATCCGAAAAATGGCACATCGAATTAGATCCAGCAATATATTTGTGGATAAACTTAGATATAAATTGATCTGAAAAATGGCAGATCAAATTAGATCCAGCAATATATTTGTGGATTAACTTAGATCTAATTTGATCCAAAAAATGGCACATCGAATTAGATTCAGCAATATATTTGTGGATAAACTTGGATATAAATTGAATAGAAAATTGGCAGATCAAATTAGATCCAGCAATATATTTTGGGATTTAGTAAGACCTAATTTGATTCAAAAAATGGCAGATCGAATTAGATCCAGCTATATATTTGTGGATAAACTTAGATCTAATTTGATCCGAAAAAGTGGCAGATCGAATTAGATCCAGCAATATATTTAGGATAAACTTGGATGTAAATTTATCCGAAAAATGCCAGATCGAATTAGATCCAGCAATATATATGTGGATAAACTTAGATCTAAATTTATCCGAAAAGTTCCTAATCGAATTAAATCCAGCAATATATATGGGGATAAACTTGGATCTAAATTTAACCGAAAAATGGCAGATCAAATTAGATCCAGCAATATATTTGGGGATAAACTTGGATCTAAATTTATCAAAAAAATGGCAGATCGAATTAGATCCAGCAATTTATTTCGGTATTAAAATGGCAGATCGAATTAGAAACAGCATTATATTTGGGGATTGACATCTAAAAGTATCCATAAAAATGACAGATAAAATTAGATGCCGCATTATATTTGGGTACTACGTAAGATCTCCATTTATTTGGGATTAAATAAGATCCCAGACATATATTGCGAACTGTTCAAAAAATAATAGACTGGCAGAGCACTGATTGTATAAAAATTACAATATTTTGTTAAAATAAGGTTTAAACTCAGAAGGTAACAAGTTCAATATGCATTTCTTTTACAAAATTAATTTCTTTTTATAAAATTAAAATTTTTTTTATATAAATTTTTTTAGAAAATTATATATTTATTTTGTTATTAAATTGAAATCTTTGAATAAAATAATTTTATTTTTAATTTTGACGCTCTACACCATTTCCAATTGTATTAATTGTTTTAAGATTTATCAATTGTATTTCAGAAACAATCAATTGAATTTCAGCGTTATCAATTGTGTTTCAGAACTCATCAATTATTTTTCAGATTTATGAATTGTATTTCAGAACTAGTCAATTGAATTTCAGTTTTATCAATTGTATTTCAGAACTTATCAATTATTTTTCAGATTTATGAATTGTATTTCAGAACTACACCTTTTGCAATTGTAATTCAGAAAATATCAATTGAAATTCAGAATTTCCATTTGAAATTCAGAAAATATCAATTGAAATTCAGAATTTCCATTTGAAATTCAGAAAAGATCAATTGAAATTCAGAATTTCCATTTGAAATTCAGAAAATATCATTTGAAATTCAGAAAATATCAATTGAAATTCAGAAATTGTCATTTGAAATTCAGAAAATATCAATTGAAATTCAGAAAATATCATTTGAAATTCAGAAAATATCAATTGAAATTCAGAAACCGTCATTTGAAATTCAGAAAATATCAATTGAAATTCAGAAATTGTAATTTGAAAGTCAGAAAATATCAATTGAAATTCAGAAATCGTCATTTGAAATTCAGAAAATATCAATTGAAATTCAGAAAACATCAATTGAAATTCAGAAAATATCAATTGAAATTCAGAAACCGTCATTTGAAATTCAGAAAATATCAATTGAAATTCAGCAATCGTCATTTGAAATTCAGAAAATATCACTTGAAATTCAGAAATCGTCATTTGAAATTCAGAAAATATCAATTGAAATTCAGAAAACATCATTTGAAATTCAGAAAATATCAATTCAAATTCAGAAATCGTCATTTGAAATTCAGAAAATATCAATTGAAATTCAGAAATCGTCATTTGAAATTCAGAAAATATCACTTGAAATTCAGAAATCGTCATTTGAAATTCAGAAAATGTCAATTAAAATTCAGAAAAAATCAATTGAAATTCAGAAAATATCAATTGAAATTCAGAAACCGTCATTTGAAATTCAGAAAATATCAATTGAAATTCAGAAAACATCAATTGAAATTCAGAAAAATGTAAACACATTTTTTAAAAGAATCCGTCCATGTAGATAATGTTATCCCCTATAAAAATTAAATATGGGGTTTATCAAAATAAGTAAAATTCATTTTACTCACGCAAGTGAAAAATATTTAAAATTTGTATGCCTCAATGATTTTATGTAGACTAATTTCTTTCTTGTAACGAATTATGGCTCAATTAGATATTAAAACGTAACGCTGATATTAAAATTCAGCCTTACATTTTGGAGCTATAATTCGTAACAAGAAAGAAATTAGTCTACCTAAAATCATTGAGGCACACAATTTTAAATAATTCTCACTCGCGTAAGTAAAATGAATTTTACGCCCACTTGTTAATCAAACGTATTTTGATGAAATCCATATATAAATTTTTTATAGGGTATAACATTATCTACCTGGCCGGATTCTATAAAAAATTCTGTTTACATTTTTCTGAATTTCAATTGATGTTTTCTGAATTTCAATTGATATTTTCTGAATTTCAAATGATATTTTCTGAATTTCAAATGATATTTTCTGAATTTCAAATGATATTTTCCGAATTTCAAATGATATTTTCTGAATTTCAAATGATATTTTCTGAATTTCAATTGATATTTTCTGAATTTTAAATGACGATTTCTGAATTTCAATTGACATTTTCTGAATTTCAAATGATGATTTCTGAATTTCAATTGATATTTTCTGAATTTCAAATGACGATTTCTGAATTTCAATTGATATTTTCTGAATTTCAAATGACGATTTCTGAATTTCAATTGATATTTTCTGAATTTCAATTGATATTTTCTGAATTTGAATTAATATTTTCTGAATTTCAAATGACGATTTCTGAATTTCAATTGATATTTTCTGAATTTCAAATGACGATTTCTAAATTTCAATTGATATTTTCTGAATTTCAATTGATATTTTCTGAATTTCAATTGATATTTTCTGAACTTCAAATGATATTTTCTGAATATCAATTGATATTTTCTAAATTTCAAATGATATTTTCTGAATTTCAAATGATATTTTCTGAATTTCAAATGATATCTTCTGAATTTCAATTGACATTTTCCGAATTTCAAATGATATTTTCTGAATTTCAATTGATATTTTCTGAATTTCAAATGGAAAATCTGAATTTCAATTGATGTTTTCTGAATTTCAAATGGAAATTCTGAATTTCAATTGATGTTTTCTGAATTTCAAATGGAAATTCTGAATTTCAATTGATATTTTCTGAATTTCAATTGATATTTTCTGAATTACAATTGCAAAAGGTGTAGTCAATTGAAGTTCGGTTTTATCAATTCTGTTTCAGAAATTATTAATTGTATTTCCGAAATTATCAAACTGTATTTCAGAAATTATCAAACTGTATTTCAGAAATTATCAATCGTATTTCCGAAATTATGAAATGTATTTGAGAAATTTTTCTCTATTAGCTATGAAATTCTGAAATAGATTTCATTATTTCTGGACACAACTAAATAAATAAATAATTAAATTTGCGTAATATTGTAGTTTCTGAAGTGCAAATAATATTTTGTGATATACAATTAAAATTTTCTAAAATTCATTTAATAATTTCTGGAATACGTTTTTTCGATGCTTATAAGTTAGCTCGAAATGCTTTTATCATTCATTTAATTTGTAGCTATCACACATCTATAACAAGTCTCGTTAGATTAGAGTGTAGAGGTCTTGGCTGACAATCTGGTGGACTGGGTTAAATTTCATGTTTTTAAAAGCAAATATTAAAAAAAGTTTTTTTCAATTTTTTCAAAAATGTTTTTTGAAATCTATTTTTTTGCCAAGATAGTTCTGCAACGCATAACCGACCATCGCCAACGGTTTGCCAGCATTGTGCCGATTATATTTTTCTGTCTGGGATGTTAAACTTAAACCTATTGTATATTAACATTAATTAACACTATATTTTTATTTTTAGGAAATACATTTTTATTTTATTATAAGTTAACATTAAATTAAATTTTAGATAATGGCACCAATTTGTAGTTGTAATTATTATATATTAAATCGTATATTCATAAACATTCTATACAGTTAGACGAGGTTTATGGAACTATTTAACTTTATAAAGTGTTTATAAATTATAACTTAAATGTACAAATGTATATGTTAAATGTACGTGAACAAATTGTTGATATGGACCCACAAATTGTATCTCAACTGATATTGGAATTATTGTACCATTACCATATATCAATATATATTAAATGATATACATATATTACAATATATGACACTGTATTATAAATATTGTAAATGAAGTAACATATCTGATAATATTTTTTATAGCGCCATACATAGTTTTACATTATTCAAATTAAACCATATATGGAATTGTATTCAAAATGTTAATGTGGTACCAAATTTGACCATATATTGTTTAAATTGTGCCATATATGATACCATATATGAGCATATATTGTTGAAATGGCACCATATATGACACTATATGGTTTAAATGGCACCATATATGGTAATATATTGCTTAAATAACACCATATATAAATATATATGGCACTATATATGGTAGCATATATTATCATATGTGGAACTGTATTAAAAATATTGTTCATGAGGTAGCATATATGGGCATATATTGTTGAAATTGCACCATATATGATAATATATGGTTTGAATGGTACCATATATGATAATATATGGTTTGAATGGCACCATATATGATAATATATAGCTTAAATAACACCATATATAAATATATATCGCACTATATATAGTACCATATATTATCATATCTGGAGCTGAATTAAAGATTTGGTTTATGAGGTACCATATATGACCATATATTGTTTAAATGGCACCATATATGATAATATCTAGTTTAACTGTCACCATATATAATTATATATTGTTTAAATGATACCATATAAAATTATATATTGCTAAAATGCCACCATATATATTAAGATATAGTTCTATATATAACTATATATGCAATAAGATCAACCATGTCATGTAATATATAATTATATATGCCATATCTAATATTATGAAGGCCAATATCTAATTAGATGAAATTATATATGGCATAATATAAGGAAAAATTTTGTGAAAAAACCTCATATATAATTATATATGGATATACATAACGACATGTATAATTATATATTGTAATATATGCCATATATGATTATATATAATTTTTTTTACTCGGGAATTATTGAAAAAATTCGATAAGACCAGCAAGGCAGAATGCGCATTTTCGGCTTTCGCTACAAAGCCATCATCAGTGCCTTTCGCCTTTGAGTGGGTTAATATTTGATAGTCGTCTACTTATATGACTGTTGAAAGCAAATCGAGTTGTTATCAACAACTCAACTTAGACTAACATCAACGAAATTTAACAATGCTATTTTTATCCTTTTGTTATTATTACTCTTTTTTGCTTTGAACCTTAATTCTTAAGATATCTCAGCTGATTCTATTCAACTCTGTGTATGATAAACACAGATGTTTGAATTACAGAACCGTTAAATTTAAATTTAAATGTATGTTATTAAATTATATTTTTTGCACCGTGTCAATGTTGAGTCAAACTAAAAATAACATTCATTTACTTTAAATAACAGATCAACTAAAAACATTTCCCCCATTCATTAAAATTTTATTTTTAATTTAACTTTAAATGCGTTCCTCTCAAAACTTTATTTTCACACACTAGGTCCCTTTTCTCGGAGAAGGTCACATATAATATTTTTGATGGTATCAGCATTTTCGGGGCAACGAATTTAATCAGGCGAACATCTTTAATTTTTATATTTTGTGCTATACTCAATTAAAAACCACCCTAATTTGCCCTAATTTTGCTTGTAACTTTTAAAAGTTTTTCAACTCTTTTGGGTATAACTTTTTCAGCACAAAACCTTTAGCGGATAATAAGTATGATGTTAGAAAATCTAACACTTCTGGAAAAAATAGGTGCCATCAATTAGGAACAAATGGTAGGTCTCTAAAATATGTAACTATGTTTTTTGAATAATGAGCAATTTCAGAGATTTTTAATTTTTGCGCATCAATGTAATTGAAAAAAAGCACCAATGTAAATAAAAAAAAACGAGGTCAAATTGATTAGTGATGAATTTCATTTAAAAATCGAGATAAAACTGAAATTTTGTACCCGACCACCTCAGATATCGATGAAATTTTGTTCATAGCTAAATTTGATCAATACAAACAAACTCTCATTTTTAGAAATGACTGTTTTGCGATTTTTTGGGCGTGGCACAGTGGGAAAGTTTTCGAAAAAACGCGAAAATGGTCGAAAAGAGCTCCATTTAAACTACAATAACTCAGAATCGGCTGAACCGATTTCCATGATCTTGGTATCATTAAAAAGATATTTTAACAGGGTTTATGACACGTTTAAAAAAAGAAAAAAATACACTGTAAAAAATTTTATAACAAAAAAAAAATTTAAACTAACGAAAAAACCAAAAAGATCAAGGGATTTTTTACAGTGTATTAATTTTTTAGAAAGGTTTATCCTTCACCTATACCATATCAAAAAATAAAAATGGGTTCTTTTTTAGTTTTTTTTATATAATTTTTCAAGTAGTGTCACTTCTTACACATTTACAAAATACTTCAACAATTCTAACATTTTTTAAATGTTTACAAATAAAAAACCATCAACAATTGTTTATATTATTTGCCATGTTTTTATTAATTTGTGTTTTATTTTATTTTATTTTACAGGTAAATTTACAGGTAAAATAAATAAACATTGTCCCAGGAAAATTATGAATATGTTTTAACCCCAAAAAGTTCTTGCTTGCCTTAAAAATTGCTATATAAATGCACCTGATGAACGTACCGAAATTCATAATTATAAACAGTTTAGAGAAGCCAAGATATCCCATTACAATTTTTACGCGTATATTTTAAAAATTTGAGTGAATATGAATTCAAACAATAAGTACAGATGCATAAAAATATCTAATAAGTGTTGCGCTTCGCTTCGTAAAATAAGTGAAAACGAGGCTGCAAATATAAATGAATATTTTCCAGCTGTCGCCAACATTCATTGTAGCCGTATTTGCGAAACTTGCCGGAATACACTGAGAAAAGCGCGCAGTCGTAATGAATCCAACGTGGAGCAGAATGAAGTCTCAAATTATTTACCAACAACGCCCAGCTATAAAATTAGCGAAAAATTGAATGAACTTCCAACTTGTACCAGCCGTAATGCAAACATCGAAAGCAACGAAGTCATTGAAAATATAAATGATCATATTATTCTTCATCTACCAAACCAAATGTCGCCTCTTAAAAGGAAATATATCAAACGAGATGCATACAGAAATAGAAAATCACTGCAAATTTTGGAAAATATAGCAGATTCACTTGGAGCTGATCCATTATCTGATTTGTCAGCGCAACTTGAAAACGTCAAAGCCATTTACGAAGAAATTTTGCAAAATATCAAATAGAGAACAGCTCAAATCTTTTGGAAAAGCAAAAACTTTTATCTCTCTTACCAATCAATATGAGTCACGCAGAAATTAAAGATCGTTTTGGGGATGATATATCTCACGATTGTATCAACAAAAGTAAAGATATCCAAAGAAATAAAACGAAGTTTGCAGATATCAATCTTTTAAAAATGAGCAGACGTAGTTTACCAACTGATAAATGAAACTTTTGTACATGTGCGCAGATATTCTGACTGCCAAATTTGAGCAGCGCAAAATTTCTTACAAATAATTAACTTAAAAAAATTTAAATAAAATAAAACACAAATTAATAAAAACATGGCAAATAATATAAACAATTGTTGATGGTTTTTTATTTGTAAACATTTAAAAAATGTTAGAATTGTTGAAGTATTTTGTAAATGTGTAAGAAGTGACACTACTTGAAAAATTATATAAAAAAAACTGAAAAAGAACCCATTTTTATTTTTTGATATGGTATAGGTGAAGGATAAACCTTTCCAAAAAATTAATACACTGTAAAAAAACCCTTGATCTTTTTGGTTTTTTCGTTAGTTTAAATTTTTTTTTTGTTATAAAATTTTTTACAGTGTATTTTTTTCTTTTTTTTAAACGTGTCATAAACCCTGTTAAAATATCTTTTTAATGATACCAAGATCATGGAAATCGGTTCAGCCGATTCCGAGTTATTGTAGTTTAAATGGAGCTCTTTTCGACCATTTTCGCGTTTTTTCGAAAACTTTCCCACTGTGCCACGCCCAAAAAATCGCAAAACAGTCATTTCTAAAAATGAGAGTTTGTTTGTATTGATCAAATTTAGCTATGAACAAAATTTCATCGATATCTGAGGGGGTCGGGTTCAATGCATCTCGATTTTTACATGAAATTCATCTAGTGTGCCTTCAGTAATAAAGAAGATTTTACAATAATAATCTCTTCATGTCTATGCGTGAAGAACTTAAAATTTCATATTTTTTGAAGGGCACATCCGCAGTTCGAGAAATAATTAGTTGAAGTCCTGCGTAATCAGTATATATCAGTAATACTATTATTGTGTGTAAGTGCTAAATGGATCGGGCTATTATTTTGATATCCAGAGCCATTTTAGGTTAAATTTTGTAGCTTTTAACAAATTTTGTAGCTAAAACGGATGTAGGCACGAAACGGATAATCCGATCATTTTATTACTTACACATAACAATATTAGTGGCGATATACATACATATATGTATCATATAACACTAGATTTACACGTTCAAGATTTTGTTTTTAAGTTCATCACACATACTGCTTGTCAAATTTAGTTGAACTTGAGTCTGTGACGTACACTAATAAAAAAAATCCTGTACAAATAGGTCAAAATTTTTTAGAGAAAATAACAGAACATTTAGTTCAATTTAATCAGAACGCTTTTAACATACTTTTGTGCTAACTTTTTTTTATGAGTGTAGGCTCCACGCAACTTGATAGTCAATTTTCTTTTCAAGATGACGTGACATTTTCATGATATTTCATGTCATTTCGTGGCTATAGCGAAATATTCTTATTCCATAAAACTTCATGGCTTCTATATTATACATACAAAGATTTATGAATCGCAACACATTTTTTTTTTTGTTTTATCCACCGTGTTTTCTTGCAGCACAATATTTGTAAAAAGAAAAACAAATTTATTTACAAGAAATTTTATCAGCTGTTTAAAACTTGACCGTCAAGTTTTCTCCCGACTTGAAAGAAAAGTTGATATCAAGTTGCAGTTCAATTTTTAAAAATGTGAGTGTGTTAGTAAAAAAGTGTGAGCGTATTCATTCACTTTGAATGAATAAAAAAAAAATTTCCACTTGGTAAAAATAATTATTTTGAGTAACTTGATCCATATAGGGTTTACATTATCACTTTTAAAAAAAAAGACCGACTAGCAAATTTACAGAATAACATTATCAGATTTTTATTAAATTGGCATATGCGAAAGGTGTTATTCTGTAAATTTCCTAGTGGGGCGTTTTTGGCCAAAAGTATAAAAATTAACCCCATATGGATCACGTTACACAAAATAATTATTTTTATCCAGTTGAGATTTTTTTTTATAAATTTAATGGCTTTAGAATCTCGCAGTCATAATTAATATTAAGTTCCATGGGACTTTTCTGACCCCAGGCCACTAAGGGTTAAATTTTTTTTAAAGAAATGAAAAGATAATTATAATTTAACCAAATTTGAGTGCTGTGTTTCCGAAAACCGTGTAGAATTTGATGAAAACATTAAAATTTTTGACAAAATTATCAATTTTTGTAAAATGTCCTGAAAAGCAGTCGCTCCAAACACAAACTCGAATTATTATTTTTCCAATTTTTTTTTCTTTAATATCAACTATTATGTGGTACAAATAGCAATCAACATCTCCAAATTAGGCATTTTAAAAAATTTTTTAAATTAGTTTTAAAAAAAATACGTTTTTGCATTTTTATCAAATTCGTGGGTCATTTTAAATTCCAGGCTAAAGTGCGTTAATGATATCCGATGAAGTCAAAATTCCACGTATGAATCATTTTGAGTATATTAAATGAATGAGTGGAATAAAAAATAATTTTTTTCGAAATTTCGAATTTTGGTAATTTTTAATAGTAATACACTTTTTTTCCAAAAGGGGCCATTTTCGTCCAACTTTCGGCACGGGTTAACGTTTTCCAAAAAAAAAATCGATTTCTTCCACGAAAATCGACAAATCGCTATTTTAAGGGACAGTCTAATGTACATATATGTATATCCAATCCGTAACTTTAAGAACATTTTAAAACGCCATCTTATTTTTTCCTATTACTCACTTTTACACAAATTCACAAAATGGTTAAATACCTATAAAAATATAAAGCCAAGAAATTAACAAAAGTTGTAAATTTTCTGGTTAAATTAAAAAAAATAATTGAAACATTTTGTATCAATTAAATCCTAGCAACAAAAGTAGTTGAAACATTTTTGTATTAACTAAAACATATATTCTAATGGTCTAATTCATAAACTTTTACAACAGTCTTATTGCAGGATTTTAAGCTAATTTGTAAAAAACAGTATTCATATTTGCTTAATAACGAAAAAAATAATATAGGTTTATAGTCGATACTCATTAACTTTAAACCTTTTATAAAGTTTGGAGTGAGGAAGCCACCATTTAATTGTTAATTATTTAATTTTCAGGCATGAAATGATTTATTAAAGCCATCCCATCCCTAGAATGTGTGGCTTCCAACAACTTGCATCTATCAAACTGAAAAAAGCTACAACAATTGCGTAGCCAATGACCTTTTTCGAAAAAATTTCCAAAAAATGTTAAAATTAAATTAAAAAGAAAAACAAAACAATAGTGATGTACAGACTGTCAAAACATTATTCGAAATTCGATTACTTATGTATGTTTCCGATAATATGTTCTAAAAAATTACTTTTTTACACACATTTCCATTGATTTGCTTTATAAATAAAAAAAAAATATTTTTAATTGCTTTTAAATTTATCTTAGCATATCATTAGTTTTCTAATTTAAGAAAATACATTTTCACTTCCGATTACCGAGTCAATCGTTTACTAAATTTGTACATCACTTACGACTTATTTGGGAGAAGAGAGAAAATAAACAATAGTGTTGCCAGTATCAAATCGAAAAATTAATTTATAGTTAAAATAAGATTATGAATCAGGATTTCTAATAACTCTTTATTAAGCGAAATATGTACTTTAACTATAGCAAGCTTCAAATACCAAATAAATTTTGTTTATGAATTAGCACATAAATATTTCCGATTCAAATAAAACACAGCAACAAATCTATTTCATGTTTTTCTAGTTCAAATAAAAATATGAAATAAATTTATTAGAAATTTTCAGGTACAAATAAAAATTTTAGAAAAAATATTTTATTTTTAGGAAACTCAAATAAATAATTTAATTTATTATTTTATTTGCCGAATATTATTTTTATTAAAATTATTTAATTTTTATGTAACTAGAATAAAAAAATTTAGAATTTTATTTGAAAATAAAAATAAAAGATATTTAATTTGTATTCGAACTATGTCAATTAAAATTATTATTTTTTTTATTTAAAAAAGATAAATTTAAAATAACAATAAAAATTTTCCGTTTCATAATTATTTTTTTAAGGAACAGAATTTAATTGAAATTTCTTTTTATAAATATAAAATAGTTTAAATCTAATTGATATTTAAGGAAAAAAATACAATTACAAAAAAATTTATTTTTAATTGATACTTTTATTTCAAATAAATAGCTATGCTTTTGAGGAAGGTTTATTCTTCTTATTAACCTCAAACCTACTAAATTAGAATTAATAAAAATACATATTAATTACAATATTAATTGTATTTGGTCTATACGACGCGTTTGAAAAAACAACCATTTACTGTAATTACATAACGTTGCATCAATTAAGTTATAATTTTATAATATCACATATAAATACATATATGCAATATAATTTGAATACCTTTTATATAGTGGAATAAAACTATTGCTGAAGTGACACAATCATACAGAAAATTATATATCATGCACTACAAATTTCAGGGAAATCTTAAATATTTGGAGATATATGTAATTACCTAAAAGTATGGGTTTTTGTCAGACCTTAAGTCGCTAGCGAAAAGTTCATGATTTTTTAGTTTTAACATTAATCTTCATGAAAACTACTAAACTTTTTTGGAAATTGACAAAAGAATATTTTACAGGGCAGCACAAACACGTTTGCTGTTGATTAAAATTATTTGTATAAATTTTCTAAAAAAGTCTGAAAGCTTATGTTATAAAAAAAAATTATAGAGAATTTCTTACCCTTGCAAATTTTATTTTGGAAAATACCTCAGAAAAAGAAGTGTTCCCTAAAGAAAATTTAAAAAAAAAACTTATAAGGATTTGTTTCAGATTTTTAAGTTGTTTTAGAAATGGGAGTTTTAAATGTAACAACTAAAGTAGAAATAATTTGATTCACCAAAACTATTAAAAAATTCGCTTATCCATATAAAAATGTTTGCACAAATAGAGAAAAAAAAATTATTATTTTCTTTTTAAAATTGTGCACGAAAAATATCCATATAGTAAAAGCTCTTGCTCTTTTATAAAACGAACACTAATAAAGTTTTGAAAAAGTTGATTTTTAGGTTTGACAAATTTTAGTATATGAGTTGTGGAAAATATGAGGAATACACAGAAATATACGAATTCAAAGTTATATTATTGACAAAAGTCTTGGGAAATGTTCTTAAATCGACATAAGTTGTTTTGTTAAAAGTCCCTAGGGTAGGCGTGCCAAACACAGACACATTTTTTTGTTAACATTTGTCGCGTGCCAACCTTAAGTTTATTTTCTTTTTAAAAACTATTAAAATTGGAAACATGTTCGTTAACAACTTTTATCAAAGGGGGGTTTCCGCGCAATTGTTATCGAAACAAATTTTTCGGATTCGTAAATCTTGCAGGTATTGTAATAAAAAAATCCTCATAAAAATTCCACTTTTTCTATTTTTGTATTATTTATATTTACACTGATAGAAATAAATAGTTATAAATAGCAGAAAAATTAGTTGAAAATTAATTAAAAAGGAACATACAGCAAAATCTATTAAAATCAGGATCAGAATATATCTGTTGAATATTAGTAAAAGAAATAGCGGAAAAAATCTTTTAAATCTACAAATTTTTAGTTGTATTGTAGGTAGTTGCAAACAACAAATTCCTCTGCTGAGTCGGCAAAAAATTTTGCTTTATTGGTACATCATAAAAATTATAGTTATATTCAAGGTAAATTTAGTTTAATGCAAAATCGATGCTAAAATCAACAAAAATATTTTCTTAAAATACAAACAGTGATATTAGAAGGTTAGATTGTTATAATTAATATAATCATTCAAAAAGAAATCCAAAGAAATTTGGAAATATAAAATTTTGTATGGTGGTTTAAATCTACTAATATTCATCAACATTTAATAAAACTTCAGATATTTGAGCTCGAGATCAATGATTTTATTATAAATATTCTCCTTATAAATCAATATTTCGATATTCTTTGAATATCATCCTCAGGATTCTTCCAGTCAATGTGTACATAACCAGTGCGGAGCACAAATACTCGTATCTGAGGTTTTATTAACAATTGGAAAGGTCGAATAAATAAATATACAACAATATTTTTTTATTTTAGCAGAGTAAATTGTCATCTGCAATTAACTAAAATACATCTAAAATTTTGGTAAATTTCACAGGTTTTTTCTGTTTTGGTGTTTTTATTTTACTAATATTTAGCAATCAGATTCAATCGATTTGAGCATTTTTTCTTCAGGGCCCTTTTGAACCCAATTTTGGTAAGTTTAGCAAAAAAAAAAACTTTTCTGCCACTTTTTAATTTCTTCAATTCTAGACTTTTTTCCCATCGAAATATTTAAAATTCTATCAATCTATTCGTAGATTTGATTTATTAATATACATCTATCGCAGAGAAGTTTCGATACTTTTGATCCGAAATACTTTCGAAAGAATAAATTTTTGAGTTATGAACCATAATTGTGTAAACAAAAAATAATCTTAAGACGCTTTTTTAAACATTTTAAAAGAAAATTTTTAGCATTTCCGGTTTACAGCGTTATTGAAGTGAAAATACTTTTGTAAATTTTTAACATATTAATTGTTTGTTTACATTTCTAGTAAAAACCAGTAAACTTAGAAAATGCCGAAGAATTACCAAAACTGATTTTCTTTTCAAGTGAAATGAAAGAAAATGGTGTCAAAAGTAGTAAATAGAAGCCACTGAATTAAAAATTTGCACATTTCAAGGTAAAAACGAATTTATGAGAAAAAACTAGTAAAAATAGTAAAAACTAGCACGTAAACAAACAAACATATTCTTTCGCTGGTCTTCCAACAAAATATAATTTTTTTACAACATTTAACAAACGTCGCGTGCCAATACTGGCACTCGTGTCATAGTTTTTCCAGCCCTGCCCTAGGTAATGGTTATTAGGGCAAGGAATTTCATGCAAATGCATGTTTTTCTCGATAGTCAAAAACAAATATAGCCTAAATATTTATCCGAATCATCAAATTTAAAATAAATTTGCATCGATTTGTAGTTGTATATTTTTGCATATTTTGACAAAAATGTATGTTTTTGCATATTTTGACTTCAAATGCATATTTGGTGCCTTTTTAATGCATAATTTGTGCATTTTAATGAATATTTTTAATTTTTAGGTGCAATTTATAATTTGTAAAAAAATATACAAAATTGATACGTTTTCGTGTTTTATTCAATCAAAATATTTTTTTTTTCATTTTTTTTTTAAATAAAATTTCTTAAAAACCTTATTGACCTGTGGAAATGCTTGTAGTTCTATGTCTAACAAAATAACTAACTTACATATATTTTTATATTTTAAAGTGCATTATTTTTGCAAAAAAAATCATTTTTAGTGCATATTTTTATGTTTTTAATGCATATTTTTCTTTTGTTTTCAATATACATCTTTCAGTCTGAAGCCAAGCTTCAAATTTGGCTTCCTCAATACATTCTCGCTCAAAATTCTCTTTGATGAATGTGGTTTTCGGGCAATTTGAACATTCACCTAAGTGGCAAAAAGTTGTTGTATTGGGACACGTGGTCAATTTAAGGCAATCGCGGTAATCGTGCAAATCTTCTGGCGAATCATCTGTTAAGTACTTTAAGTTGATTTCCTTCAGCATCAGTTTAACATTTTCATGGTAATTGCAAATGCATACACTGAGAGAATTATCATCACTTCAGTAATAAATTTCTTCATAGTTTCAATGAAAATTGTCACTGGAACTCGTCCATTGAAACTTTTCATAGATTCTATGAAACAGGTCTCATTAAAGTCAATGTTTACGAAAAGTTCATAAAATTAATGAAACTCTTTATAAATTTAATAGGCCACTCGTCCAATGAATAAATCATTCAGCCAATGAAGAGCTTCATAAAATCTATGAAGCAATTTAATTATTATTATTAATTATAATGTGGGAAATGTTTTAGTTGATCTGTTATTTAAGTAAATGAATGTTATTTTAGTTTTGACTCTAGATCATAAATTAATATCACTTTCTGTTTAAATTACTTTCAATTCAAAGAAAGATGATACAATTTTTACAAGTAAATTACAAAGAATAAAAATTTTTGAAAGAATTCGATAAGACCAGCAAGGCAGAATGCGCATTTTCGGCTTTCGATACAAAGCCATCATCAGTGCCTTTCGCCTTTGAGTGGGTTAATATTTTGATAATCGTCTACTTATGTGACTGTTGAAAGCAAATCGAATTTGTTATCAACAACTCAATTTAGACTAACATCAACGAAATTTAACCCTCTAACCGGCAAGCCCGCCTCCAGGCAGGGTATATTAAATTGACCAGAAATGCGCCAAACGAGTACTTTAAAATAATAAATTATGCTTTTTCAACAGAAAACTAAATTTATAAAATTTTTTGTGAAGAATTTTTTTGTATACAGTGCACGGTTGGAAGCGAGAAAGTGTCAAAAATAAAATTTCGTAAAATTTCGAAAATTAAATATTTTAAAACAATCGCAATTTTCAAATATCTTAAAAACATATTTAAATCGACTAATACAATTGATAATGACCACAAGGTAAGATTGAAGCTTCGGCTATTCAAAAAATTCCTTACTTTGGTCCACGGATACACAGGATTCCATAAGGATACCTTTAATAGACATCGCCTTAACTTGAAAACCAATGGACGAATTTTTCTGAAATTTGGTAAATAGAATATATTTGGTATAAGTAGCAAAGCTTATAAGTTTGAATAATATATATTGAAGTTGTGGTGCGTTTTCGCTCAATTTCGCATTTCTCGAAAAACGAAAATCGCTACATACTCTTAAGTAACAGCACAAAAAATGTAATTTTTTTATTGCAATTATATATATGTCCTTTATTTATTTAAATTGCAATTACTAATTACATAACTTTAATTCTTTGAACCTTAATTCTTTTTTGATAACAAATTCGATTTGCTTTCAACAGTCACATAAGTAGACGATTATCAAAATATTAACCCACTCAAATGCGAAAGGCTTTGTAGCGAAAGCCGAAAATGCGCATTCTGCCTTGCTGGTCTTATCGAATTCTTTCAAAAAATTTTATTCTTTGTAATTTACTTGTAAAAATTGTATCATCTTTCTTCGATTTGAAAATAATTTAAACAGAAAGTAATATTAATTTATGATCTAGAGTCAAAACTAAAATAACATTCATTATTTATTATAGTTGGTTGTTGTCGCTGCTAAGCTGGAGTGGATAAATAAAAAGGTCTTAGCAAATGCAAAAGGCGTAAAATCGTAGCATATTATACGGATGTACAAAATATATCTAAAGAAAGAATTCATTAAATTAAAAAGTTTCATAAAAAAAAGTTTAGAAAAAATTAATATGATTTATAAAAAAATTTCATAGTCCAAGATTAATAAAAAATAAAAATTATAAAAGATTATTTTCTCAGGAAATGACAATATTTTATAAAAAAAAAATTTAAAAAAAGTAAATACTATTGAACAATTTCATATATATAAAGAAGATTTTCATTATATTTATGGATATCTAATTTATGAAATTCAATGAATTTTTTTAATGAAATTATGAAATTTTATTAAAGAAAAGTTATGGAAAATTTCGTAATATTAATTAAATATTATATACAAAATGAAATTCTTCATTGGTTCTACGAAAAAAATTCTATGAAATTATATCATTAATATCATGAAGGATAATTCTCTCAGTGTACTGTGTGAGTTCCGCTGCTTCGTGCCAAAACGCAGTGTTTTAGCCTCAGTTGGATAAATTTTGTGAAGCCAATTTTGACATCCTCGTGTTATGATTGCAATGTTGCGAATAACTGATTCAGGTTTCAGAGAACCATTCTCTTTTGCATTTGAACTTTCTTGCCATCGATTCGTTCAGACACCCAGCCTTTCATCCCTGGCATCAAGCAACTCATATCATCTCGCTGATAAAACTGAGTTACTAGAGCTTCAGTTTCGCACTCTAAAGTTATCCCTTCTTTTTGTTTGGGAGTGAGAGAATCCCATACTCAGCAACCAATTTTTTTAGCAATTCTTGCTTTTCATTGAGACGTTCCAAAGTCAGTCATTATATTTGCAGAACTCCATGTCGAGGGAGCAAGCGTAAGAAGTTGAACTCTTTCAGCTCTACTCTGTGACGTTTTGTATTTCTCTTTTATTTGTTCAAGAACTTCTACTGCATCCTTCTGATATTTGTTTTGACACTCATTCTTTTAACGTATACCTTCTACTGAAAAGTTAGAATCATTACCAACTGCTCTGTCAACATTCTCAGAGTTATTTTTGTCTTCATCTGGAATAACTTCAACGCAAGGCTCATTTCTATTAAATTCCGGTAATTCGTTCAACTTTCCGAGCTCTTTCCTGCATGATCCACAAATTTGCAACCCTTTTGACAGCATAGGGAATTTTTTTAATAAGCCGTCGGAAATATTTCACATATCTGATGATCTGTGCATTTTTTTGTTAAAGGGATAAAAACAAAAAGAAGCAAATATATCAGTTTGAAGCTTGGCTTTTTTAGGAGCTGTAGACATTGTAAAAATTAATTATGTAAATAACACGCTTCTAATCTTTAACGCTGTTTCTTAAAAACTGATTTACGAATGTATTCAGTATGACAATAAATAGTTTTTTAGGATCATATAGGTAGTGCCGTTTACTGAATGTGTCTAAAATCTTTTATTAGGGTCAAGAAGGGCTTAGTGTTGGTTAACCGCATGTTACATAATAATAACAAAAATTAGCCACCTGTTAATTTTTAGCTTTTTAACATAATATTAAAAAAAAACTACCTACCCATGTGAAAATCGAAATATATATGAAAGTACATGATCATACACGGACTAGTATATGATCATGCTTGGGCATACATGATCATATACGTCCATGCATAGTTCAATACATGACCGTACATTATGTCATATAATTCCATATATCTTCGGATCCGAAATTTGAGGGTATATGACCGTACATGTTCATATATGACCATATATGCTCACATAAGATTCGTGTATACTAATATATGATCATATATGGTCATATACCTCCATATACCCTCAAATTTCGGATCCGAATATATATGGAAAGATATGAGATCATGTATGGTCATACATTGAACTATGCATCGACGTATATGATCATGTATGAATATGCATGATGTGGGTGCACACATTTTAAAAAGCACACATTTTTGACAAGATTTATTTTTTGAAATATTTCATAAAGTTACCACTTGTCTCAACATAGGTGTTGTGTTATGGAGATATAATTCAAAATACGATGACATTGTATACTCACAATTTTGAGGTCTAATTGGACTACTAGATATTACAGCTGATATTAAGGAATATTAAATTGGATATAATTACATATTTCGGCAGATGGTCTTTTACCCGGGTATTTTTATGAAAATAAAAGAGTTCTTCAATGCTTCTTAGTATTTTTATTGGAATAATTCTTCCAAAGACTGCTTTCGATCAGACAAATATTTTTAAACTGTTAACCCTTTCGACCCCAACTTTAAATGGCTGGGAATTTTCCGACCAAACTTCTTGTAAATGTAGATCTATGGCAAAGAATAATTTTTTTATTACTTTTATGGCTTTGCAGCACCCCCTAGCGGAGATATTTGGAATTAAAGTTCAAAAATTAATATGCTGCCGGCCCCAAACGTGTTAAGATTTTTTAAAAATTTTAATTTTATATTTTTTCTATTACTAAACTCTACATAAAAATTTTTGATTTTTTGAATTTTATTCATCACACAATTTTTAAGACAAATTTGAACAAAAATTTTATTTTTCCTTAAATTTTGCTGTGAAAAAAATGTGTGTTGACACTATGAAAAATAGCTCGCAAATGAACACTATTAAAGACTGCTATATGAAATTATACACAGGTATTCTAGAACTTCAGTGCTACTGAGTAAAAAAATTTGTTAGAAACAAAAATAAATATAACGGGAGTTATAGGCACAAAACAACGAAGTTGCTTGTAGGCAACTTTGGGGTCGAAAGGGTTAAAGGATATCGAGCTCCTATATTCAATAAATGCCAACTCAAAAAAGCTAACTTCTCAGGAGAGCTAAAAAATTAGTTATTTTTCTTACTATTGTAAAAATAAACAATGCCTATGCAAAAATATCATACTTTGAACTGTTTTTGCGTATCTTTTTGAGATAACATATTTTAGTATATCACAAGTGTGAGCACGTAAATAGCTTGAAAGGTCAAATTTCGGATACAAACTTACGGAGTGCTGCACCAATTAATACGTTACTCAACAAAAATTAATTTTTCATACAGCCTACTGCTAAAACTTTTTTTTTTGAGTATTTTGGTTTCCTAAGCCCGGTTCTAAAGACAAAGAAGGTGTGGGTCTTCCTCTTTTGATCCTCTCACTCTCTTCCTCTTTTGATCCTTTCACCCTTCTCCGCAATATTAACTCATAGAGAAGTACATCAAAATCTTTAAATATTTTTAAGATTTTTTAATATCTTTGATGCAAATAGATTTAAAAATATAGGCACAGGCTCAATAAATATTTTCCGCCCCTTAACGGTAATCTGAAGTCAAAAACCTTTGGCGAATTAATCTTCGGATTAATTTTCGTTATTTCATAAAATTTAGTTTAAGGTTTCCAGCAGTTTTTCAAATATTTGCAAATTTACTTGAGGGAATTTGATCCCTTGTTTTATTTATTGAAATTTGATACAAATGTTGGAAAAATATAATTTTTATATAAAATCTGAATGTAAATGAAATTTAAAACAACACTTTTGTACCACCGAAAATCAGGCTCTGATGCATTAAATTAATTCTTAAATTTTAACCCCTCAATTCGTAAATGCTTTGTAAAGTTATAGCAGGTTTGCAAAACGTCATTTTCATACAAAATTTGTTCAATAAACCTCCTATAATTTTACAAAGCGTTTATGAATTTTGGGGTAAATATTTAATAACAAGACTGAAAACCCAGTCATAAAATCGAATACTTTTATGAGGGTTATTATTCAAAAAGTGAAAAATTATTCAAACAAATCACATATTTTTCAAATTTTAAACCTATTTGTCAAAACTTGCTAATTTTTTTGATGAAAGTAATAGTTTTAGAAAAATGAGTCTTAAAAGGCACAAACATTTGTGGAAAATTTTTCAATCCAAAGATGATTCAGAAACAACTTGGAAAAGTAAATAAATTTTAATATTTTGTGAACAGTTCAAAAATAACTCAAAAAAATATTAATTTTTTAGCCTAAAAAAATTTATTAAATAATTCTTTGAGTCATTTTTGAATCAGAAAAGAAGGATGCACCACCTTCATACAAGTGAAAGTTTAATAATATATTTTGAGCACTTTTCTGATTAATCTTTGGGCTCGTTTGCTGGCTGGGAACTCAAGAAAAAATAAATTATGAATATTTTATTGAAGAGTTGAATATCATATTAAAAATTCGGGATAAGGCGGAATTGTTTGTTTTAAAAACGGGATAAAAATTCAAGGCGACACAAGCCACTAAAAAGCAGTATAATACCGTCAAAAGCGAGATGATTGGTCAGGTTAAGTACACTAATAGAAAGAAACTGAAATCAGCAACAAATTTTGCTAAATATTAGTAGAATAAAAAAAGCTTTTAAATTGTTTTAAGATAATAAAGATCTAGTTTTGTGAAATTAGCAGTCTACTATTTTTCTTCATATATTTCTGTTGATTTTAGAAGGATGACTGTTATTATATTTAACAGTTTATTTTTGATCTTCTAATCTTACCAATATTTTGCAAAAATTGGCAAACATTTTTCTACAAAATCACTTTTAAATAATAAACCTGTAAAAATAGCAGAAAAAGCTACTAATTGTTTTGCTATTTTTACAGGTATATGAATAAAATTCCATTTTGTCTAACTGTGTTACGAAATTTAAGTGCTTCAATGACAATTCTCAAAAGTAGATTCTAGAGGTCTTTACGAGGTCCGTAGAACATTTCCTAAAATGATATGAAATTTTTCGAATTCAAACTCATAAAAAGTAAGAGACTCCTAATTACTTCTATGTCATATTTAGACATAAAATATTTTTCCCAGGCTTAAGGCTTACATGAAGAAGGAATATTTCACTTAATATTCGTACGTAGGAGGCGAAAATACTTTAAAATGTTTTAAAAGTCGATATTTGTTTATCGGTGTAATTTTTTTGAGGCTCCATTTCAGTGGTCGGCAGAAAGAGAGAATGTATTGGTGTTTTACACTGTGAGAAATTTGTTTATCATTTTTGAATTTATTTTTGTATATTAAGAACATAAATTAATGAAGAAATGAAATAATAAATGCATGAATGAATTAAGGAAATAAATAAAATAATTCATACTAATTAAATTTTTTTAAATAATTCATAATAAATTTTATTATACTAAAATATTAATTAATTTAATTAAAATTAATTAATTTAATTAAAAATATTTATTTTTTTTTTGTATATAAATTATTTATTCTTAAAAAAGTATTCCATTAGTTAGTAAATTTTATGAATTAAAGAAATAAAAATAATTCGTAATATATTTCCTGTTCTTGTAAAATTTTAAGAGTGTAAAATTTTTATAAAATTTCTTAAACAAACCGACATCAACCTGTTTTGTTGAACGCTATCATGCCAATGAATGAAATATTTTTATTTGTTATGCTCTTAGTTGAGAGTTTTGTTGTCATTCGTATTGTGTACGTGTGAAAAGCCGATTATGATCGGCCACTGGTGGCTATGGGTGCCGACCACTGCTCCATTTGATTCTTCTTCTAGATCAGTGGTGTTCAGTCCATAGAACAATTGTCCCTGCTCAATTCACATGTATTCTTACCAGTGTTCCCATTTCAGTGCTTTTCGGGTATTTTTTGGTGCTTTTTTCCTTCCCGTACCCGGTGATTTTTTACAAATACCCGTTTAAAAAAAGCGGGTATTTACAGTGCTTTTTCAAATTTTTGGCAGTGCTTTTAGTGCATTTTGTACAGTTTATATTTTTGGTATTTGTTCGCGTTTTTTTAAATTTTTCTTCAATTTTCTGTCAAAGTTCAAAAAATAATACGAACTATACAAAAAATACATTTTTCCAGTGTTTGTAGTACAATTTTAAATAGCAACTTCGTTATATTTAAACTTCAAAATTTTTAAATATTAGTTTGGTGCTTTTTTACCCCTTTTTTAGTTATTTTTGAACCTTTTTTACACGATTTTACAAAACTAAAATGTGTTTTAAAATTCTGAACTTAAATTTTAAAAAAAATTAATATCGTGCTTTTTTACCCCATTTTTGGAAAATGTTTACCCTTTTTACCCGTTTTCACAATGCTCACGGTGCTTTCCTATCTTCAAGAGTTGGCAACACTGATTCTTACGCTCTTGCTTTTAGTCGTCACTGAAACAGCGACGAATGAACATGAGTACGGATATATGCTGATTTTTTTTAATGTACTGAAAAAAAAATTAATAACAATGTACGACAAATATTTTATGATTATAAATGCAGATTAAATATATTTTATAAATATGTAAATGCAATGAAATCACTGATATTGATTTAAAAAAATCGAAAACCTTTTGTTTTACATAGAATGAAAGAAGCCACCCTTATATATGTATGTATGTATGTATGTATGTATGTATGTATGTATGTATGTATGTATGTATGTATGTATGTATGTATGTATGTATGTATGTATGTATGTATGTATGTATGTATGTATGTATGTATGTATGTATGTATGTATTTCTTTCTTTCAAAAATTGTATTTTGTTTATTTTTACTTCTTTAAAACAGTGTAGTATTTATTTATATTTTCCGAAAGTACCTACTTCGCTTTTTACACAAAACATTTTCATATTTTTAATAAAAAATAAATGCATAAAGATTCTATTAACCCATTCAACATTTCTTACAGTGCAATTCTCATTTTCTCACCAACACAAATACATTTTTAGTTTTGAACACCACTGATTAGATTATGTTATGTGTATTTTTAAATTCTCACTTTTTTTTTATTTAACTAATTTTTTTTTAATTAAAAAATTTTTTTTGATTGTTTTAAAATTAATTAAGGGCCACACGAAATTGGTTGACGAGCCGCATTTGCCCATGTATGGTATATCACAACACAAGTAGTTTTTCAGAGTTAGCATATTTTGTCGGAAAATAAAAACACGATTTTTTTGAAAAATGTTTATTATTTAAGCATTTTATGAGGTGTTTTTTTCCATACAGAGATGGGCTAAAATCATTACCATTAAATTTTCATTACCATTACTTAATGTAATGGTATTGGAGATTTTTTTATCATTACCATTTTTGAATGCAACGGTAATATTTTTTGTATTCATTACCATTGCGTTAAAAAATAGTAATGAATATTTTTTTTTAATTTTCGTTTCTTTTGAAAATTAAAATGAACCTTTTTTTAATTTTCATTACCTTTGCCTAATGTTTACACAGTAATGAAACAGACATTTGTTTTTCCTTACTCACTGAGAGAATTATCTGCATGATATTAATGAATTTTTGCATATAAATAACGAAGTTGCACTGGACCTCGTCCATTGAAACTTTTCATTGAATTAATGGAATTTTTCATAAATTGGTCTAAAAAATTTCATTTTATTTATTAAAACTTTCATACACTCAATGAAAAAGTTTCACTAAAACTAGATTCATAAAATATATGAAGCTTTTTCATCATATTTATGCAATTTTTCATTTACTTTGTGAAGAAAACTTCATTAGTTTACTGAAAAATTTCATTAAAACTCGTCCAGCAAAATTCTCTCTATGATTTCTGTTTTTGTCAAAGTTTTTTATTTAAAAAACATGAGGCTTAGAAATTACTAAAAACGTAAACAGCTGATTAAATTTTTTAATTGAATTCTAGGACCATACTCTTTTTTCGCGATCCGCCATTATTTTGCTATTTTGTAAGTGCAGTTTTTTTAATTTATAGTCTAAGGACTCATACTCATTTCGTACAACAAAGTTTGGTGGCTAGTTGAAAAAAAAGCAAAAAAAATCCGAAAATGAAAATTCTTGCATTAATATATTTGTTTGCAGAATGTAGATCGCTGATTAAGTGTTTTAATTCAATTCTTTTACCATAAAGAATTTATTTTGGAATTTTTTAAGAGCGGTTTCTTAAAATTTATATTCTAGGGACTATATTTAATACCCACTTCATACAACAAAGTTTAGTGGCTAAATCCTTGGTTAAGTTTTTTAATTAAATTTTTGAACCGTAACGCCTTCTTTCGCCTTCCGCCATTAATTTGCAATTCTTGAAGTGCGGTTTTTTAAAATTTATAATCTAGGGACTATAATGCCCATTTCATACAGCAGAATTTGGTGGCTAGTCAAATAAAAAAAATCCCGAAATAAATCGGGGAAAAAAAAAATTTGTGAAAAGAAAAGTTCTTACATCAATACATTTGTTTGTAGAATGTAAATCGCTGATTAAGAGTTTTAATTAAAGTCTTGAAGCATAAAGTCTTTTTTCGCGTCCCGCCATTATTTTGGATTTTTTTAAGTGCGATTTGTTAAATTCTATAATCTAGGGACCATAATGCCCATTTCATACAACAAACTTTGGTGGTTAGTTGAAAAAAAAAAAAAAAAAAAAATCGCGAAAAAAATTTGTCAAAAGGAAACTTTTTGCATCAGTATATTTGTTTGCAGAATGTTAATCGCTGATTAAGTTTCTTAATTGAATTTTTCTACCATAAAGTCTTTTTTCGCGTTCCGCCATAATTTTGCAATTTTTTAAATTTATAGTCTATACATAAATACATATATCAAAATTTGATGGCTAGTTGAAAAAAAAAATACCGAAAAAAATTACCATAAAGGGAAATTCTTCAGTGTAGAACAAAGAACAAAACGTTCTTTACATCATTATGATAAATAATGGTAATGAAATTTCATTTGTCTACCTAGTGTACAAAAAATGGAAATGATTTTCTGTTTTTACTACACCCAGGAAAAAGATTGGTTGGCTTTCGATCAAAACCATTAAAATGAATTTGCCAGGACTTTTTTCATTTGGAATTACCTATAATTGAATACTACATCAAAAATATTTTACTAGCTATTAAAAATAGGGAAAATGAAGTAAAAAACAATCCTTTTAACAAATTATTGGTATCTCCAATCAATTTTAAAATTAGTATCAGTTTAGTAATTCTATGTGGTAGAAGCAGCCATTTATTTAGTGAATATACAAGAAAATTGGTGTTATCTATAACCTTTTTAAAAAAAAAATTCAATATTCGAAAGTGGTAACTACAAATACGGGTATCCTAATCAAATATGACCTTAAATTCAAGTTTCTGTAGAACCAACCGAATTGTGGATTGTATTGATAACACACACAACTATTAATTGGTATTGATAAACGAATTTTATACTGTATTAATAAAACACATAAATTCAAAATTAGTCATTAAAATTATTAAGTGTTTGTGGTGTAGTGGGTGAGGAGTTGGCCTAGTACGCCGGATTTCCGGGTTCGAATCCCGGAAAAGACAAAAATTTAGATATTTTTTTTTTAATTAAAATAAAATATTCATATGTATAAACAGTAAATATGGCTAAGAAATTTAAAAGTAGTTGCGGTGCAGTGGTTAAAAGTGTGAACTATTAACCTGAAGGGCCGGGTTCAATACCAGAAAATTCAAAAAAAGTTTTTTAATTTCAATAAAATTTTGTAGAACATAATAATATTTATGTGGAACATAATATTGTATTAGACAACCGAATATTGGCTTTCACGACGAAAAATATAATTTAATATAAAGATAGTTGTCGTAACCGCACGAATTCGATTGGCAACAAATTCGGTGGCCACAACTGAGACTGTTTTCTGTGTGTACCATTCAGTAATTGCAACGACAATTATAAAAACGTTTCATTACATGTAAATAAAACAAATAACAGAGTACAATACTAAAGATGCATCGGGCATGCGATATATGAATTCTGATAGATTTAAGGATAAATATCTTGAATGTGAACACCAAATTTCATAATTAGCTCTAGTTTCTGAAATATTTGCAAATTTAACTTTTAGCAAAAAGACAGTTTTTTGTTAAAATTTTTTATTTATTCATATACCTGACTAAATCATGGATAATTTTTAATATGGTTTAAAAATATATACTTTGGGATTTTAGAAACATATCAACTTATTTTGATTAGGAAAAAAATCTCTTAATCGGATTTGCAAAATCTTTACATATGACGTAAATTCATATCCCCCTTAACACTTTTTATCAAAAGAATCACAACTTCTGTATCAACATTTGCAGAAAATTCAATCTGAAATACACATTTTACATCCGTTTTATTTCAAATAAATTTTATATGAATTTACTATGGCAAAAGGAAATAAAGTACATTTTTTAACATGCGTATTTTAAAATCGTTATTTTTTCGAAATTTGCACTTTAATTATCTAAAACTTTGTTGAAATTGATTAGAAAATATATGTTTTATATTTTTGAATGGTTTTATCTGGGTTTTTTATTTTAAGATTTGCCACAGACTCCCTAATTTTTACGTGTTAAAAAGTCTGTCTTTTCGGGTTTAGTCAATATTAACTTAAACTTAAAACTGAAAATGCGATTTTTTTTGATAAATTAAGTAACATGAGATGTTTACTAAAGGTACAAATTCAAATATTAGATATTCCTTTCATCGCAGATTATTTATTAACGAAATCGTGAAAAAAGAGAAATTTCAAATTTAAATGCATATAGGGAATATTATCGCAGCTGTCAAAACGTGCAATATATCAAATTAAAAGGCATATTTCATCATTTTAAAATGTTGAAAAAATAGCGTTATTACATTGAATTTTATATTTTTTTGCAAAAAGTTTATTAGAAAAATTAAATTTTCCTACAAAAACGTTTTTGCAAATATTTCTTAAACTATAGCTAACTTTAAAATTCTAGGGCCATATTCGTGATTTGCGTCCCAAAGTATTAGAAATGATGTGTTGCAATCCCGATGCATCAAATTTTTCTTATTTTGTTGTACTGTGTTATTAATGAGAGACTTTTGGTTATTTTATACAAAATTATAAAATGTCTTTATTGCACAGAGTTTCGATAAAAAGTAAATAAAATTAAAATAAAATATCTTCATTTTGACAAGAAACAAATATTCACACAATAGGTAAATTGATATAATACAAACAAGTAAAAACATAAAGGTATTTAAAAACATTTAAGTTTTATTCAAATCATATAACTCAACACGCCTCCTCAAATTAAATGGTTTCCTGGACACCCATTGATGAACTACAAGAAGAATGTTTAATCCTTGCGAGTGGCTTTGTCAAAACATCTGCTATCAAATTAATGATAGACTTTGGTTACTTTATACAAAATTATAAAATGTCTTTATTGCACAGAGTTTCGATAAAAAGTAAAAGAAAATAAAATATTTTCGTAGGTTTGAGGTTAAAAAGAAGAATAAACCTTCCTCAAAAGTTATAAACACATTAAATTTGCAAATCAGACTAGATCTAGTTTCTGCCTTTTTATGGCAGGCTTTATCAGTGATCTTCCATTAAATTGTATTATTGTTTATATTTTTATTGTCAGATTGTCTCTATATGCATAATTTCAAAAGTGATCAAACATTTTGATAAGAAACAGATATTCAAACAATAGGTAAATTGATTCAAACAATAGGTAAATTGATTCAAGTTAAAACTAAAAGGTGTTTAAAAACATTTAAGTTGTATTCAAATCATATAACTCAACACAAATGAAAAGAACATTTTTTTCATTGCAATTACATTTTGTAATGGTAATGATTTTTTTTTAATTTTCATTTTCTGGATTCAATGGTAATGAAAATGCGCAATGATAATTACAAAGTAATTAATTACTCCCATCTATGATTTCATATTAGATAGAAAAATTTTAAAATTACTCGAGGTGGTCAACTTTGGCACTCTCTAACTCACGCTGTATTGTAAAAGGGTCTCTCAAAATGTGCTATTTTGGATGCTTATAAATATCATTGACTATAATCGCCCATAAATAGTATTTCAATCCGATAAACATTTTAAAAGTTACGTATATGTATATTACCAATTTTTTTTTTTTGGAACCACTATTTACCAATATGATAAAAATTACCATATCTCGAAAACTAGCTATTGGATATCAAAATCTTTTCCATATTCGTGTTCAGCATGCCAAATAAAGGGTTGTTCAACAGGGACGCAACAAAAGTAGAAAGACAGGGACAGCAAACGACGCCATATTTCTTGCTGCTCTTTTGACATTTCTCTTCAGTAAGGTTTGCCATTTCATGATGGAAATATATACGAGCCAACAACGAGTCGAAATTATTAAAATTTACTACCGAAATTCGGAGTCAGTTGCCTCAACGTTAAGAGCGCTACGTCCAATTTATGGTCGTCATAATCGTCCCAGCAGATCAACAATTGAGCGTGGGGCTACGTCAAATATATGGTCTATGCCAACAAGCCGGCGACGATTAATGAACTTCGTACGAATATCGAACGTGAAATTGCAGCAGTATCGACCGATTTATGCTTGAAAACCGTCGAAAATTGGGTTCAGCGTCTGGACTTCTGCAAGCGTGCCCGTGGTGGCCATGCAAAAGAGATCGATTTCCATACATAATGGCATCGAACGTACTTTCACAGGAATAAAGAATTTCATTGATATCCAAAACCGTTTTTGTTTTATTTAAACTTTTTTACTTTTGTAGCGCTCTTATTGAAAAACCCTTTATAATAAGATGTGAGGTAGATTTATAACAAATAATTTTTTTTTTTTTTAAGTTGGAAATTTACTATGGTAGTTAGCATTTATTTTCACAAAAAAAATGTACTTTGAGATAGCATAATAATAAAAATTGATATAAAACGAGAACTAATTATGTTTTTGCTTTGAAATTTATATCACAGATGGGTATTGCATAGGTGAGCTATTTGCCATCGGAAACTCATTTTGACCAAATTTAAGTTGACATATTTTGAATATAGATTCGCGATATGTTTCACACACTTGGCGAGAAATTTTTTTCATTAAAATAATAAAGTTTAAAATTTTCATTTCTTTCAGTTCCTGTTAGTCGTAGTTATCATATTACAACACATTCAGTTATTAAATAAGTATTACAAGTACTATGTACACAACTTCTATTACAGTTTTCTGACTGTTCTGTAGTTATTTTGCCCATTTGTATTGATTTCTCCCTGTATGCTCATAAATATAATATTTTCCGAAAAACTTTACAATTTAGCATTAGCTGTTATACAAGCAAATATATAAACACTGTAAGTTTTGTAGCAATTCTAAAAGTTCCTATGAGCTACATACAATTACTAAAAAATATAGCATGCTATAAAAGTATGAATGTAACACAACATTATTTTAATAACATTAACTTAGGCTCATTTAGAAGAGCACAGTGCTGAATATATAGAGAACCACAGAGCGAAATGTAATATAACATAGAGAGTATAGCAAGTCTACTGTTTATACATATGTTTGCAGACCACAACATTAAAGTAAAAGACCTAGTGACACAGTGTATAACGAAAAGAAAATTGTGGGCGTATGTTTTGTTTGAGATTTTGCCAGAAATCTTTATAACTCATACGTCCTGGTGGTTTAGTGAAATGCTATTGTTTGATTGCAGTGTTAGAGAGGAGAAGAGACATTTCCTTCAATGAGTAGACATTTTTTTTTAATTTTTGGAAAATGTGAAACAAATCAAAACACATTTGCTGATATTAAAGATTTATATATAGAGCACTCGTTTTTCTTTTTACATTACTTATGTTTATATACGAACAAATATTTATAAAGTGCTTTTAACATTAGGTGCTGGCGGTAGCAAACATTGTCGGTTTTTTTTTGTTGTTTTCTTTCTATCGGTGTGTTGATGTTGTTGTTGACGTTAGAGTGTTTTCTACAGTTCATAATACCTCTGTTAAGTTGTATTACTGCCGAATCGTGAAATGTGAAGCGCCAGTGAAAGGTTCCAGTTAAATTTCTACCGTGCGCGCGTGAGGAAATACAATTGTAAAGCGGCTATGCTAAATAACGTTTTAAAATTTGGATTTTTTTTTTGTTAAGAATTAGTTTTTTTTTTGCAAATATTAATGAAGGGTCTACTTTAAACATTCAAATGAGAGAAAAAACAGTGTTTGTTGAAATTAATAAAATTGAAAAAGGCGCCATACAAAATAACGGTCGAATGGAAGTTAAATATGTAATGTAAATTTTTAATGATTTAATTAAAAAAAAAATAATATGTATAAAAGGTGGCATAGTAAACAAGAAAATTATAAAAAAATTGTATAGAAACTTATAAAGAAATAAATTTAATACATATTGGCCTTACAATTTAAAGTGGGTGCAGGAAATTCATTTTTGTTTTTTTTTTTTTTTTGTTAAAAATTTTATTTAAATGACGGAAAGCGGATATACAAAACAATGTTTTTAACATTTAAACATTGTCATTTACAATGAATATCAAAAATTTTTTTTTTTTAATTTGACAAAATTATTTAACAGTATTTTACTTAATACATACTTAATTAAACAAAATTTTAAAAATAAAATGTTAAGAATATGTACATTGAAAATATGTATATGAAAATATTGTGTATGAAAAAGAAAAATTATAAATAAAAATTTTAATTTTGAAATAACAAAAATATATGTTAATGTCATCATTAATTAGTATTATTTAAACAAAAAAATTATCATTGAAAATTTAAAAAGTGTTTTTATAAGAGAAAGAAAATTACTTAAAGAAATTTAACAAGATCCACCTTTAATAATAAAACTAATTTAAAAAAGTTAAAATAATAGAAATTGAAAATATAAATCATTAAATTATATAAATCATAAGATGAAAATTTGTTTAAAATGTAATGTAAAAGAAAAAAATCATTGAAAACATTGTATACAAATCTTAATTAAATATGACCTTTGAGGAAAGTTTTAAATTAGTGTTTAAGTAAATTCTCTAATATGCACAAGTGTAAATTAATTTCTTACAATTCTTTGAATGTCAAGTCATATAAAATAATCATTTATAATATTTATCTTTTTAAAAGTGTTCGTGATTTGAATAGGCCAATAAATAAGTAAAAAGTCGCACAGAGAAGATAATCGTAGTTATTTGAATTTTTTTTTTTTATCAAAAAACGTGTTGTGTAAACTAAATAGTGGGCAATTTGTTGTCATTTATAACAAGTTGCAAAAAATAATAAATAAAATAACATCTGTTTGAAAAAATTAAACGATATTACCAGTTTTTCTTATCTCAATATCAGCATCATCACCGCCACCTTCATCATCAGCAAGCACCCTTATGACTTAAGTTGTTATTCATTAAACTGCTTTTGTTACTTTTTAATATAAGGAAATATTAGTCTCTGACTTTTTACAAGTTACTTTAATTTATGTTAACTAGGTAAGTTTTTCAAAAAATTCCAACTTGTTAATTTTTATAAAAACTTCTATATTTAAATTCTTGAGTATTTTTCTTAAGTTTGACTAAAAATTATACTTTTAATATATTTTGATAAACTTTTTCTTATCATTATATTATGCTTAGGTCTTATCTAAATGCTGATAAGCAATTTTAAATTGGTGACGAAAAGAAATATTAATAAAGAAAAAGTATTTTAATTTAAGTGGACACTAGCATTACTTTCAAATTAATTAAAAGAGGTTTTTTGTGATTTTGTTTTGTTTTAATTAAAATTATCGTAAGCAGGTGGGAAGTCTAGTTATTTTTATTACATTGGTTATATATATATATGGGTGAAATCAAAAAATGTGATAAGTTTTTGGTCCAAATTTGTGAGAAGAAAAAAGTGTTAATATTTCAGTGTTTTCTTAAGTTTAGTCATTATAAACCTAATTGCACAAAATCTCTTCTACAAGTTGTCGCAATAACTTTTTTTGCACAATTTTAATTTTTTTTTGTGGTAACGGAGTTTACATTTCCACAAGCAAAAGATATAACAAAGGAATTGCGTACGAATTTTCTTCAATTTATTAGTTTTTCGTATTTGGGTTTTCAACATGCTTTTCAATAATATACAATTTGTGTTTATCAAATTGGTGGTTTCGCGAATAAAAATACAATTCATTACGCGAAAAAATTTATTATTAATATATTAAATTAATATATTAAAAACATAACATTTCGCGATAAAAAAAACTTCTTAAATTGTGTCAAATTAATGTCAGTAATGACACGGAATATCGATTCCAAACCAATGAAATGCAAAATCAATCGTTTTTCGCACCAGCAGTTTAGGGTAAAAAACTAATAACTTTTTTTGATTTGATGCAAATTATTATTAGCTGAAAACAATTTTGGTTACGGAGTTTACAGTAACGGAGTTTACATTTTTCATTTTCTTTCAGAAACGCTTTGACGGAATTTTCTTTCCGAAACAAAATTGTATGATGCCTACAAGGTGAATCCAAATATGCCATTGTTTTTCTTACTCGTTAAATAGTTTGGTATAAAAATTAGGAATGGAGCTTACAACATTTTTTCAAATCTTATTAAAGACATCCTTTTTCATCTCGAGAATGTTACATGCTGCAGAAAAACTTCAAATCTGTTATACTAGATGATTACTTACAGTCCAACGATCTTTTGAGTATAAATTAATAGATAACTCTAAATTTCTGGTGTATGCATTTTTATCAAAAATTATTACGAAAAATCGTTACAGAGTGGTGTTAGCAAAGATAAATATACGAAAAAGTTTGCAAAATGTATTCATTTTTGTTAAAAGCGCTACTTTTGCTCTTCATAAAAATTCTTACAGCTAGTTTTTAGCTTCATTGGTTATTAAAATATAAACTATTAAAATTGAAAAACCTTATGAGTTACTCGTTACTGTATTCACATTTGGCCTGTAAAATTGGTCAGAAATTTTATGTTTTAACCAAAAATTGGTCAGATTGTTATAGATTTTGTAAAACAGGTGACAATGCGCTCATATATATCGAAATATATAATTCAAATGTAATCCATGCATTAGAAATTACCTGGTTAAAGGGTTTTTATCAATTTTTTTGATATCACCCATATATTAAAATAAAAGTGTAATTAAGTTTTTTAAATTAAAGTTTTTAAAAATCGCCCACACATATATGTATGCATAGCGCATGCTACGGAGACATTTTTTCGATCCACAGTTTAGTATGAAGACATTTGGTTAGTTTGGGGACTGTCCTCAAACTCTTCCTATCCTAGATATCTTCGTTTCCTTTTTATATAAAACTAATAAATATGAAGTTTGGGGGCAATCGAATAAAGAAAAGTCGACGTGGAAATCGATTGAAAATTTCAACGGTGTTTGTATGGAAAAAATATGACTTTTTAAATTTTTAGGAAAATTTCGTTCTATGGATTAATTTTTACAACCACTTGTGTTTTGAATCAATTTCAGTATAAAATTATCTTTTCAAAAAGCTACATAGCTTCAAAATCGGTTAAGAACTCGGCAAGAAATAGCAATGCTCCAGACCAATTTTGAGTCAATAAACACTAGGTCATGAAATTTGATGGCACTTTTTTTAACTTTATGGATTGATTAAAACCATAATAGTTTTTTGCTCTCTAACTTATGAATACTCAGATATGAAATATTGTTTTATTACCTGTCTGTTAACCTGTCGCGCAATAAGGCAAAAAACGCACACATTTTTTGGCATAATTTCAAAAACTCCATTTTCGATTTTTAAAAAATTTTCTTAAACTAATTATAAAAAAATGGATGTGCACCCCAGAGGCTCAAAAGGATTAATTTTCTAAAAATATATGTAACAGACTTTTTTTAATGGTATCTAGAATATATCATTTTATTAATTTTATAATTTTTTGAAATATGCACACACAGAAAATAAATTGGTTGGAATTCTATCAGAACCAACGAAATTTTTTTGTTATTCAATAATTTAAATTGCAATTAATTAAAATCTATTATCAGGAAAGTTAAATTTATTTGCGAACATAAAATATATACGATGAACCAAAACATTGTCACATTATCCAAAATATTGGCTTTTCTAACAAATATTAAAAAATACTAACTTCTACATTACCTTCAATACCAACAACCACCAACTTATCGAAAATTTAGTCATTTAAATAAAATATCGGCAGCAAAAATCTAGTATCAGTTGTGTTTCAATAAAATCGATCACTATATCCAAGGTATTGTTTCTCCAATCAATTTAAAAAGTTTTTTTTTCAACTTTAGTAGGTTTATTTATTGAGACCAGTAGTGGGATTCTCTAACTTTTTAACGACAAATTTCGGTAGTTAGATTGTCAAAATTCGATAGTTATCTACAACTGTCGTTAAAACTGATTCAGTAACTTTCTCTACCGAAATTTGTTGTTAAATAATATCGTTAACTTCCGACAATTATTGTTAAGTTAACGACAGAAAAAAAGTTGTAGATAAGGTAACGGATGAGCAAAAAAAATGTGAATAATTGCAAAATGAGTGCAAATTTCATAAAAATTTACATTAAGAATAAGGAACTGGCGTTTTAAAGATTGAATTTTAGAGCATTGTGATATGGTTAGCTAGTGAATGGCCCTCGTTTTACAGTGAATTGCGTATGCTCTTAATTTCAAGCAATAGATGCTTATCAGTGCTTTGATACCCACTGGTTTTTGTTCGCCTACGCGTAAGATAACATATCTAAGCATAGATAGGAATAAATTGCTTGAAATAACAGGCACTAATCCAATTCCAACGTCGATTTTAAAATCCTTTTAAGCTAATTTATTTCTTCTAAAGTAGAATTCATTAAGCTCGATTCACAATGCTTGGGTACTCCACGCTGCATTATGAATCGAGCTTAATGAATTCTTAAACAAAATTTTAGCCTGCTAATGAGTGGACTAAAATTTTTAGAAATCGCGAACACAAGGATTTTAGTCGATTTTTTTCATAGAACATAAATGGAATACCATTCTATATCCCTGCAAATAAGAGTTTCCAATATTTAGCATGGCTTAGTGCTTAAAATTATTAATGTAACTTTTCACCCTACATGCATAAATCAAATTAACCCAATTAGGTCGTTGCAATTCAATTGCATCAAATTAATTCAATTAGGGATTTACGTTCTTTTTTTCGTGCTTTTGAATTTATTAACAACCTGGCAGAAAAAATAGACAACATTTTTGGAGTCAAATATTTTTTTTGTAATGATCATTGATCATTGTCATTACCATTGTATATATGTAGTTGTAATGAAATATGTTTTCATTTCCAATACATTCAAGCAATTGAAATCAAACTAATTTTAATATTCATTGCAAAATTAGACATGGATTTTCATTACCGTTACTTTTATACAAGTAGCACTAAAAATGCACTTCTAGTTCTGCAGTGCTGCTAAATTCATGTCTTTTTTTTTGCTGGGATATAAAATAACTTATTTCAAACTAACCAGAAAATAAAAATATAGAATACCGGATCACATATTTTTTCGAATCGCGGTTAGCGTTTCGCGTTAAATTTAACGTAGGTATACTTTTTAAACTATAAAAGTATTGGAATTGAATCCATTAGGTGTGTGTTATAAATGCGACTGAACATTTTTTTTTTAATTTCTTTAAAAAGCGAAGCGTTACTCGCTCTTTTGCGGTTTTTAATTGGTAAACTGTGTGATTGTTAGTGAAATTAAAGTTATTCAAGTAAGTCGTGCGTATACGTGATTGAAAAAATCGCCGGGAGTCAGCTACAAAGTTAATGACAAATTTTTGAGATTAACGCGATTTATGTGTGGTTTTCCAATTTGAAATTAGCTTATTTTATTTTTTGCTTCAACGAGTAATCAATAGAAAGACGTGCGAAATATCTCACTTATGCAAACCGGGAAAGTTTCGTATCACTCAACTTTATATACAATAATTTAGTCACTGAACAAATTTAAAATGCAAAAGCAGGGAAAATCACGATAATCACAAAAAAGTGCCACTGATTTTGTAACTGATTAACGGGTTTTATTTCAACTTTGAATACGTACAATTCACTTGAATAACCTTAATTTCACTAACGATCTAACAGTTTCACAATTACAAAAAAAAAACAAGAACCGCAGTGGGGCGCATAATGCCTTTAAAAACACATTTAATTAAATTTCCAGTCACTTTTATTATATACACTTACCTTATGGATTATATTAAAATACTGCTATAGGGTGAAAAACTACACTTTAAATTTAACACATTTAGGCTTTCGCGATTTAAAAAAATAACAATATGGAACGGTATTCCATATTTTTAAGCCCGATAGCAAGCAAAAAACCACAAAAAAGCTCTCTTGTTCGCCGGTTTTCAAAAAAAAATTTATTGATACAAATGTTGTTTTCTATTTTGTTTTTTTATTTACAAATATTTTGTATCGAATTGTTTGGCATTTTTTTATTTCTACCGAAATTTGTCGGTAACCTTTTCTAACGAATAATATCGTTAACCAAAATATAGTGAATCACTTTTTCGGTAATTCAACCGACAATTATCGTTAGTTAACGAATTCGATGAAATCGTTAAGAAAGTTAGAGAATCGCACTACAGGAAAGAAATTTTATTTTTCATAATAAAATTTTGGAATGTATCGTATTTTTTCGTTTCATATATATGCATATTTAAATTCGAAGTTAGACAACAACTAAATATAAGTATTTGTGGCGCAGGGGGTAGAGACACAACCTTATAGCCTTAGATATCTGAGTTCAAACCTCAATCAAGGCATTATATTTTTTTTTAATAATTTTTTTATTTATACAAATTAAAAGACACAATCGATTTTCTGTTGTTAATATAATTTTATTCAAAAACAAAATACTCAAATTTTCAACCTGAAGAAATTAAAATTTGAAATTTGACAAAAAAAAAGTTTATATCGAGTTTAGCCTAGATGAAATCAATGGGCTGACAAACGGAAGGTCGCCGGTTCTATTACGGTTCGCGACATAAATTTTCTTTTAATTTTTTTTTTATTCAAATTAAAAGAACAATTGATTTTCTGTTGTTGATATAATTTTATTTATAGACAAAATATTCAAACCTGAAGAAATTGAAATTTGTCTAAAAAAAATAAAACAGAGCTTAGCTTAGAGGGAAAGCAATGGGCTGACAAGCGGAGGGTCGCCGGTTCTATCCCAGTAAGCGACATTAAAAATTTTAATTGCTAAATAAATTTTGTGGAACGTGTTATACTATTTATAGTAGTATATAATCCACAAACATTAAAGTAATCTATTAACACAACAAAAATTCAAAAATTGTAAATAAATTTCGATAATTACAACTGTATAAAAATCAAACAAGGAAAAATTCTGAATTTTATTTAAAAATCCATAAATATTTGAAATTTTATTTTTGTTCTAAATAAAAATCCCAAAAATGTGTAAATTTTAAATTTGGTAAATAAAAATCTCAAAATTTAGAGAATTTTATTTTTAATAAATGTTTGAATAATTCTTTGAATAGTTATTTGAACAATTCAAAATTAAAAAATAAAAACCTAAATACCTACAATAAAAAAAGTACTTATTATGTTAATTCATAATAAGGAAATTGGCCTCGAACTGAATTAATAAATTTCTAATTAATCAATTAAAAAGGTCGAAAAAACAGCTTTTATTTTTAAATAAAAATTAAAAAACCAAAATTTTGACAACAAAAAATATTAAATATTCAAAACTTGAAATCAACTTCGGTGTTTGCAAATTTTATCAATAAATTAATGTTTTTATATGACGTCTCATATGCAAATTTCGCAAAATTGCTCTTTGAATAATTGTTTGGTGGATAAACTGAATAACAAATAAAGTAAAATAAAAAACTAAATATACAAACTATATAACTAAATCCGCTATTTCGGGTTCTTTACTCTTTATGGTGTTCACAGATTTGATCGATAAATTAATACCTTATATTCAAAACGCGCAATTGTAGAAAATTGTATATGGTACAAAAAATTAATTAAAAAACTTAATCAGCGATTTATATTCCGCTAACGAATATATTGATGAAAAGATTTTCCTTTTTCCAAAATATTTATTTTTTGCGAATTATTTTTGCAAACGAACCACTAAACTTTTTTATAAATAATGGGTATTATTATTCCTAGATTATGAATTTAAAATAATCGCACTTAAAAAATTGCAAAATAATAGCGGATCGCGAAAAAAGTCTTTATGGTACAAAATATTTGCTAAAAGGCTTATTCAGTGACTTACATTGTGCAATCGAATATATTGATACAAACATTTTCCTTTTGGGAAAAATGTTTATGCGATTATTTTTGCAAACTAACCACCAAGTTTTTTGATAAGAAATGAGCATTAAAGTTAATAGATTATGAATTAAAAAACTGCACTCAAAAAATTTCAAAATAATGGCAAAACGCGAAAAAAGCCTTTATGGTACAAAATATTCATTAACAAGCTTAGTCAGCTTACATTCTGCAAACGAATATATTGATGCAAACGTTTTCCTTTTTACGAAATATTTTTATATTTTTTCGCGAATTTTTTATTGTAAACGAACTTCCAAACTTTGGTATAAGAAATTGGAATTTTAGTCCCTAGATTATAAATTAAAAAAAAACCGCATTTAAAAAATTGCAAACTTATAGCGCAACGCGAAAAAAGGCTTTATGGTACAAGAGATTAATTTGAAAACTTAATCAGCGATTTACATTCTGCAAACGAATGTATTGATGCAAACATTTTTCTTTTTTCAAGATTTTTTTCGTGAATTTTTTTGCAAACTAATTACCAAACTTTGGTATAAGGTATTATGATCTCTTGATTATAAAATTTACAAAACCTTACTTAAAAAATTCCAAGATAATGGATAAATGCGAAAAAGTATGTCGTGATATTATTGTATGAAGGGAACAAAATGTTCAGAACTACTTTTAATTTAAAATTTTGTTAACTATATGCTAATCTTTATCACAAATTTAAAATTTTACCAATTTTAAATACATTTATGTATATTTTTTTATAGGAAAATAAAACTCCATAAAATTCATAATACTATTTAATAGAGAATTTTATCATTAGAACTCTTTACTGAATTTTAATAAATAAAGAGTTTTATTTAAAAGTTATGAAGTATTTTACAACAATTATTATAATTTTTGCATTAAAAATACAAAAATTGTTTTTTTCGGACTTTCTATATTTTCATATACATATTTAGTTAGAATATTCTTCTACCTCAAGTCCAAATTCTAATATGATATTGTCATATTAGACTTGAGGCAGAAGAATATTCTAACCAAATATATGAAAATATAGAAAGTCCGAAAAAACAATTTTTGTATTTTTAATGCAAAAATTATAATAACTGTTGTAAAATGAGCATACCACGGCTAAAATCTCATTCAAATATTTATTTTGTTTTGAGTTTAAAGTTAGTTGTTTTTACAAATGTATTGACAACGAATATAAATATAAATAGTACCCAAAGGGTACTTTTATGTAATTGTTGCTTTCAAAAAGGAGTTGATTTATAGCTGGTTTACCAAATCAGACAGTTCATATACGAAAGTACAAAATTCTCGTCCCGTTGATTTTTTGTACCTTATGTAATGTCTCGGTTTGAGTAATAAAGTTATCATTTTCTCATTTCGGACAACTGAAGAGTAGCGTGGTGGCTACGAAACAATTGTATTGTCTATCAGGAAAATGATCAACCTTTTTTGAAACAACAAATAAAATCAAATATGACAATATCATATTAGAATTTGGACTTGAGGTGGAAGAATATTCTAACTAAATATATGTTATGAAGTATATTTTTCAAAAAAATACTTGAAGAATTTTATCAATAAAGAATTTTAAATTTTAAGCTTTTCTGTTGTCTGTTAAAAATAAATTAAAGTGATTGTACCTGGAACTACAAAAATTCGGTTGGCGAAAAATTCGGTTGGAACTACGAATCTGTTTTCTGTGTGCAAAAACTCAAAGCTCGGCACTTGCAAGGTTTGGGTTAATGTTGTTCGATTTATTCCAATTTTTTAGTATGGAAGCTTTGCACATTTGTCTACTATATTTAAAGCATCACTTCTAAAAATTCAACAGTAGTTACAAAATATTTGAGTTTACTTTTTAATAAATTGTCCTATATTAGCTTAGGCTCATATGTGACCCATGTCCAAAAGGGTTAATGAGGTCATATTATTTTTTTCCAAACCGCTAAGCTATTAAAATAAAATATAACATTTAAAAGTACAAAATTGATTGATTATTAATACAAAGTACTTAAAAAGAGTAAATTTACTTAATTTTTTATAAAAATCACACCTTTCTCGAAATCCACAAAAAATAAGAACTTGTCACCGACAGGTCCATGGAGGAATTTACCCCAAAATACTTCATCTTTTGGATGTACTTAATAAGCGCTTGAAGTGCAAAATCCAGTTTTTTAAATTTGTTTAAGAAAATTTTTTTAAAATCGAAAACGGATTTTTGGAAATTATGCCAAAAACTTTATGCGTTTTTTGCCTTATTGCGCGACAGGTTAACAGTAAGGTAATAAAACGATATTTCATATATGAGTATTTATAAGTATAGGGAGCAAAAAACAATAATGGCTTTAATCAATTTCTGAGAGTTTAAAAACGTGCTATCAAATTTCATGATCTAGTGTTTTTTGGCATGAAGCTTGTATTTTAATTGACAAGTTCTTTTTTTTAACATTATTATTTTAATTTTTGGTGGTACCTTAAAATTTAGCTCTTTCTAACTCCGGTAAAAGAGTGTGAAAAATTTATATAATTTTTCAAATCCGGTTAAAATAAAACATTTTTTTTTTTTTAATTCTATTAAAAGATTTCAAGGTGTCTTAAAATCATAAATAAAAACTTACCAGTTTTTCCAATTTTTTTTTGTTTTACTCTACCAAACAAACTTAAGCAACTTTGGGATTTCCAGTCAAAAAATGTCTAATGATTTCGATGCCGCCAAATATTGGTCTATAAACTTGTCGAGGATTTAGTAATTTGATTAAAATATCGGCAGCCAAAATCTAGTAGCAGTTGTGTTTCAATCAAATATATCACTCAATCTAAAGCATTAGTTTTCCCAATCAATTTCAAATATTTTTTATCAACTTTACTATTATTTTGGTAATTATAACAATATATTGACACTAGGAACAGAAATTTTATTTATCATAATAAAATTGTGGAATGTATCATATTTTCTCGTTTCAAACATATACTATTTTTAATTAATTTAATTATTATGCATGTACCCAGTCAGAAAAATACAAACGGGAAAGCGGTGGCAAAGCACTTTAACAGGTGGTACAAGTACTGGCAAAAAGTGCTTTCCCATTCCCAAAATGATAACATCATTAGACAAAAGGACCGGCTGTTCAAAAAGCGCCGGAAAAGCACTGGAGGAACAAAATTTTTAAACGTTGGCAAAACGCTGGCAAAACCAATAAATAGGTGGTCTGGAAATATATTTTCCAAAATAAAATTTAAAAAAAGTTCATATGGATTTTTTTTGGTCCTGCCGTGATTTGAACCCAGGCCGTCAGATTGGCAGACGATTGCTCTATCCACTGAGCTAACGAGACATATAATATTTAATGGCTACCCAGTCAGAAATCGCCAGAGGTACAAAAAATCAAGCACTGGCATACCACTGGGTAACCACGGTATTAAAAATAAATGACTGGCAGAACAATCAGCTATTATCACATAAATGAGTGATAATAGCTGGACAACTACTGGCTGTGCCAAAATGCTAGTACTGGCAAACAATTTTTTGTAACTAGTATGCCAGTGTTGGGAGGGCAAAAAAAAAGTTGGTCTTGAAGGAGCTTTTCGACAAACAAAAAAATTGATTTTATAAAACAAAAAAAATTTAAATTAAAAAAAATCAAAAAAAATTTTTTGCTTGCAACCGGATTTGAACTCGGAACCTTCCGACTACAAACATTTTTTAACGAAGCGTCACCATTTTTATAAAATCATTGGTTTTCCAGTGAATTGATTTTTGTACGCCTGGTAGCATTGGCTAGGTAGCACTGGATAACCACTGGTTGCAAACCTTGGCATATCACTCTAAGCCAATTCTTTGCCAGTGGTTTTTTTTATAAACCACCGAAATTTTTGTAAAACGCTTTTCGCAAATGCTGGCAAAGCATCCCAAATGAGTGTTCTGCCAGTCATTTATTTTTAATACCGCGGTTACCCAGTGGTATGCCAGTGCTTGATTTTTTGTACCACTGGCGATTTCTGACTGGGTATTCATAATTAAATTAAAAGTTAGATAGCCTTAGCGATCTGAGTTCAAAACTCAGACAAGGCATTTTTTTAAATAATTTTTTTGTTGATTCAAATTAAAACACGTAATTTATTTTCTGTTGTTAAAAAAACAAAACAAAATATTAAAATTTCCAACCTGAAGGAATTCAAATTTGAAATTTGACAAAAAAAAAAATTAAATCGAGTTTAGCCTAGAGGAAAAGCAATGGACAGAAGGTCGCCGGTTCTATCTACTTCGCGACATAAAATTTTTTTTTAAATAATTTTTTATTGATTGAAATTAAAAGGTACAATTGATTTTCCGTTGTTGATGTAATTTTATTCATACATAAAATATTCAAAGAAATTCAAATTTGAAATTCGACTAAAAAAATTTAAATCGGGTTTAGCCTAGAGGAAAAGCAATGGGCTGACAATTTTTAATTTTTAAATAAATTTTGTGGAACATGTTATTCTATTAATACAATTTATAACTCACACTCAAAATAATGAGTCTGTTGGCTGAACAGAAAAATTTGTTACTTTAACAAAATTTATTCTTGTTTTTTGGCTTAAAATAAAATTTGTAGATTTTAAAACATTTTTCTGTTAAATTTAACAAATCTTTATTTAAGTAAGAAATTAGTGAAACCACAGTTTTATTTGTAATTATACAGAGTCGAAAAATTTGGTCAAATTAAGGTCTCTGAGCCCTCCCTATCTAAAGTCATGTATGGACACTCCAAAATTTTTATCCGTTTTGCTCTATGTCGCGTAGTTTTCGAGATATGGGCCATTTTATGAAGTGGAAAATTTTTATTAAAAATTTCCGAGGGTACAAGGCCCCTCCAAGGTCCATTTTTGGATAGAGATAACCCGTTTCGCTGGGGTACTACGCTGTTAGGGGTAGTCGAAATTTTAGTCAATTTTGCTCTATCTCTCTAAATTTTCGAGATATGGGCCATTTTAAAAAATCGGGAGGGGAAGGAATAACGCCATCTACCGGGTAATAACACTAAGATGAAAATATTATATTTTAGCAATAAATTTTGTAAAATTTAACGAATGGGTTGTTAAAAATTAGTTTTAAATAATTTTGAAAATTAACACTCAAAACTAGTTAAATTACTGAGTGTTTCAACTATTACAAATTAGTCAAATAGATTTGCAACTAACGTATATTCTAAGTATACAATTTTTGTAGTTTTTAATCTCTAATATGTTTTTAATAAAACCTTAATCGTTGATTTTTTAAATTTCATTTAAAAAATTTTAAATTGTAGATTTGAAAACATTGTTTAAAAATTCTGACCTATTTGGCACTAATTTAAAACGAGTTAGCATTACACAATATAACAAGATACTTGTAATAACAAGGTAATTGTAATAACTCGGTTCTTTTTTAACCGATTTAAGTTTTTATTACGTTTTTACAAAGAGAATTCCCTCCGAATCATGATTCTTTATTACTTTAATTCTAATTAGTTCTAAAATATCTATATTTTTGAGAAAATTTACAAAAAGTCATATTTTTCCATTGTAATCCGTGTTCCAAATTTCAGGACCGACGTCTTCCCGATATCCGATTATCATAATTTTTTAGGGGACGTAGTTTTACACCCAAATAAATATTTCCAAGGGCTAGCCCGTTCAATAACTCAAAAAAAAAGTTTTTCGAGAACTCTAAAGTACATATCGTCACCTAAAATGCAAAAGGGCGAAACAACACTTTTTATTTTTTTACACGGGAACCAAAAACAAACGTTGTAGAATTAAAGATATTCTATATTTTCTCGTCTTGTTTAAAACACGACTATAGACCTCTTTCTACATATAAGTTTAATGTTTTGTAGGAAAATGTAATTTAGTCTAGTGCATCATAATCAATCAGAAAATCGGCTTAAATTTTGTTGTTGTTACGCCCTTTTGCATTTTAGGTGACGATATGTACATTAAACCTATATGAATCCATATATGTTGATTTTTTAGCTGGGTTCTTAAATTATTTATTGGTGCCAAGTCTTACTTACGGATGCCAATTGTTTTCTAATTGCGATTCTATTAGTGAGAAAAAACTCCAACTTTTATATAACAATATTATACGGTATATTTACGGATTTAAAAGATGGGATAAAGTATCGTCCTATTCGAAAACTCTCTATAATGTATCATTTGAAAATCTCTTAAAGATAAAAATACTAATATTTTTACAAAAAGTTATATACATAAAAAAACCGAATTACCATCTTCAAAATATACGTTTTGCAAGATCGTCAAGAGGCAAAAGGACCATATTACCCAAATTTTGATGTCTTGTTTCTGAATGGCAGTTCTTTATAAATGCGACACGTGTTTGGAATGCTCTTCCGCATAACCAACAAATAAATAGCAACGCAATAAATTTTAAAGATTTTCTTTTTGATCATTTTAATTAATTATGATTTTTTTTCCTCTTTCTTTAAATGTTTGTTCTTTTATTTTTATTAAAAAACTTACTGTTTTTATTTTTTTTTTCTTATTTTTTATACTTCTGTTAATTTTTTTTTATGATTTCATGTTAAAACATTTTATTAATTCAATATTTATTTGTAATATTTTTGTATTTATATATTACATATGTCCATACATGTGCATTTACGAAATTTGAGGTAATATCTACATGTGTTTACATGTATGAACATACATGAACACGCATTAACATGCGTGATCATACATGTAAATATTACCTCAAATTTCGTTAATGTACATGTATGGACATATGTGATGCATGTATGGAGATTTATGCATCCATGTATGGACATGAATGCATGTTTATGCGCATGCACGAACATACGTTCAACATGTATGGATCCATATATGTCGATTTTTAGCTGGGTAAAGTAATATTCTTAGAAACAAAAGAATTGTTAATAAATTTTGCCACTTTCTATATGTGTTTTAACTAGACACGCTAATGAGCCGAAATTGGCTTCAAACTTTCAATTTTGAGGTGTACATATATTCGAAAATGTTTTCAAAATATATGCACTTGCTTAATAAATATTTTTCTTCTGTTTTGTGAATTTTCAAAGGAAGCTATTAAGCCCCTGTTTATATATTACGAAAATGGTCTAAACGAAAGCAAAGGAACGAAAATTTGTTTTTGTTTCCCATATATTTTTGACGAAAGTAATTGTCAATTGCTATCGTTTTAAGTATTTTCGTAATATATAAACAGGCCCTAAGTTTTACTCATGATAAACTCAAAATAATAAGTCTGTTGGCTGAACAAAAAAATTTCTTACTTAAACAAAATTTGTTTCTGTGTTTTGGCTAAAAATAAAATTTGTTGATTCTAAAAAACTCTTTTTTAAATTTAACAAATCTAAATTTAAGTAAGAAATTAGCAAAACTACAGTTTTATTTGTAATTATACTAAATCGTAAAATTTGTTCAAATTTAGGGTATCGCTACCCTCCCGGGCATAGTCCATATCATCTAAGGGCATGTAAGGACACTCCATAGGAGCCATGCGCGGTTTCAAGGGGGGGGGGGGAATGGGAAATTACCCCCCCCCCCCCCCAAAACGAAAACGAAAACGAAAAAAAAGGGAAAGAAAAGAGAAAAAGGAAAAGAAAAGAAAAAAGGGAAAGGAAAAAAGGGGAAAGAAAAAAGAAAAGAGAAAAAGGAAAAAATTAAAACAGAAAGCAATATAGAAACAAAAGTTTTTCCAAAGTGAAAAACTGTGCTGAAGCAATTTAACAAAAAAGTCACCCCTATACTCAAACGTTTTAGATTCTGAAAAAATCACAAAATATTTAATCAATTACGAGAAAAAAATACACAAATTACCAAATACTTAAGTAAATTTTTATTTCTGGCAAATTTTCATCTAGAAAAAAAACTACAAATGAATACGTTTATGTAAATTTTCCTAAAGAACATTTGGGATATTTTTCGTTTGAGAACTCTTTTTATGAAAAGTTTGTCAAACTATAAAAATATTTTTTTTAAGAATTAAATTTAATTAAAAATCAATTGTGATACTGTTTTTCGTTGGAAAATTCTTTTTATATAAAAATATATATTTCGTTGGAAAATTCTTTTTATATCAAAGAATCTATATTTAGGTCAAAGGCTTTAAAAACTACATTTTTACAGTAAAGCACCGTAAGTTGTTTTTCACGTGGAAAAATTACACTCAAACTTTAAAGGCCTCAAATCGTAATTTAAATTCTGAAAATGTGCAATTTTTTTATTTTATTAGAAATACACAATCACAATATACACAAAATGTCACAAGAAAAATAATAGTCTTGTATAAAATGTCACAAGAAAAATAATAGTCTTGTATACTAAATTTGCGTGAAAAAAAAATCTACACGATTTTCATGTGAAACTCATTGTCGTGAAAAATTAGTTTTTTTATATGTAGTATAACAGTTTTTTCACGTGAAACTCAAACAACTTACGGTGCTTAACGTTAAGAATTTTTTCCCCTTTTCCCTTGAAAAAAATTCACCCGAACTTGAACTCTAAAGGCCTCAAATGGTTATTTAAATTGTGAATAAAAACATTTTGTATTTTATAGAAAAGATGTTGTTACAACAAACACAAAACGTTAATTTTTCACCATATTAATAATACTAAATTTGCTGAAAAACAAATGATAAAGAATTTTCACACGTAACACTTATCGTGAAAAACATTTTGCTTATATGAAAAATCGAAACAACTTACTGAGCTTAAAATAACAAATTTTTAAAAATTTATTGAGGAAACGTTTTTGCAAATCAATTTTTTTTCTTACTCCGCAGACTCCACAATTGTTTCTCTTTTAAAACTGTCGAGTGTATATTTAAACCTCAAAATATGATAATAAATTTTTTAAATGAGAATTTGATTGAGATCTGAAGTTTTTACGCACAAGAAATTTAAATAAACTATATTTTCAAAATGGAAATTTATTAATTCTAGTTCGAGGCCAATTTCCTTACTATGAATTAATATAACTAATAAGTACTTTTTCCAAAAACTGCTATCTGTCTTCCTCAGGATATTCTCCTGACAAATACTTCACAGAGTTTTTGCTTAAAAAAAAGGACTTATTATGTTAATTCATAATAAGGAAATTGGCCTCGAACTAGAATTAATAAATTTCCAATTTATCAATTAAAAAGGTCGAAAAAACAATTTTTATTTTTAAACAAAAATTGAAAACCAACATTTTAACTATATTTTCGCTAAAAACGCAATGAAGTAAAATTTAAATATAAAATGTTAAAAATTATTTATGGTTTTGAAATCTACGGAGATTGAGTTTTCATTTGAGTATAATAATGTATTTGTACACTTAAAATAATACGTCAGTAGACAAATCTGTCAAACCGGTTTCAAATCGATTTGACTAATTTTTAACAAATTTTTAGTTGAAACACTTATTTAAGCAAAGATTTTGGTTATATTCATTTAACACTATACTAAAAATCCTCAGTACTTTAACTAGTTTTGAGTGTTAATTTTCAAAACTATTTATAACAAAAGTCTGCTTCTATCACTTGTTGTGTATAGACGTACATACTTTGACCTATTGGTGCTTCAATAGTTTTGTGTTTATCTTATTTAAATTTACAATATCCGTTATTCTAGCTGAGAATAATTGAACAAACGAATATTAAACGTTCTCACGAGGAGGTTGTTTTTGCCTCTCAGAGGCTTAATATAATTGATAAAAACAAAAAATTTAAAGGTGAATCTCAAAATTACTTCCAGCCACTACAAACACTTGATGATGAAGAGGACAATAATAGTATAATCGATAACGCAATTAAAGTTATTGTACCACCGATAACAATACTTAAATGCAGCATTGATCAAATTCATGATTTGTGTAAAAAATCTAAAATTAAAGATTATTCAATAAGGAAAATATCAATTGGTCTCAAACTATTTTGTACCAGTAAAGAAGAGTATGATTCTATATGTGAAAAACTAAATAATAATTTCGAATTCTTTACTTACGGTACTAAAGATGACAGACCTTACAAAGCTGTACTTCTTGGTCTAGAAAATGTTGATCCCAAGAATATTAAAAATCACCTAATGTGATGGGTTTAAAATGTCTAGATGTTAAAATGATTAGGAAATCAACAGATGGTCGAAATACACAAACAATCTACATTGTGTATTTTCAACGTAAAACAATTACCATTAGAGAATTAAGACAAAAATTCTCCATTATTGAATACATTAAAGTCAGATGGGAATTTCAACGCCCCAAAACAAACAAATTAACGCAGTGCTACAACTGTCAAATGTTCGGGCATGGCTCAAGTCGTTGTAAAGTTAAAACTTTCTGTGTAAATTGCGCCGGAAATCACAAGTCAAATGAATGTAATTCATTAATTATTAAATGTGCCAATTGCAATGGTCCCCATAGAGCACTATCACCAGATTGCCCCAGAAGGGCTGATTTTTTAGAAATCAAAGAACGTATTCAACAGAGAAGACCTCTAAGAAGAAACGATGGTAATGTTAACAAAAATATTTCAAGTCAAAATAAGAATTCGTATAACGCAAATTTTCCTAATCTGCTTCGCCAACCCACAAATTCAAATAATCCAACTTGGACTTCACCAAGAAATACAAATAATAATGATTTATTCTCATTCGAAGAATTAAAAGATCTAACAATGGAGTTAATTTCCAAATTACAAAATTGCAAATCTAGGGCTGATCAGTTTGAAGTTGTCACCAGCCTCGCCTGTAAATTTCTTTATCGATGAATTCTAACATAAATATATTAGCATGGAATGCTCGTAGCGTTCGAAATAAAAAAAGAAGAATTGTTTAGTTTTTTAATAAATCAAAATATCCACATTTGCCTTCTCTCAGAGACCTGGTTAAATAATAATATTATAATTAAAAACAGAGCATTTTACTGTTATAGAAATGATCGAACTGATGGCAACGGTGGAGGGGTAGCGATTCTAATTAGAAAAAATGTAAAACATGAAATATTACCAATCGTTAATACTGATATAATCGAAAATATCGGATTAAGGATTCTTACTACAAGTGGTGAATATATTAAAATTTACTCCTGCTACTTTCCAGGAGGCTCCGCAGGTCCGGATGACTCAAAAAAACGTAAATTTTGTTCAGATATCCGTAGGTTAAGCTGTAACAATTCTAAATATATCTTAGGTGGTGATTTTAACGGTAGGCACAGTCTATGGAACTGCCGCAGAGCAAATTGCTGGGGAAACCTACTTTACGAAAGGTTGGATAGTAATAATGTACAAATCTTGTATTCTAATGATTACACATATATTCCAAGTAATCCTAATAAACAACCATCAACATTAGATATATTTTTAACTAATATTGCAACAAATTTATCACCAGTCACGGTTATAAATGCTCTGGGCTCGGATCACTTGCATATTAAAATATCTTTAAACCCTAGTTGTAATCTAATAGAAAATCATTATTTAGATTTTAAAAATGCAAATTGGTTAAATTATGATCGATTTATAACAGTAACACTGCCATCTACCAACTTAAACACAATCAACTGTAAGGAGCAAATAGATACGATGGTAAAAACTTTCACAGATATTGTTACAGAAGCTATTAACCAAAACGTTCCAAGAAAAATAGTACCGGCCCATAGAACTACTCTACCAGCACATATAATGAATATGATTAAACTTCGAAATAGATATAGAAGGGATTGGAAAAGATATCGTAACCCCATAGATCACCACCAATTTAAATATTTAAACAAAATCATCACCGAAAACATTTGTATTTACAAAAACTTTTCGTGGAATAAAATGTTATCTACACTAGATAAAGGATCAACGACTTTTTGGAAAGTCTCCAAAATTTTAAAGAAAAAGTACAATATAATTCCTACGTTAAAACACAACAACAAGGTTTTTAACAGTCAGCATGAAAAATGCGAAGTTCTTGCCCAGAAGTTTAATGCAAACCACTCTTTTTCTCAAAACCTTACTGATACTACAACTATTGATGAAGTAGAAGAAAGCATTTCATGCTTGAATACTACAATTCTAAATACACAAACTTCCATTTCAGTAACCCCAAAGCATATTAAAAACATAATTAAAAAAATGAAGACCAAAAAGTCTCCTGGTATTGACAATTTAAATAATATGTGCCTGAAAGCTCTTCCAAAAAAGGTGTCCTTTTTCTAACTGCAATAATCAATGCCTGTTTCAAACTAAACTATTTTCCTAGAATTTGGAAAAAATCGAAAATTATACCGGTAAAAAAACCCAACAAGCCCCCTGATAGCCCATCATCATATAGGCCAATTAGCCTTTTATCTTCAGTAAGCAAAGTACTAGAAAAGGTAATAAAGGGAAAACTGACAGAGTTTATTGATTCTAACAAAATCTTACCTGATCAACAATTCGGGTTTCGTAAAAAACATAACACAGTCCAACCCTTGGTTAGAATAAAAAAAATAGTTAAATCTAATTTTCAAGCTGGAAAATCAACTGGAATGGTACTTTTAGATATTAAGGCTGCATTCGACTCCGTGTGGCATAACGGGCTTATACACAAAATGTTAAGATTGAGTCTTCCTAATGGTTTGATAAAAATTCTATACAGTTTTCTATCCGATCGAATTTTTTCTGTTTATTTTGGATCAAGTTTTTCCAGAGATTATAATATAACAGCTGGCTGCCCGCAAGGTTCCTGCCTATCACCCATACTGTATAATATATACACGTCTGATTTTCCATCCTTAGAGGGCTGTACAACTTCAATATTCGCTGATGATACAGCAATACTTAGTACTGAAATACTTTCAGCGGATGTAGTAGTAAATTTACAATCGGCGATGGTTAATGTCACAAACTATTTTGCAAAATGGAAAATATTAGTAAACCGCCAAAAAAAACCCATGCAATATATTTCACTCGTAAACGTAAACCATGCTTCATTCCTTCATCATGATTACAATTCAACAACGACGAAATAAATTGGGAAAGTAAAGTGAAATACTTAGGTGTTATATTAGACCCTAAATTAAATTTTAGAGATCACATCCCTTACACAATAAACAAAATCAATATTCACATCAAATTACTTTATGCACTCATCAACAGAACCTCAATCCTCTCGTTGGAAAACAAACTTTTAATTTTTAAAGTAATTTTTCAATCCATCATGTTTTATGGAGCTCCAGTATGGCCTGAATCGGCCAAATGTCATCTTAGAAAACTACAAATATCGCAAAACAAGTTGCTGAAACTTATGTTAAAATTACCTTGGCACTTTCCTACTAGAAGACTGCACTATTTAGCTAATATAGAAATGATTGATCAAAAATTAAGTAAAATTGTTGGAAACTTCAATTATAGATGCCTGAATTCGAAATTTAATTACATATCTAAACTGGTCTCGTAAAAATTTTTTTAAATTTTATTTTAACCTTGGTTTTTATAAAAACTTTTTTTTTTTTTGCCTTAATAAGGTTTTTTGTAAATTTTCCTTAACTTTACAATTTTAATAATGGAACATGTTTATAATATTTATTGTAATATTATTTCTAAGCAGAAAAGGGCTTTTGCCCTAAACTCTTAAAACGTAATGTATTTGCAACTGTACTACTTAGTCATATTATTAAATAAAATAAATGAAATGAAATATTTATAACAAATTTTTAAGACCCCATTCGTTAAATTTTACAAAATTTATTGTTAAAATATAATATTTTCATGTTTTTGTTATTACCCGGTAGATGGCGACATTTCTTTCCCTCCCGATTTTTTAAACTAAGAGAGATAGAGTAATATTGATGAAAATTTCGACTACCCCTAACAGTGCAATACCTCAGCGGAAGGGGTTATCTCTATCCAAAAATTGACCTTGGTGGGGCCTTGGACCCTCGGAAATTTTTAAATTTGTTTTAAATGTAGAAATTCATATTGGATTTCTATATAGGAATATCTATTTTAAGAATCAGGAGGATTTCCTGTACGGCAAAGTTTCCAGAATTAAACGAGTTCTGTAAAATAAATATCCTGGAAATCTAAGTGGTTTTCTACGGAAGAGTCCTCACTATTCGAGTAATATTTCCATAAAAGAGTCTTTTAAATGCTAGGGATGAATTTGTCAAAATCTTAAAGTTATCGTAATAAATTGCTGTTAGAATCTTTCAATTTTTTAAAGAAATTGTAAGAGATTTCATTATGAAACAGTCCTCAGAATCCGAAATAATTTTCATAAAAGTAAATCCCTATAATCTTAAAATTACACACGTTATAAGATACTATTCGGCAAATACTCTCCCAATATATATACTAAGAAAAATACACAGAAGGAATTTTACTGGACGAGTTTTTTTTTTGAAATTTTGCAGTAAGCCAATGAAGTTTTATTCACAAAGTAAATGAACATTTTTTTTTTAATTTATATATTTTATGAATCCCGATTAAATTAAACGTTTTAATTGAGTGCATGAAACTTTTAATAATTAAAATGATATTTGTCACAACATTTAATTCAATGAAAAGTTTCAAAGGTCAAGTTCCAGTGAAATTTCATTGGCTTAATGCAAAAATGTATTAATATGATGCAGGTAATTCTCTTAGTGTAGTGCTGAAGATTCAGAATAAATTTTAGGTTTTTCTTTAGATATGCTTACTTTTAAATTTTTTTATTTTTTTAAAGAGAAGAAAAACTCAAGAAATTTGTTACATTAATTAATAGCTACCTTCTTTGGAAAGAAGATAGAGGACAGATAAAAGGTGGTGAGAGACGAAAAGCTTCCATTACTACCTATTTAAAAAATAAAACCATAATTTTTTTACCCCATTCAGTAAAAGGAATATTTTGATAATTATCAAATTATAATAAAAACTAAAAAACTAAAACTAAAAACGATTTTTGTCTTAAATGCAACTTATATAAGAAATTTTGTTTAAAATTTTATTACTTAAGTCAAATTTTATAAAAAATTAATTCTTAGTTTTCGCCCATAATAATTTGTTCTAAAACAATTACAAAACGTATTCGTTACCATAGTATAATATAGTACCTTTACTCTTTTTCTGTCATTTGAAAAAATGAAAAAGTATTTGTAATTTTATTTGTACATATGGTTATTAATACTACTACAACTACATGAGATAGGGACAAGCTCTCAATTTTTTAATGAGTGGGGCTACTATAGTATACTATGTTCGTTACTTCCGAAAAATTACTCAATTTCTGTCTAAACCCAATTTCGAATTTTGAAAAATGTAACATGTATTTTTTTCACACAATGGTAGTCACAAAATTCTCGGTAGAACAATTAGTGGCCAAAAATGGGTTTACAGGTGGTTAATTATAAATATTTCGACTGATATACAACCCTATGGATTATACGTGACGTATGAGTAATAAACAAAATTTTAAAATACCAATCGACTCAGATTCACGTTTTAATTCGATTTAACGATGTCCGTCTGTCTGTCCATGCATTCTTGTGCGCACTCTAGAGGTCGCAAATGTCAAGATATTTTGATGAAATTTGGTGAAATTTTTTATCGGGATGAACATTAATTGCATAAAAGGATTTAAATGTGATAATTTCCCAAAACTTATTTAACCAATTGTAAAAAATAAACTGCATACCCCTGCCCGGATTTCATTCTTGCCCAAGGACAATTTTTTTTAGAATTTCTAGAAATATATGTTAATTTAAATTACAAAATCAATGAGAATTTGTTTTACTTGTCTAGGAGCGTTATTAAACATTCAAGATATCAAAAAAAAAAAAATTAAAAACAACAGAAAGCAATTTGGAAAAATTGTCAAAATACTACTCTGTTGTTTTGAAGGTTAGATATAAATATATGTAAAATTTGTAAACAGTTTCCAATCGCACTATACTATTTTTATACTGATTACACTATGGAACATTTTTGGGATTATTGTCTGGGGGGTGAGAAATTCCAAGTCAGGGTGATGGTACTAGGTCAGTATAGTAAAACCCTCAAAGGGTTTGGCGTTCGTATGTGTCATTTTTTTTATGACCTTTTAAATTTTTTCCTTATCTTGATGTTTTTTCGCTTAGTTGTAACTCGAGAACCACTTGTCCGATTTTGATGAAACAAATTTAGAAAAATTTAGAATTACAATTTCTTTAATCCGTTCATATAACATTTTTCTTTATAATCAACAGTTTTGCCGGTAAAAATAAATTTGTGGAGAAAAAAAAATATTTTTTTGCCTAAAAATTAAAAAAAAAAATTTTAATTTTTAGGCAAAAAAATATTTTTTTTTCTCCACAAATTTATTTTTACCGGCAAAACTGTTGATTATAAAGAAAAATGTTATATGAACGGATTAAAGAAATTGTAATTCTAAATTTTTCTAAATTTGTTTCATCAAAATCGGACAAGTGGTTCTCGAGTTACAACTAAGCGAAAAAACATCAAGATAAGGAAAAAATTTAAAAGGTCATAAAAAAAATGACACATACGAACGCCAAACCCTTTGAGGGTTTTACTATACTGACCTAGTACCATCACCCTGACTTGGAATTTCTCACCCCCCTGTGTTATTAGTACAATTTTTAGTTTTAGTAATCATTTTTGCTATTCTCTTATTACAAATTACGGATTTTTTTTACTAATTTTCTCTGCTGATTTCAGAAAAACATTTAACTAATTTTTCAAAACCGAGTGCTAAATTTAGCAGAAAAATAACTAATTTAAAAATATTTTTTTTTTGATTTTTTATAATTCTTGTTTAGTTTATATTTGTTACTATTGATATATTCTTAGTTTAGAAATAACACCCAGAAAATTTTATTGCATCTCTAACGCATAAAACGGCAATAACTGGAGAACCGTTTGCAATTTTGACTCCAAATTTCAAGTACGATGAAGTAATTATACGCTTGTTACAATAGAAATTTTTAGTACAATTTTTGCTAATTTCAGCAGATTGATTTTAAATTACAGTTTACAGCAATTTACTGAAATTTAGTAGCTGCAACTAATTATTTATACTAATTTCATTGTACTAAAATTATGCTATTTAGTAAGTTTTTTAACTGATTTTAGCAAATCGATTTTGAATTGCATTTTACATAAATTTTACTAAAATTTAGTAGCGGCTACTAATTTTTTCTACAAATTTTATTGTAATACAGATCAGCAGACATGTGTTGCTAAAATTAGCAAAAAATACCGCTGGCCTCAAAACAGTTAAATTTCCCGTAATAACAGCAAAATTTTCAATAGCCATTACAGACTTTTTTGTAAAAAATCAGAGTAGTATTTTGGAATAGGACAAAGCAAAATAATTAAACTTTATGATTTTTAAGTATTAAATGTTCAAAATTAAAACACCTCTATATTCTTCGTAAATGCAAAAAAGCTTATTTTAATTTAAAATGCGTTTATTTTATACAATCCTCTACATTCAAAGACTTATGGTGTTTTCTTTTCTGACAAAAATGTTGCATTTTTTTGCACTTTGCTTTTGAATTGCCTTTTTTGTGTTCTTTTCTAAATTAAAGGTAATATTCTGAGAGGGCATCGTGTTCTTTTCTAAAAATGTTGCCTAAATAAAGGGCAAAAGTGCAACATTTTTCGCCCACAAAAAATTTACGAAGTAGAGTGTTGCCCTGTTTTTTTCTTTATGTCAACGCCATGTGTAAATTAGAGTGGGCCGAACTTTGTCAAAAACGGGGGGTGCGGAAAAGTTGCGTATGCGTCCAGTAACCAGTAAAAAATAAAAATTTTGAAAATCGGTTCACGTTCAAGGTCCCCGCAAAGCGGTTGAAATTTCGAAATTTCGGAAAGTTTAAAAAAAATTCAGTCGGGCCTTCAAAAAGTTAGTCTAAAAATGTTTTTAATTTTTTTCGTTCTTAAATCAACTATCTATATAAAATTGTCTTTGATTTGAGTGTAAAAAAGTTTAAAAATGTTGAAGGGTATTCCAAGGACGCTGCGACAAAAGTTGTAAAAATTTTCACAGTTAAAAGTGATTGTTTTTTGTGATCACTGTTTTATTATTAAGTGATCAGAGATTTTACCCATTTATTGTTTTGGATTAACATAAAATAACATGTTTATGACTGGTCCATCTTTTTTAATAATTTTGGGTATTTTGATAATAAATATAAAATATCGTAATCGGATCTCGAGATTTGGGACACAATGCTCGAAAAGTATCCTCTTTTTTGTCCACACAATGTTCGAAAAGTATCCTTCTTTATATTTTTTATTGTATTAAAAGAATATTGCCCATGTCAAAGGCAGTCAGCAAAACCACTAGGCTACAATTAGTAATAGTATGCGTAAACAATATTGCATACGAGCCGACATAGCATTTGGAAGACTGTTTTGTCAAAAATCACCTAAGAGAGTCTTCTTCGAGTACTTTTGATGACCAAATACTGATTAATCACTTGCGCGCTTGAAAAAAGAATCGAAAATGATTCTCGCTTATGCTTAAAAGAGATTTATTGAAAATTATATTGCGCATTTAAAAAATGCTTGTTATGTTGTTTTTGTTTAAAAAGTGATTTATTAAAAATACAATAACAAAACCTACGGCAATCACAAATTGATCATACAGGTGCTTGAAATGTGACTGTTTTCAATGTTATTTTAGAACAATATTTTGCGCAGCTGAAAAAGTGCTTATGTTGTTGTTTTTGCTTATAACGGGACAATATTTTACTTGCTTTGAAGCAGACGTCCAATATTTGAATATTGTAATTTTTTTTTATTTATCTCAGTGGATTCGTAGTATAAAGTTGTGTAATTTTATAAAAGTAAATATAAGTAATTTAATATTATAATATTTATATATTATAATTTTAGTGAAAAGGGATTTTTAAATTATAAAAGATGATGTCAGCCAAACAATTAAAAAGCAAAAAAAAAAGACGCCGAAAAATTAATAGAACCAAAAACTAAGTTCTCAGGAAATTTTCATTAACAAACATTTTTGTTATTTTATTATAATTTTGTTTATATTATTGTATATAATTTTAATAAACTTAATTAAATAACAATTTACATCAAATAAATATTTTGTTTTTTTAATGTAAACAATTAGAAATACGGCTAAAAAATGACACGAAAAAGACTCCCAAACGATCATAGTCACGACCAAAAATTAATCGAAAAAGATTCGCAAATGATTAGAAAACGACTAAAAAATGACTCGAAGAAGACTTACAAATACTTATAAATACGAGTCAGAAATGAGTCGAAACTGATCAGAAAAGCGAGTCATAAAAGACTCATCAAGAAGAGTCGCGGGTAGGGTACCATTTTCTCCGGACAAAACAGTCATTTATGATCAGAAAATGAGCTCAAATATGATCATTTTAATCGTCCTGAGGAGTCATAAATGACTCGAATGTGATCAAAATTTTCATAAAATGCTATGTGGGGAGTATACAATACACATACATACATATGTTTAGAAAAATGCAACAGTGATTTATTGTGTTCTATTCTGATTGGAAAAATGTAACATTTTAATGGGGTGAGGGCAACATTTTTAAAATGTTGCCTTTTAACAAGGCAACATTTTTTTACAGAAAAGAAAACGCCATTAATTACTTTCATAATAGCTGAATAATTCCTAATATTTGTAAAACCATTTCAAGGTACAACATTGGCTGTACCACTAAACAAGTAGTTTGCACAGTCATTAAAAAAGTTGGTATAAAAGTATGTTAATCTGGTTCTATTGTTCAAATTTTTCTGTTATTTTGTCTTAAAATTTAGGATTGAATTAATATCATTTTTAAATTCAATTCAGTATAACAATTACTTTCATCCGCATTTAAATTAGCTTTGCATGCTAATTTTTAGTAATTCTTGTTCCTTAATTTTACAAATTTAAACTAATTTAAACCAGAATTATTTTATGTCTCTACTATCAATATCACGTAGACATGGCGCTGTATTTTCATATTTTTTATTGTATAATCATAAAATGGCTTATATCTCGGAAACTGAACGATATACTATTAATTTTTACAAACCACCTACACTCTCAATAATAAATATGGGTCTGTCTCGGGATAGATCCAGAGAGTCCAAACACCCAGAAATTTTCATCTAAATCAGATAAAGTTTCTGTTGGATTTGGCACATATTTTTAAATAATTTAAATAAAAGTGTCCGTGTATTTAGCAGTCTGTAAAACTTAGCTTACCCAAATTTGGCAGACCATAATTCTCAAGTTCATAAAATATTCTGCAGGTATAAATACAAGTATTATTTCCTGTTACCTTAGCAGAATTTTTAACTTTTTATATGGGCTTTTTTATACGTGGAAATATTTTTATTTAAAATCAGTAATATATATTTTTTTCGTAAACATTTAAATTTAAGGCAAACTTAAATATTTAAATTTAGGATAAACATTATCGAATACTTCACCGAAGAACATACTAGAAATTGCTTCAATGTATAACGGAAAACTATATAATAAAATATATCAGATATAACTATTTTTAGAATACCGCAAAAATTGAAGTGCTATGCTAACGTTTGCTAGAAGTGTTTACCCAGACCAACCGGTAGGAAAATGTCAACGGGACAAAATCAATTCAATGGTAGAGCAAAAATTTTATAAAAATAATGGCGCTTTGTAAAAAATGTTTGTAGTCAAAAGGTTCCGATTTCAAATTCGGTTGAAAGCACAATTTTTATTTTTTAATAAAAAAAAAAATTCTGAATGAACTTATGTATAGTTGATCTTTTAATTGGTGAATTAATGTTTCTCGTTCGATTTTGGGATAAAATATTATCAAATTTCTTTTAAATTATTTTCAAATTAAAGAAAGGTGATAAAATTTTTACAAGGAAATTACAGAGAATAAAAATTGAAAAAATTCCATAAGGCCAGCAGGGCAGAATACGTATTTTTGGGTCTCGCTACAGACCCATCCTCAGTATCCTAAGTCTTTATGGGTTAATAACACTATGCGACAGTCAAAATCGGGATGGGATGAAACCAACGGGAAATGTTATATCGGTCAAAAACAAGTTATACGTGTCCCGGCGTTTCGCTGGGTCACATCTAGGAATCGATATATATCTTTTTTTTGACATAACTCGAGAACGACTAGTCCGATTTTGCTCAAACAATTTTAAAAAAATTAAAAATTACAATTCCTTTAATCTGTTCATATAACGTTTTTCTATATACTCAACAGTTTTGCCGGTAAAAATAAATGTTTGTTACCGCTACCATAAAAATCAAATAACCTTCTGTTTATTACTTTTTTTTAATATTTTAGGCAAAAAATATTTTTTTCTTCATACATTTATTTTTACCGGCAAAACTGTTGAGTATATAGAAAAACGTTATATGAACAGATTAAAGGAATTGTAATTTTTAATTTTTTTAAAATTGTTTGAGCAAAATCGGACTAGTGGTTCTCGAGTTATGTCAAAAAAAAGACCACCAAAGGTCAAATCGATATATCTCGATTCCTAGGGTTGACCCAGCGAAACGCCGGGACACGTATAACTTCTTTTTTACCGATATAACTTTCCCCGGTAGTTTGAACCCTTCCCGATCACTGACCCCTACCATTTGTCTCACAGTTAGGGTTTGGGATTTCCCGGACTTTTTTATTTCCCGGGAAACGGGAATAAAAAAATTTGATTCCTGGGAAAAATTTTTGAACAAAATTGTTAATGAAAACCACCTATATAAGTAATTTTTGTTTAAAAAAACACTATTTCAGTACAAATTCAGTCTGTGTAGTGAGAATTCAAAGTAAAAATATCAGGATGTTGAACATTTGATTTCACATAAATTACTTCAAGCACTGACAATGGAATTGCATGATTCCAGCAGATAGCACCCACTACTGGACTGTCGGAAACAAACCGTTTCATCACATTTGGCCCATTAGATATGGTGTTATTGTTATCAATGTTATTTTCCAAAGACAAATAAAACTCTTCTAGTCTTGTTTCTACAATTCTTCTTATTTCATCAGCATTACATCTTCCTGATATATAAACCAACCCCAGGTTATAAAAAGAATTATTTTCGTTTATACAAATGTTCAAATATCTCTTTTGTGATATTCTTGTCCATTCATCTATGATTATAGGAAATGTCCTATTGATAGAAATATTGCTCGATATTTCTTTTATCATGATATCTTTTACATGATTGTAGTAATTTAATATAATGTTCTTTACATCGCTTTAATTTTTTGGCAATGCCAGGTTTTTATTATAAAAACTTTCTCGAATAAACGAAGATCTAGTTATGGTGCGGGTTGACATTCCGCCGACTGCGGCTAATTTGGATACCATTTAAGGAAATGTTTTCCCTACCCTAAAACGTTCAAAGCCTATTCAGCTTACATTTTTTTCTTCGGCTACTTTGCTAATTTTAGCTGGAACGTTATTCTTGTTGTTGTTTTCTTCAAGAGAAGTTGCATGACCATCAATTTTTTTTTGTGAACCAAATTTAGATGTCGGATAACCAAATCTAGGTACCTCCGATAACCATTAGTCTGTTATGGCAAATATTGCACTGCGCTGCATTGTCCTTTTTTGTGAAGTATTTCCATACTCCTGACATTTTATTCTTTAATATAAAAGAATATATTAGTTTGAAAGCAGGTGTATTAAAATAAAGTAAACTTACTTGAAAATATCACATTTATTAATGAAAACGTTACTTAACATATAAAATAATTTTTTTTTTTTTTTTTATTTTTTTTTTAAAGGGAAGCAACACTCAGGAAATTCTTCCTATTAATTAACGTGTTGCTTCCTTTGGAAAGGGGATAGAGAAGAAGTGAAAGGTGGTGAAAGATGAAGGGCTTCAAATATGGCAACACTGTAATTGCGCGAGATGTTGAATTTTTTAGAACAGTTGTTGCGCGCCATCTGATGGTGAGTTGGCGAACTTTGTTGAAGCTTTTTAGTTCATAGCCCTGTTATATTATTTTACTTCGGTGGGGTTAAGTGCTATGGGAACATCGAAGGAGGACGCTGCGATATGTATGAGGGATAGAAAAAACTCATACATATTACTATTTTTTATAAATTGATGTTGCCTTGGTTGGGGCTCGAACCCGCAACCTCACGTGTAACAGTCCAACGCGCTAACCATTACACCACAGCGCCCTTAAAGTTTGGCCCTTAATAAAAAAGCCGTATTTTAAATTTAAAGTCGACTTTATTTTTAATCATACGGGTTTGTTCATTTTGTGTATGAAAACCTTACAAAAATATTTATATTTTCAAACATTTTGATTGGTTGAAAATAAATTAACCAATCAGAATGTTCCAAAAATAAACCAAGTCAAAGTATACTGCCTCCCAATATTTTAACTAAAGTCGACTTTAACTAAAAAATACATTTGAAAAATTAAGATAGTAAGGGCGATTATTTGTAAGACACAAAATTCTTTTTTCATATTTCTTTTAAACATTTTAACAAGTTTTTAGGTTTTACTACTTAAATTTTGAATAAGTTATGCGAAAAATCTTTATTAGTTGAAATGCTCCTAATTACTTGGCAAATATTTTTTTTGTGTGTCAAATAAATTGAAACCCTTTTAAAAGATTTTAAGAATGACATTTTTGTTTTGGTATTTAAAATGTTTTTTATGACTGAAATTAAAAAATCCTATTCCAAACAAATACAATTTAAAAATTCCCGCCCGGGAATTCCCGAACCCCAAACCCTACTCACAGTGTAATTGATGAGGATCTATTTATATTAAATGGGTGACAAATAAAAAAATGTAAACTTCTCAATTATAGTGTATTTAGACTGGGCAAAAACTAGTAGTCTTTGGATATTTTTAGGTTTTGAGCCGAAAACTACAAAATCAATTTAGTTTTTCCATACAATTTTCATACAAACTGAAAACCTGGCTTTTGCCAAAAACCAAGTAAAAATATCTGAAATGTGCATTTTTTAAACACCCGGTATCATTTATAATTAATTTTCGATACACCATGTTACAACGAATAAAGTAAAGAAAGTGTCAAAAAAATATTTTTTTTTAATTTTTTAAGAATATTTCTGTTTTTGTTTAAAATTGTGTGTTGTTATTAATTGTTAAATGTATTAGTAATTTTTTAATTTAACCATTAAAACGTAAAGAAAGGTGTTTAATAAAAAAGGAATGTGACAAAGAATAACTAAATAACCAATGAAAATGATGAAAATGGCTTTTGTAATTTAGTTTTGAACAAAAACCACTTGGCTTTTGCTCAGTCTAAATTCAGTATTAGACTAACATCAACAAAATCCGGGCAAATAATTACGGCCAAGCATTTATTTGTGTAATCATTTCGACAACATGTCAGTATAGTAAAAGTTGAAAATCCGATGCCTTGCCAGTACATGTACTACCGCCTTCAATTCGCCTTGTATTTTTCTACCAGGGACGTTTTAGGTAGTACTGACATTATGAAAAAAGCGGTGCTCTCCTAGTACAACCTTTTTTGTAATGTCGGCAATTTCTACCTACTTTATTTTAGTATCATTGGCCATCAGTTCTTTGCCAGTGCTTTACTTTTTTAAAGGGCGACATTTTGTAGATCTTGTGAACAAAATACTGAGCTTAAGTACAATTAAAAACTAGCAGCTTTTAAAAACTATTAGTTTTTGATTAAAAATTTGTATGTAATTTGACAAGTAAATACAAGTAAATTTCAAAAACTAGTAGTTTTTGGTTAACTGTAAATGTAGTATAAAAATATTCCAATATTCAAGGCTAATAGCAAATAAATAATAAGGACGAGAAATATGCTTCATCTAAAAACAAATATATAAAAAGTATATTAATAAAATTTAAATCAGATCAATATTTATTTTCAATTAACATCAAATTAAAATTCATAAGTGAATAGCGATATAATTTAATTTCGAAAATGCTAGATGAATTTGTAATTATTATTATTATTATTTCTTTTTTAACTTGCTAAAACAATTAAATTGAAATAAAAAAACACAAAAACTATCAAGAGAGAAATATTCATTAATAAACATTTTTAGAATGGAAAACATTAAAATTATATCTGTCTGTATAAATCAGACAGCAAATTGAGTGTAAATAACCTTAGGGTTATCAAATGCAACAAAAATGTATGCATAGAATAAATAACCCCTACGTGTGCAAAGCAAAAATTATTTATATGATTTAACCCTCTAATGAACTAATATTTGTCTCACAAAATTCAAGCTTTGTATTTGCTACGAGAAAATATGAACAAGTTTGTCAAAAATATATCTAGTAAAGCCCCGTTTAGATTATCACACAAGTGTGTTATACATGTCAGAAATGTGTTGTATAACGAAAATGTATAATAGTGTGAACACTGTTCGTTACACACATGTCAAAATGGGTGCACACATTTTAAAATACGGTCACACTTTTTTGACATGATTTATTTTTTGAAATATTTCATAAAGTTAACACTTGTCTCAACACAAGTGTTGTGTTATTCACAAATAAATGTTAAACAAAGATTAAAAACAACTAGTGGTGAACAAAAGTAATAATAGAAGAAAAAATAACTGTTTTAATTTATTTGTTTTGTGTTTTGATAAAGTCTGAACACTGAAAAGATTTTCTTTTATACTTTTTTGACAACCAGGCAATTTCAGCATACTTTTTGTCATACTTGTGTGAAGAAAAGTATAAGCACTTGTGTGATAATGTGAACGGGGCTTAAGCAATAATTCATGAAACTCAAATACGCACTCAAATTATACCTTTCACCAAAATATAATATCCCGGTGGAAAATGCTCATATACGCTCAAATATGTGAATATATGGTTTATGTATGGACACATATGAAAAAATATGGATCTTTTATGAACATATATGGAAGTGTATGTGATTCCATATATGGAAAAAGATTTCATATACAGACATATATGGAGGCATCTGTTATTTCATATGTGGAAAGGGCACTCATATATGGACAAACATGGAAGTATATGTTATTCAATTTATGCAAAAGGGACTAGTATATACACATATTTGGAAGAATAAATTTTTCCATATGTTTGAAAGAAAATCATATATGGTTTAATATGGAATTATATTTATTGCCATAAATAAAAAAAGGAACATATGTAGCGCCTAATTTAAATGTCACATTAATTTATATTTATAGTACAACCTTATAATAAAGGACAGCAACGGTCGCATGAAATTTGACAGTTCTAACAGGAAGATGTCCGATATTGAGAGGGAACAAAGCATTAACAGTTTTTTTTTTAATATGGAAGAAATTCTATTTAAATTAAGGGCCTGTGTTTATTAAAAAGAGGGTCCGCCATTGGGAGTGTATGTTTTTTAGCGAGTTTTGTATGCGTAATTCTCGCATAGTCGCTTATGTTAAAATTCGTAGTTTTGAGATTTTAAGATATTTGTGTAAGTTTGGTATAATGAAAATTTCTTATAACTTCTGAGCCAAAAGAAATTTAGAAAAGAGCGGCTTAATAAGATCCGCAATAATCACTAAAAATAATTCCATTCTTTTCCTTTAACTTATAAAAACTCTAAGTGAGACTTTTCGTATGCACTTTGACTTTCAACATGGCTAATTATTAACATCGAAAACTCAACGTTTACACATTTTTCAATCCAACATTTTGCTGCCGTTCGTTCATACCGAAACTATTATCAATGATAATTTTTTGGAATTCTTTTTTTTGGAATAATCAAAACAATTTTATTCTTAAGTCGATATTATAAGAAAAAATGGTGTTTATGGAAAATCGCTGTTTTAAAGAATCTTATAACTTTTGAACTAGTGTTTCCAAACCGGTTAATCGGTTAACCGAAAAATCGGTGTTTTGTTCATATTTCGCTTTTTTTTGCAAACCGGTTAACCGAAAATCTTAAATCTCGGTTAACCGAAAACCGGTTTATTTTCAACGGCTAACCGGTTTTATATTTTGTTATTTTTAGGTTAAAATTTCTTCAGAAATTAAGAAACATAAGTGGCGAATTGCTCAAAAATGTTGATTCACACAAATTTAAACCCAAAAACTTGCGGATGACAAAAACTAATTTAAAAAATGTTGTGTTTAATACCCAAAATATTTATCTAAATATTCTATTTCAGAAATTCAGAAGACGAAAATTTTCAGATTTCTTGGTCGTTTCTTACAAGGAAGGCCTGAGTGTGATTTACTCCATTTAAATGAAATTTTGATACAAAAGTAAGAGAACATAAGGTTAAAATTAAATATTTTTTAATTTTTGGTTTTTCTGTTTTTTTCCAAAGAAATATATGCATATTGGGTATTAAATGAAAGGTAGAGCTACAAATATAAAAAAGTTTTCAAATAAAAAAATTTTGAATAGCATTCAAACTGATTTTTACTTCCTGAATATCAACCTACGACGACAAGATTAGTACCGAAAGTTTCATAATTTTGTCCTCCCAATCATATATACAAATTTCACCGAAATCTAACGAAACTCCTAAACCTTGTTAGATGTTTATCTAATAGTGAATCTCTAAAAATATAAAATATTGACCCTGAAGAATAACGCTCAGATTTAAGTATATTCAACATAAAACCTCCCATATGTTGAAAAGTTATATATTCTGATATTTATCAATAAGATCAGGTTTCGATAAATTTGTTCTCTTGAAAAACTCTGAGAATATATTTGTCAGTATTACCGTTTTTTAAACTATATTTTTCACTTTTTTTTAATTTTAATTTTTTGGTGTTTCTTTCACTGTTTTTTATTTTCGGTCGGTTAACCGGTTTTTTCACAAACTGCTAACCGAAACCTGGTTTTTAGAAAGGGCCCATTTTCTGGTAACGGACAAACCGGTTTAAAAAAAACGGTTTTTTTGAAACACTATTTTGAACTAAATTGAATTCTGAATTGAGCAGTAGACGTATAAATACGTCTTAACGAGGGCATCAATAATAAATAAATTCGACGAAAATGAGACAGATATTAAGGTATACATATTTTTTCACTTTTAGTGGCATCCACAATCTGCCTGGTATAAAAGTAATTAACTGGCTTAGTATTATCTGTGGTATTGTATAATAAAAGTATACTTTTTAGAAAACTATTTCAAAATACTGGTATTTCGCGTATTTTTTATTCAGAACAACTGAATAAAAAATACTTTTATACTAAAATATCGGGCCAAATACTCTTTTACTATGTAGTTTGTGAATACCGCTAATGTTTTTTTTTTAACAGGAATTAATTTCAGCGGAATACACAAATATATGGGTATAATTGACCATATATTTAATAAACGTATAAGGTCATACATTTCTATATATTTCCATATATGAACATATACTTAGGTGTTACCTAATTTTTCGTATCCATACATATGGGTGATATCAAAAAAATGTGATAAAAACCATATAACCAGCTAATTTCTAATGCATGGATTACATTTGAGTTATATATTTCGATATATATCAGCGCATTGTCACCCGTTTTACAAAATTTATAACAATCTGACCAATTTTTGGTTAATACATAAAATTTGTGGCCAATTTTATAGGCCAAATTTAAACTCCGTAACCAGTAACTCATAAGGTTTTTTAACTTTAATAGCTTATATTTTAATAACCAATGAAGCTAAAAACTAACTGTAAGAATTTTTATGAAGAAGAAAAGTAACGTTTTTAGTAAAAATTAATACATTTTACAAACTTTTCCGTATGTCTATACTAACACGATATCAACTCTGTAACGATTTTTCATCATAATTTTTGATAAAAATGCATACACACGAATTTTGGAGTTATCTATTAATTATATTGCGAAAAGTATAATGTTATTTATATTCAATGATCGTTGGACTGTAGATAATCATCTAGTATAACAGACTTGAAGTTTTTCTGCAGCATGTAACATTCTCGAGATGAAAAAGGATGTCTTTAATAAGATTTGAAAAAATATTCTAACTCCGTTCATAATTTTTACACCAAACTATTTAACGAGTAAAAAAACGATGGGATATTTGGATTCACCTTGTAGGCATCATACAATTTTGTTTTGGAAAGAAAATTCGGACCAAAAGTTTCTGAAAGAAAACGAAAAAAGTAACCAAATGTAAACTCCGTAACCAAAATTGTTTGCATCAGATTGCGTTCCAAAAAATGTAGGTAAATGTTTAAAATATTTTAAAATAACCATAAACAGAGGTAATTCAACTAATATTTATGCGTCAAAAAACGATTCAATTAATAATTTTGCGTCAAATCAAAAAAAATTATCAGTTTTTTACCCTAAACTGCTGCAGCGAAAAACGATTGATATTGCAATTCATTGGTTTGGAATCAATATTTTGAGCCATTTCTGACATTAGTTTGACAAATTAAATTTGTTTCACACAATTTAAGAATTTTTTGATCGCGAAATGTTATGTTTTTAATATATTATTTTGTAACTTCGCAACCGCTGATTGGATTTAAAAAAATTATATTTTTGAAAAGCATTTAAAACGAGCAAAAATACAAAATTAAAAAAAAAATAAAAAAAATTTTCGCGGAATGAATTGTATTTTTATTCGCGAAACCGCCAATTTGATAAACACAAATTGTATATTAATAAAAAGCATGTTGAAAACCCAAATACGAAAAACTAATAAATGGAAGAAAATTCGTACCCAATTTTTTTTGTTATATCTTTTGCTTGTGAAAATGTAAACTCCGTTACCACAAAAAAAATTAAAATTGTGCAAAAAAAGTTATTGCGACAACTTGTAGAAGAGATTTTTTGCAATTAGGTTTATAATGAATAAACTTACTGATTCCATTAAGAAAAAACCGAAATATTAACCCTTTGTTTCTCACAAATTTGGCCTAAAAACTTATCACATTTTTTGATTTCACCCATATATGCTTGAACTATAAGTGTTCATATGTGAACATTTTTAGTTCTTTTTAAAGAATTAAAGTATTAAGATTAGCTTTCTAAAACAACACTAAGGGCTTATTCAAAATTGCGAAGTGTGATGAAAATAATTCGAACATATTTTATGAAAAATAATAATTTATTCTTGTTTGAAGCCAATTATTTCAAAATATCAACTATGATCATTAGGGCGGGTCGATTTAAAAATCGCCCAAGTGGCAAGGAAAATCGTATTCTAGGGATCAAAATAAGAAACTTTGCCCGAGGAACCATACCTCTAAAACGAATTCTGATGTCCCGACTTTTGATGTCCCAAATTTTGAAAAATCCCACTTTGATCCATTTAGAGTGCCCCAATCGAGTCCAAATGTATGACCGACCCCCTCTAACTTCGGAGGGCCGATCCACCCATGCCAGTGGCATACGCCCTGGAACCCCCCTGGGGGTTCCCCATACAAACACTTTTTCATGTAAAGTGCCAAAAATGGTGATTTTTTTTAAATATATTGGGCCCTCCAAAGTTAGTGGGGTCGGTCATACATTTGGTCTCGATTGGGGCACTCTAAATGGGTCAAAGTGGGATTTTTCAAAAATTGACCCTACGGGTCAAATGTCGGGACATCAGAATTTGTTTTGGAGGTATGGTTTCTCGGGCAAAGTTTCTTATTTTGATCCCTATAATACGATTTTCCTTGTCACTTGAGCGATTTTTTTGCCTCCCTACAAATCTACCCGCCCTAATGATCATAGATGGTTGCATGTGTGGGCAAATATGGATACATATGCTTATATATGGATATATGGAATTTGTAACGATTCTCGAAGGGAGATCTAATATCTTGGGAACTGCTCTACCTATTAATCCGGCCGTGCTCGTCGTTGGGGGGGGGGGGTGTGTTTAGTTCCCAAATAAAATTTAACTTGAACCGATTATATAAAGATTTTAATTTAGGTAGCTAAATATGCCAATAAAACATTCACAGATTCGATATATGCAAAAGAGAGTCATATGTGCACAAGTATGGCGGCATATGGGATTCTGAGTATGCAAAAGGGAATCGTAAATGGAAGAACATGGTACTCCATATAAATATGAGAAAGGGAGCCTTTTTCCATATATGGAAAAAGGTCTCATATATAGACAAGTATTGTATCCCAAAATTTATAAAGTTTCAAAAAAAAACACAAATTATTTTGAAGTTAAAATTAACTAAAAATACAATTTAAAACTAATAAAATCTCAGTCAAAAACCGGTCTACTCACATTTTCATTTAATTGAACAATTTTTTATTTGTTTTTGACTATCAAGAATTGACTACCAGAAACTGTAAAATCAACTTAACATTAATCTATTTTGACCATAAAAATAACAAACAAAACGGTGCGAAGAACTAAATTTAAATTGGATTTTACTAAAAAAATTTAATTGAAAACAATTCAAATAACTGTATTGTTGTTTTTTTATTTCAAACAACTTTTACTACAAAATACCTTTTTTTTGTTAATTTTTTAAGTTTTAATTTATAACAATAAAAATTGACTAGAAAATTTTACTGCTACGAAACATCCGTATTTTTATTTAATTAAATTTCTAAATACTTTGTGAAAAAAGTTAAAAATTAGAAACTGTAAAATCAACTTAAAGTTAATTTAATATAAATTCTTTTCATGCAAAATAGCAGAGTTTAATATCTATCATATATCAGTTTTTTAATTTCTAGCGGCTATGGAAAAAATATCCAAAGCTTGGATATTAAACAACACGCTAGATAAAAATAGCTGTCTGTATACGATATATACGAAAGTGATATTTCTGTTGTGTTGTATATTTTTAGCCATTGATAAATATCTAGCAAATATCACTTCATTAATTTCTAGCAGCTATCGTAAAAATATCCAACGCTTCCCAGCAAAAACATGGTAATGACAGGTCATTACCATACGGATTACCAAGTAACGATAGGTCATTACCTTTTTCATTACTTTAAAATACAAAATAACGACTTACCGATAATAAGTTATATAAGTACTTACATATTCGTACAATGTAATCACTTACTGGTAATTGATTAAATAAGTACTGATTAAGTCTTTTTTATATTAATATTTTTTATTTATATATTTGTTTTGAACTAAATAGGAAATTTTCCTAGGTAAAAATTTTTTTTTTTCAATATGACCACCTATTTTACAATGTAGGGTAACCACTTATTTCCTAACTTCTGAGTAACCACTTATTCTATCTTTGTGAGTAACTACTTATTCTTTCACTATGGGTAACTCGTTATTCGCACTTTTTTTGTAAGCGAGAGGGTAATGACCACCCATGAATTTTTGGACATCGCGAACAAAAGTAATGTTGCGAGTAAATAGCCTGGTAAGTAGTGAAACCCTTTGTGTGCTACTTACTCGCTTAATTACTCGGTAATGTCTGTTTTTGCTGGGTTGGATATTAAACAATATGCTAGATAAAAATAGCTGTCTGTGTACGATATATACGAAAATGATATTTCTGTTGTGTTGTATATTTTTTAGCAGCTTTCTTGCTTGTGTGTACAACAAACGATATTTATTTTATGTAAATATCTAAAAATATATTGCATTGCTAGATATATCTGTTTAAAAATATCTTGCATTGCTAGATATACCCAGCAAAAACAAACATTACCGAGTAATTAACAGAGTAAGTAGCACACAAAGGGTTTCACTACTTACCAGGCTATTTACTCGCAACATTACTTTTGTTCGCGATGTCCAAAAATTCATGGGTGGTCATTACCCTCTCGCTTACAAAAAAAGTGCGAATAATGAGTTACCCATAGTGAAAGAATAAGTAGTTACTCACAAAGATAGAATAATTGGTTACTCAGAAGTTAGGAAATAAGTGGTTACCCTACATTGTAAAATAGTTGGTCATATTGGCAAAAAAACTTTTTACCTTGGAAAATTTCCTATTTAGTTCAAAACAAATTTATAAATAAAATTTTAATATAAAAAAATACTTAATCAGTACTTATTTAATCAATTACCAGTAAGTGATTACTTTGCACGTACATATAAGTACTTCTATAACTTATTATCGGTAAGTCATTATTTTGTATTTTAAAGTAATGCAAAAGGTAATGACCTATCATTACTTGGTAATCCGTATGGTAATGACCTGTCATTACCATGGTTTTGCTGGGTATCTGTTTAAAAATATCTTGCATTGCCAGATATATCTGTTTAAAAATATCTTGCATTGTTAGATATATCTGTTTAAAAATATCTTGCATTGCCAGATATATCTATCTAAAAATATCTTGTTGATTTTGCTGCTATTAGCAGTGAAAATATTCTTGCATTGCTAGATATATCTATCTTGTGAGTATTGGTTTTTGGATATTTATTTTATACAGATATCTAAAAATATCTTGTTGATTTTGCTGCTATTAGCTACGAAAATATTCTTGTATATCTAGCTGGTGCGTATTGTTTTTCGGTGGTTGGATTTTTTTTAGGCATTTGTATAAAAGTATTAATTTTTAGTCTAAATAATGCTGCTATTGAAATGAATTTTAAGTGTGCGTGAATATATCAATAAAAAAACAAGAGGACTTTAATAATTATTATTAGAAATTAGATTTCCATTTAAAAATTTATAATTTATAGAAATAATAAAAAAATAATAAAAATTCCTTAATAATTATTATAAATTATACTTAATAAAAAAATAATTTTTTGGTAAATTTTATTTAAAATTAGTACGACTAAAGCATATAGTCCGGGAGGCAGCGACATGTTTTTGTGACTTATAGTGCAAGTCATCATTAACACTAATATTGTAGACAATTGTTTGTACATGCATAAACCAGTGGTCAGCCGGCGCACCCCGGTTGCTTTTAGCCCCTGGAGCCCTTCAAGTGTGTAAATTTTCAGTAAAATCAAAGTCATTTTGTTACTGCTGAAATTTTGTATGATAATAGCCAATATAGTAAACAAACAGAATAAAGTAGTCTGCCGCCCCAAAGTGGTTGCTTAAGGCGTCCGTCACCCCCATAAACATGTCAAATTTCACGAAAATCAAAGTCATTTTGTTACTGCTGAAATTTTATATGATAATAGCCAATATAGTAAACAAACAGAAAAAAGTAGTCTGCCGCCCCAAAGTGGTTGCTTAAGGCGTCCGTCACCAGTGTGAAAATTAAGCGAAAAATCCAAAACAAGCACCACAACTGCTCCGGGGCGTCCCTAGATGGGTAGAATGTTAGACCGACCCCACTTAATTTTCCGCACGTAACATTTTTTCCGAACATACATACCTCCTATCTCCACTCACTAAGGGGGCTCCCATATAAGCACATTTTTATAATCTTTGCCCCCACCACTCTAACTGTTCCAGGGTTGCCACTAGAGGAGTCAAATGTATGACCAACCCCCAATACTTTTTCAACCCCAACATTTTTTCAGAACATACCCATCCCCGATCTTCACTCCTTAAGGGAGCTCCCATACAAAACTCATTTCATAAAATTTCTTCCCACCGCTCTAACTGTTCCAGGGTTGCCACTAGAGGAGTCAAATGTATGACTGACCCCCAATATTTTTTCAACCCCAACATTTTTTCAGAACATACCTACCCCCGATCTTCAGTCTCTAATGGATCTCCCATACAAAACTCATTTTATAAAATTTTTTCCCACCGCTCTAACTACATATATCGTTAATGACTATATCGGTAATGGACTATATCGTACTCATTTTGTATGAAATTTGATTTTAGATGACAGTAAAAGCATAAAAAGTGGACTATATCGCTAAATGGATTATAAGTGATGTGACTATAACCGAAAAGTAGTGTAATTGTAATTGATTAACATCCGCCAAGAATTTATTTGCGTGTACATAAAATAAAAAGTCGAATATCATTTCATACTTTTACTTTACAAGGAATTTTATTTTCAAAAAAGTTTTGTATTGTGATTAAATCAGGAAACTAATAAGAAAATATGGTATAAAAATTTATTATAACCAAAACGGAAAAATATTTAGTTAGAGCGGTGGGAAAAAATTTTATAAAATGAGTTTTGTATGGGAGATCCATTAGAGAGTGAAGATCGGGGGTAGGTATGTTCTGAAAAAATGTTGGGGTTGAAAAAATATTGGGGGTCAGTCATACATTTGACTCCTCTAGTGGCAACCCTGGAACAGTAAGAGCGGTGGGAAGAAATTTTATGAAATGAGTTTTGTATAGGAGCTCCCTTAAGGAGTGAAGATCGGGGCTGGGTATGTTCTGATAAAATGTTGGGGTTGAAAAAGTATTGGGGGTCAGTCATACATTTGACTCCTCTAGTGGCAACCCTGGAACAGTTAGAGCGGTGGGAAGAAATTTTATGAAATGAGTTTTGTATGGGAGCTCCCTTAAGGAGTGAAGGTCGGGGATGGGTATGTTCTGAAAAAATGTTGGGGTTGAAAATGTATTGGGGGTTGGTCATACATTTGACTCCTCTAGTGGCAACCCTGGAACAGTTAGAGTGGTGGGGGCAGATTATAAAAATGTGCTTATATGGGAGCCCCCTTAGTGAGTGGAGATAGGAGGTATGTATGTTCGGAAAAAATGTTACGTGAGGAAAATTAAGTGGGGTCGGTCTAACATTCTACCCATCTAGAGACGACCCCGGAGCAGTTGTGGTGCTTGTTTTGGATTTTTCGCTTAATTTTCACACTGGTGACGGACGCCTTAAGCAACCACTTTGGGGCGGCAGACTACTTTTTTCTGTTTTTTACTATATTGGGTATTATCATACAAAATTTCAGCAGTAACAAAATGACTTTGATTTTCGTGAATTTTGACATGTTTATGGGGGTGACGGACGCCTTAGGCAACCACTTTGGGGCGGCAGACTACTTTTTTCTGTTTGTTTACTATAGTGGCTATTATCATATAAAATTTCAGCAGTAACAAAATGACTTTGATTTTCGTGAAATTTGACATGCTTATGGGGGTGACGGACGCCTTAAGCAACCACTTTGGGGCGGCAGACACTTTATTCTGTTTGCTTACTCTATTGTCTATAAGCATACAAAATTTCAGCAGTAACAAAATGACAACCTCAAAATGTCGCTGCCTCCCCGACTAGCCTAAGAAATTAGATATTGTTAACAAAAACTATTTCTGGTGCACCTAAAGTAGGGCTATATTTTGTCTCTTGGCTAAGTTTTATGGAAGTAATTCTTTTATAAATAGAAAGTTTGGAGTTTTGTTTTCATATGTGTAAAAAAATAATTTATAAAAAGTTTCGCGAAAAGCTCAATAAAGGTGTTTTGTTGCTCTCCTCCTTAAAAATTTTACCTGTTTTCTTAGGTTTAGCGACGATATAGTCTATTTGTTGTTATCTTATAATGTTGCCGAATAGCCATATATAATTATATATGTATGCACAGCGCATAGTTCGGGGACATAGCCAAAAAAGTGCCCAAACTATGCGGTATATTAGTCAAAAATGTCTTCAAACTATTCGCATGACCTAGGAAGAATTTGAGGACAGTCCCCAAACTAACCAAATGTCTCCGGACCGGAGAAAAATGTTCCCGTAGCATGCGCTGTGAATACACTCAACCAAAAAAGTCTGTAATGGCTACTGCTAATTTTAGCAACACATGTCTGCTGATCTGTAGTACAACAAAATTAGTATAAAAAATTAGTAGTCGCTACTAAATTTTAGCAAAATTGTTGTAAACTGCAATTCAAAATCGATTTCCTAGAATCAGTTAAAAAACTTACTAATTATCAATAATTTTAGTACAATGAAATTGGTATAAATAATTAGTTGCAGCTACTAAATTTCAGTAAATTGTTGTAAACTGTAATTTAAAATCAATCTGTTGAAATTACCAAAAAAGTGTACTAAAAAATAAACAAACTCTAAAATCTAAAAAAAAAATTAATAAAAAAAATACTTTTTTTCTTTCGATCGTAACAACCCGAGTAAAAAAGTTCTGATATAATCATATATTATTTTATCTAATTGCATATATTAACTTATAGTAACATATGGCCACATATGCTTTTAAATACAAGCATATATACTTTTATATAGTCATATATTAGATATTTTTTCCTCAAAGGTTTTAATATGGAGACATATGTTATTTTATATTATTACATACTGGCCTACATATAATTGTATGTGCTATATATAAGTACATAAATTAACATATAAAAGATATAATTACATATGCGTTTATATATAATTTAGTATGGCGCTATACATAATAATATAAAACTATATGTTGAGCCATATAAGAAATATTTTATAATTTCCCGTGAAAAAAAATTTATTCGGTAGCATATCTTTTTTTATTTGCCATCATACTGAATTATATAAAATTTAATCCGGAAAATGGATTAATTAAATTGTATATAAATAATTAAAAAATATATTTGAATTGATATAATTTCATCCAATTTTATCGGAGTTATGGTCTTATTCAATTGCATTAAATTTTTTTGTTTATATGAATATTTATAGTGTAGAAAAACGACCAATTAATTAACTGAGAGAATTATCTGAATGATATTAATACATTTTTGTACATAACCGATGAAATTTCACTGGGCCCTCGTCTATTGAAACATTTGATTGAATTAATGGAATTTTTGATAAAATGTTGTGAAAATATTCATTTTATTTATTAAAAGTTTCATACACTTAATGAAAAAGTTTCATTAAAACTAAATTCATAAAATATATGAAGAATTTTCACCAAATTTAAGAAATTTTTCATTTACATTTTCAAGAAAACTTTATTATTTTATTAAAAAATTTCATTAAAACTGGTCCAGCAAACTTCTCTCTATGTGGGTTATATAATCCAGTATCAGTTAGTAGTAACTACGCAGAAGAAAAAAATTTAAATCATACAGAAACACCGTTTATTAAGATAGAAATAGCTTTGAAATCACACAAATCTCAGGTTTTTTTCTTTTTATACAAAAAATTGTCTGCTTATTTTTAAAATCGAAAAACACATTAACTTAATTACCCGTGAAAAAAAATTTATCCGGTAGCATATCTTTTTTTATTTGGCATCATACTAAATTGTATAAAATTTCATCCGGAAAATGTATTAATCAAATAGTATATAAACGAATAAAAAATATATTTGAATTGATATAATTTTATCCAATTTTATGGGAGTTTTGGTCTTATTCAACTGCATTAAATTTTGTTTTTTTATATGTATATGAATATGTAGTGTAGGAAAACAACCAACTGAGAAAATTGTCTGAATGATATTAATAAATTTTTGTATAAAACCGATGAATTTTCACTGGGCATCGGCCACTGACACTTTTTATTGAATTAATGGAATTTTTCACAAAATGTTGTGAAAATGTTCATTTTATTTATTAAAAGTTGCATTCACTTAATAAAAAAGAGTCATTAAAACTAGATTCATAAATTATATGAAGCTTTTACATCTAGTTTAAGAAAATTTTTCATTTACCTTGTGAAGAAAACTTTATTATTTATTATTTTACGCAAAAGTATATGGCTCTAATGCATAAACTTTTCTTAATTTTGCGTTAAGGTATACAATTGCCAATGCATTAATTTTACTTATTAAACGTTTATTAAAAATGCTATTAATCGTAAAATAACAGTTTGTTAATTTCTCGTTTTATTCTGGCAACACCCTAATTTAACGGGTCTTCACTTTCAAATAAATTGTTAGTGATTCATAAAGTTAGCAAACGATTGGCTCGTTAATCGTGGGTGAATAATATTGTTTTGAAGATTTTAAAAATAAAAATAATTTATAATAAATCAAAACATGATGAAAAAAATGTTTATACATAACAAAGAAGTAATAATGGAAAACTAATATTTTAAAGAAAGTTTAATAGTACGAAAACTGAATGTATTTGAATGACGATTATGTTTCGATTAAAACAACAATTTATTTTATATTTTATTTGTACACCAATTTGAGAAAATTTTATGAAAAAAGGCTTTTGTTTTTGTGCAATTGTTCCAAATTTTTTTAATTTGTTGGATATAAAATATTGGAGTTTAAATATTCTTGGGTGGATGACCCTTAAAAAAGTATTTAAATAGATAATAACTCACTATTAGGGTTTGGGATTTCCCGGACTTTTTTATTTCCCGAGAAACGGGAATGAAAAAATTTGATACCCGGGATTCCCGGGAATCCCGAGAAATATTTTTAAACAAAATTGTTAATGAAAACCACCTATATAAGTAATTTTTGTTAAAAAAAAACACTATTTCAGTACAAATGCAGTCTGTGTAGTGAGATTTCAAAGTAAAAATAACGCAGCACTGCCAAATGAATTGCATGATTCCAGCAGGCACCTACTACTGGACTGTCGGAAACAAACCGTTTCATCGCACTTGGCCCATTAGATATGGTGGCCACAATGTTATTTTCCAAAGACAAATAAAACTCTTCTAGTCTTATTTCTATAATTCTTCTTATTTCATCAGCATTACATCTTCCTGATATATAAACCAACCCCAGGTTATAAAATGAATTATTTCCGTTTATACATATGTTCAAATATCTCTTTTTTGATATTCTTGTCCATTGATCTAAGATTATAGTAAATCTCCTATTGTTAGAAATATAGCTCGATATTTTCTTATATCATGATATCTTTTACATTATTGTAGTAATTTGATATAATATTCTTTACATCGGTTTAATTTTTTTGCAATGCCAGGTTTTTATTATAAAAACTTTCTCGAATAAACGAAGATCTAATTATGGTGCGGATTGACTGCAGCTAATTTGGATACCATTTCAGGAAATGTTTGCCCTACCTTTAATGCCTATTCAGCTTACACTTTTTTCTTCAGGTACTTTGCTAATTTTAGCTGAAACGTTATTCTTGTTGTTGTTTTCTTCAAGAGAAGTTGCATGACCATAAATTTTTTTTTTTTTTTGTGAACCAAATTTAGATGTCGGATAACCAAATTTAGATACCACCGTTAACCATTAGTCTTTTCTTTTCACATTTATTAATGAAAACGTTACTTATAAAATTATTGACCCTTAATATAAAGGCATATTTTAAATTTAAAGTTGACTTTATTTGTAATCAAACGGTTTTGTTCATTTTGTGTATGAAAACCTTACAAAAATATTTATATTTAAAATTTAAATTAACCAATCAGAATGCTCCAAAAATAAACCAAGTCAAGGTATACTGCCACCCAATATTTTAACTAAAGTCGACTTTACCTAAATTATACATTTGAAAAATTTATATAGTAAGGGCGATTATTTGTAAGAAACAAAGCTTTTTTTCATATTTCTTTTAAACATTTTACCAAGTTTTTAGGTTTTACTACTTAAATTTTGAATAAGTTATGCGAAAAATCTTTATTAGTTGAAATGCTCCTTATTACTTGGCAAAGATTTTATTTGTGTGTCAAATAAATGTATTCCCTTTTAAAAGATTTTAACAATGACATTTTTGTTTTGGTATTTAAAATTTTTTTTATGACTAAAATTAAAAAATCCTATTCGAAACAAAAACAATTTAAAAAATTTAATATTTTAAAAATTTCCCGTTTTCCCGGGAAAAATATATTATTTTCCCGGGAATTCCCGGCAAACTTTTCCCGGGATTTCCCGGGATTTCCCGGGAATTCCCGAACCCCAAACCCTACTCACTATTTATGATTTCAACTGAGACATTTGTTTTCCAAATTTTATGAAATGCTTATTTTAGGCTTTACCCTACTTTAACAGATTATTAATTTTGTCCTTATTAAACGAATGAATTATGCATACTGTTTTTGCCAAATAAGCTTAAAAACGTGTAATTAATCTGTTAAGAAAATTTATGCATAACACCGTATAATTGTATTTAAATCAACATCGATTCGAGATAGTAAATAATTTTATCTAAAATATTTTTGGTCTTGGGTCACATTTAGTTTTATAAAATGTTGTTCGAAGCAATATACAAATTTATCTTCAACGAGATATAATTTGATCAATCGGAATCTCAGATAAACTCATATTTAATTTTATACGTTGTTATTCACTCTCTAATATGAATAGGTACAATTGGATCAAACCTAACTTGATCAAATCTAATCGTTTTTTCACGGGTATGAAAAAGTTTAACTATAATTTACTTTAATAAGGATCAGTATTCTAGCCACTAATTAGAAAATTTTGTTTCAAAGTTTCTTACTTAAATAAAATATCCTACTAAGTAATGACAATAACACTAGCTCTAGTATTCATACTTTATTTACAAAGTGTTCGTAAAAAATCAAATGTTAATTAAAATCTGATATAGTAATTGATTTAACTATAATTTTTTCTCTGTGGAGTTACCTTTCTTATAATTTCTTTCATTAGATTTAATATTAGATATTGTAAAAGTGTGACATTGGTATATCTCATTTATCCCAGAAATGAAAAAATCATTAGACACCCTAGATGCAACATAACAGATAAGCTCAGCTTTTTAATTTTGTATTGAATTATTAAGTATATAATTGTATTTAAATCAACATACATTTTGTTCGATTCGAGATAGTAAATAATTTTATCTAAAATTTTCTTGGGTCACATTTAGTTTTATAAAGTGTTGTTCGAAGCATGCGCTGTGCATACATATATAATTATATATGGCTATTCGGCAACATTATAAGATAACAACAAATAGACTATATCTTCGCTAAACCTAAGAAAACAGGTAAAATTTTTAAGGAGGAGAGCAACAAAACACCTTTATTGAGCTTTTCGCGAAACTTTTTATAAATTATTTTTTTACACATATGAAAACAAAACTCCAAACTTTCTATTTATAAAAGAATTACTTCCATAAAACTTAGCCAAGAGACAAAATATAGCCCTACTTTAGGTGCACCAGAAATAGTTTTTGTTCACAATATCTAATTTCTTAGGCGCAGCGCTGATATTCATGGGCTATTTTACTGGGAACTGTAAAGGCATTTAAAATTAAATGAAACTGCAGTTAATTTTACCAACATAATTCTCTTAGTGTAGAAATATACTGAATCTGAACTTAGCAAAAACTTAATTTGCTCTTACGTTCAAAAAATGCGCTTTAAAGTTAAAAAAAGTGATTCTTCACAACTCTCCTAGGCTTTAGTCGTACTGATTTTAAATAAAATTTACCAAAAAATTATTTTTTTATTAAGTATAATTTATAATAATTATTAAGGAATTTTTATTATATTTTTTATTATTTCTATAAATTATAAATTTTTAAATGGAAATCTAATTTCTAATAATAATTATTAAAGTCCTCTTGTTTTTTTATTGATATATTCACGCACACTTAAAATTCATTTCAATAGCAGCATTATTTAGACTAAAAATTAATACTGTTATACAAATGCCTAAAAAAAATCCAACCACCGAAAAACAATACGCACCAGCTAGATATGCAAGAATATTTTCGTAGCTAATAGCAGCAAAATCAACAATATATTTTTAGATATTTGTATAAAATAAATATCCAACCAACAAAAACCAATAGTCACAAGATAGATATACCTAGCAATGCAAGAATATTTTCACTGCTAATAGCAGCAAAATCAACAAGATATTTTTAGATAGATATATCTGGCAATGCAAGATATTTTTAAACAGATATATCTGGCAATACAAGATATTTTTAAACAGATATATCTGGCAATGCAAGAATATTTTTAAACAGATATATCTGGCAATGCAAGAATATTTTTAAACAGATATATCTGGCAATGCAAGAATATTTTTAAACAGATATATCTGGCAATGCAAGAATATTTTTAAACAGATATATCTGGCAATGCAAGATATTTTTAAACAGATATATCTGGCAATGCAAGATATTTTTAAACAGATATATCTGGCAATGCAAGATATTTTTAAACAGATATATCTAGCAATGCAAGATATTTTTAAATACCCGATTAAAAAAGATGATATGGTGACATATCTAATTTGATGAAATACAATAACTAATCACATACAATTTAATCCGAAAAATGGTGAATACAATTGTATCTACGTGGATCAAATTGGATTTAATTACTTTAAATTATATACAATTTAATCCGAATTTTGACCAGACATTATTGTATGAAATAATATCTTAATATTTAAAATTTGATGCAATTAGGTCCAGTTGGGTAAAAATTTTCGTATTTCTGTTTTTATTAAATATTGTACTGAAAAACAATGGGGAATTCACGTAAGGTTTCGTGTATCGTGTGAACTAAGCAAATCTAATAAGTTTGCGAGTCTTGATGTGAAACTGCATACATAAAAAGTATCTACACATTAATCAGTACTTATAAGAGCTATAGTATAGTTTAAGAATAATCCATAAAATAAAAAAATTCTAAATAAAATGAAATTTCAAATAATTTCCATAAATCATTACTGGATTTTTCACTAAAGGTGAGATTTTCATTTTGAAAGTGAGAAAAGTTCAAATGAAGCTTTTATTTTTGGGCTTTCACTAAAAAAAATGAGAAAAATGTCATGAAATAATCGTTTAAAAATGTTTTAAATTTGTAAATAGTGTATGTATGAATAACAAACTACATTTCACTAATAGGGGGAATTTTTTATTAGGTGTTTAAGTTATTTATTACACAATTTTAGTCTGCTTGCGGGTAGACAATTTTTTTGTTTTAATTTCATAGGATATTTTGATATCCTTCAAGCCTATGGATAAATTTGGTGGTATGTCATTCCTAAACCAAAATAATTACTTCGAAGAATTGGCTAACTTTTATTAATATGACCCAATATTCAATTTAAAAATAAAAGAATTTGTTGTTTCGATGTAAATTTATAACGTTTTAAATGAAAATGAATTTCAATTTGAATTTACTAACGGTGGGTCTCATACTTCAGGTTTTAACTTTAGTTAATAGTTAACCCAAAAAAATTGTTGTTGTTTTGACATTTTCTTTTGTTTACAGTTAAGTTAAAGTTAAACCTGCAGTATGAGACCCACCGTAAGATATTGGGTCATATGAATAAAACTTAGCAATTACTTCAAAGTAATTACTTTGGGCTTAGGAATGGCTTTTAACTCCAAATTTAACAATTGGCTGTTAGAATAGCATGAAATGTAAACGAAAATTAAAAAATTAAATTTCTAGTCTACTCCCAAGTAGACTAGATTTGTGAAGTAATTGCTTAAAAAACCTTGTATTTCCCCCTATTAGTAATATCTATTTTTTATTCATATGAGCCATTAAGAGTTTATTTGAAGCAAGACTATAACATAAATTATATAGGGGAAATAAATGTTTCTTTTTTAAATCAATAGACTTGTTTTGTTGCTATATATATATGGTACGAAATCCCATATAAAATGTTAACTCTTTTAACATAATATTTTCAACGTCGATAATGGCTCATATGAATAAAAAATAGATATTACTAATAGGGGGAAATACAGGGTTTTTTAAGGAATTACTTCACAAATCTAGTCTGCTTGGGAGTAGACTAGAAATTTAATTTTTTAATTTTCGTTTACATTTCATGCTATTCTACCAGCCAATTGATAAATTTGGAGTTAAAAGCCATTCCTAAGCCCAAAGTAATTACTTCGAAGTAATTGCTAAGTTTTATTCATATGACCCAATGTATGGGTAACCGTCAGATAATTTCACTCAAATTTTATACAAAAGTATTTTGCCAGTTTTCGTGTTCATGTTTTTTTTTTTAAATCACTTGAATTTTATATCAAAATTTTTTTTTGTAAAAGAATATTTTCCAATTAAAAATCCATTGATTTCGATAAAATCTTAAATTAAACATGAAACTGGGCTATTTTTGGTATTACAATTTCAATTCCATGGGCGAGATCTTACTAAATATGACAACATATGTAAAAAGATATATTTAGATATTGGGTCATATAAAATTTGTTCGAAAGACGAAATTTATATCTTATTATATATAGTGCCATACAAACCAATATATAACGAGACATAATTGTATTAAATAATATAAAATAATGTATAACCCGTTTTACTCGGGTAGATATATCTAGCAATGCAAGATATTTTTAGATATTTGCATAAAATAAATATCGTTTGTTGTACACACAACCAAGAAAGCTGCTAAAAAATATACAACACAACAGAAATATCATTTTCGTATATATCGTACACAGACAGCTATTTTTATCTAGCATATTGTTTAATATCCAAGCGTTGGATATTTTTCGATAGCCGCTATAAATCAAAAAATTTATATATGCTAGATATTTATTTCTGTTGATATTAGCTAGCATGTTGTTAAATATCACAACGTGTTTACTATTTTTAGATATCTTTCATGAAAATTATCAAATATTGGATATTTTTGGATGCTGTCAGCAGTTTTTTTAAACCCTGCAAAATAGTTAAATTTCCCGTAATAACAGCAAAATTAACAGTAACCGTTTCAGATTGAGTGTGAAATTTATTAAGACTTAAATGCTGAAATAGTTGATATACTCTTTATTAACCTATTTTGTGTATTCCATTCCTTTACAGCTGTATGGGAACATTTTGGTATGTCTTAACCATTCATTTAGTTTTATTTGTAAAAACAAATTTTAATTACTTTAATAATTAACATTTTTTTAGTTTTTTTTTTAATTTTTAAATAAAATGTAGAAAATCGAATGTCATTCCAAAATTGCTCAATTGTATGAACTAGAAATCTGTTAAATTCAATCGATTGAGCAAAAATCGGCTGAACTCCTAACCATTGAATTCAGTGATTGAACAAATCGAATGCTGTAAAAATTATTGAAGTCTTTAAAATTAAATCGAATGATACGAATTAAAACTTTATTCGATGTTTAAAATTGCAGTTTAAGAATTTAATAATTCCATACCCGAGTAAAAAGTTTATATATAATTATAAATTTATATATTATTATACATATATGGACATATATGTCCCTATATAAAATTACTAGCCGGCGCAGCCCGCTACGTTGTTAGCGTGCCTTAAAGTTTAGGGGGGGGGGGGCGCAGCAGGGTTGGAAAGCATTTTATAATATTAAAAATAGCGGGCAAAGCCCGCTGCGTTGTCTTAGCGTGTCTTAAAGTTTTTTTTTAATTCCAGTTTATGTAAAGGTAGACCTGGCAATTCAAGTAAATTCACAAATTCAGTTGGAAAATTTACTGCGTCGGTTTCTTCCACCGGTGCTTCGTTACATGAAGTTTAAATATCGGAATATATAAGTTCCATTCCTTTTCTAAGGTTTTTTCTTTTTTAGAAAATTTGTTTAACTTTTTGGAGAGTATGTTTCTATGCTACATAAGTTTTATATTCCGTGGATAGTGTTTGAACAGGTAATTCCCTCTTCCAATCCATTTGCATTGTCTATAATTTCAATTCCACTCGTTCAACGTTTATATCCATTTCATTCCACTTGTGTAGTGTTTCAATTCCACTCGTTTCCTATTTAGTTTCTTAATTTTAGTGATTCATATACACTTGTTCTTTAAGTTTTAGGTTTCTAGCTAAAGACGCAGACGTTAAGGGGGGGGGGCAATTTTCCCCTTTTGAACGAACATTTTTACCACGTTCCTGTCCAAAGTCCTAGAAATGCCTTGTCGATAAGTTAGCCCATACTCCAAGGAAAACATATTATATATTACAGGTTTCTAGCCGAAGGGTTCGGTTAGGCCATCAAGGGGGAGAATTATTCCGTTTTTACCCCTCCCGGTAGGAATTTCCAAAAATTCCGTCTTAGAGGACGTCTGCGTTGGAGGAGGAACCTACTACATACATAATTTTAGGTCTCTATATCCAGCAGTTTGGCCAGGCCGTCAAGGGGGAAGTTTTTTCCCTTTTTACCCCTCCCGGTATGAATTTCCAAAAATACCATCTTAGGGGACGTCTACGTTGGAGAAGGAACCTAAATACCGAATTTAAGATCCCTTGTTCCAGCAGTTTGGCAAGGCCGTTAAGGGGGACTTTTCCTGTTTTTGACCCTACCTGTAGAAATTTCCAAAAATCTCATCTTAGCGGATGTCTACAATAGAGGAGGAACTTTAATACCAAATTTCAACTTCCTACCTCCAGCGGTTTGGGCAGGCCTTTAAGCGGCACTTTTCGCTTCATTAATCCCCATTTTTGCAATGTCCCTGTCCAAAAAGCACCTTCCCGGTAAGTGAGCCCATACTCCAAGTAACATATGTTTTACATTTCAGGTTTCTAGCCAACTTTTACTATTTGTGCCCCTCTCGGTAGGAATTTCCGAAAATCCATCGACAGGGAATTTACGCTTCCTAGTTCCAGCAGTTTGAGCAGGCTGTCAAGGGGGACACTTTTTCTTTTTTTGTCCCTCCCGGTTGGAATTAGGCTGGAAGGGGAACCTAAGTACCGAATTTCAGCTTCCTAGTTCCAGCAGTTTGGACAGGTTAAGGGGCAACTTTCCCTTTTTGAGCCCCCATTTTATAACGACCCTGTCCAAAATTCAAAAAAGTATCTTTCTAATAAGTTAGCCCTTACTCCAGGGACCCACATTTTAAGCTTCAGGTTTCTAGCCGAAGGGGTTTTTACCGGCCCCCAAGGTGAGGCTTTTCTTCTTTTTGCCCCTCCCTTTAGGAATTTACAAAAATTCCATCTTCGCGGCTATCTGCGATGGATGTATGTACTTTTTTTGGAAAAAGGTACTTTTTTCGGGAAAAGGTACTTTTTTTGAAAAAAGGTACTTTTTTTGGAAAAAGGTACTCTTTTTGGAAAAAGGTACTTTTTTTGGAAAAAGGTACTTTTTTTTGGAAAAAGGTACTTTTTTTTGGAAAAGGGTACTTTTTTTGGAAAAAGGTACTTTTTTTGGAAAAAGGTACTTTTTTTTTGGAAAAAGGTACTTTTTTTTTGGAAAAAGGTACTTTTTTTGGAAAAAGGTACTTTTTTTTGGAAAAAGGTACTTTTTTCGGAAAAAGGTACTTTTTTGGAAAAAGGTACTTTTTTTTAGAAAAAGGTACTTTTTTTGGAAAAAGGTACTTTTTTTGGAAAAAGGTACTTTTTTTTGGAAAAAAGTACTTTTTTTGGAAAAAGGTACTTTTTTGGGAAAAAGGTACTTTTTTGGGAAAAGGTACTTTTTTTGGAAAAAGGTCCTTTTTTTGTCCCCTTTTTGCCCCTCCCGATAAGAATTTCCAAAAATGCCGTCTCAACGAACGTCTACACCGGTCGAGGAACCTACATACCAAATTTCAACTTCATAGCTCCAGCAGTTTGAGCAGGCCGTCAAGGGGGATACTTTTGCCGCTTTTTGCCCGTCCCTGTAAAAATTTCCAAAACTCCCGTCTTGGTGGATGTCTACGATAGTGGAGGAACCTTTATACCAAATTTCAACTTCCTACCTCCAGCGGTTTGGGCAGGCCGTCAAGGGGGGCCTTTTTCCCCTTTTTAACCCCCATTTTTACAACGTCCCTGTCCAAAATTCTAGAAAGTACTTTCTAGAAAAGTTAGCCCCTATTCCAAGGAACACATATCTTAAATTTCAGCTTTCTAGCCAAAGGGGTTTTGGCAGGCCGTCAAGGGGGACACTTTCCCCCTTTTTGCCCGTTCCGGTAGGAATTTCCAAAAATCCCGTCTTAGCGGACGTCTACCCCGAAAGAGGAACCTACATACCAAATTTCAACTTCCTAACTTCAACGGTTTGGGCTGGGCGATGTTGAGTCAGTCAGTCAGTCAATCAGTCAGTCACGTTATTCTTTTATATATAGAGATATACAATTATATCTGACATTGCTTATTTGCAAATTTGTTTATATGGTGCCATATATAATTATATATATGTATATAAATATATATATATTGTTAATGTTATAAAATTTTTGCACATTTAATAAAAATGGAAAAATATTTGGGATCTGCAGTAAATTGTTTAAAAATATAAATTATTTAATTGGAAAAAATACCAAATCTAGGTAAAATATATAGGGGTCAATTTATATAAAATTATATAAATTTATATCTAATTATATATAATATATAAAACAAGTCCGAAATCATGGTTTTTAGAAAAGGTGGCAGACTGGCGAGTAACGAGAAATGGTTTCTGAATAGTAATGAGATAAAATAGCGTCTGAATATTGTTATCTAGGGGTTATATTGACACCGAAAATAATTTGAGATAACATGTGGAAAATAGAAACGTAGCAGCAAAAAATAGCATTAATATTATATGGAATAATTTTCTAAGCAAGCGAAATGTGTCTCTTAAGTCCAAATGGAAATTATTTTTGGTAGTATGCAGGTCAATTCAAACATACGGGGCGCAAGTATGGGGTTTTTCGTTATTTGAAGAAGTAGACAAGCTTCAAATTTATTTTATGAAAAAGTTACTTAAACTACCGAACTTTACACCAACGTATGCGTTAATGTTGGAAACAGGAATGCAACATGGACATCTTTTCACGCTAGATCTACACCTTAGGTATATCACCAGAACCCTATTTGATTTCAGCGAAGATAGACTACCACATACATTAACACGAAAATTACTACTACATCAGCTTTTATGGGTAAAAGACCTCAATACAATAGGGGCAGAGTATAATATTAATTGGTCGGAAAATCTTACCACTAATGAGCAATGGAATGAAAACCGAAAAAATCTCTTGCAAGCTTTAAGAAATAAATATTATGGTCAACTGTTGATAAGCAAAATACAAACAAACAGAATTTATAAAAATTTGGACCCAATGATAGGTCAAACGTACTTAGCAGTCGAGATGATATAATGTGGATTTTTAAGATGAGGTGTGATCTAATAAAACTAAATGCCACCAGATATCAGAATAATCAGGATGATATATCGATTTTATGCTCAATTTGCAATATGTTCGAAGAAGAGAATTTAGTACATTTTTTGGACCGTTGTTTAGCTTTTAGGGAATTTAGAAATTTTATTTCGGAAAAGTTTTACTTGAAGGGGAAGAAGTTTTGAAAACACTTGATGGTAAAATAATAGAATGGAAGGCGTTAGCTAATTTTATAAAACACTGTATAAATTATAGGAATATGCTTATACATGAATTTAATTATTAAAAATTTGTAATATTTTTGCACAGCACGTAATTTATTTAAGATTTGCCGACCGACTACATCAAGTCATGGTCGAATGTTTGAACACCAATTATTGATTTTTGTAATATATATATTGCTGCATTATGAAAATAAAGAATACTACTACTACTATAAAACTATATATACCCATTTTTCGGATATAATTATATCAATTTATATATAATTATATATAATTTTATATAATTATATATAATCATATATAATTATATCCACCAATTTCCTCATATAATTATATATAATTTGATATGGGGTCATATATAATTAGATATGACTCCATATATAATTTTATATGGCCCCATATCAATTTTTTTTATCGGGTAGTCAATCAGAATTGAAAATAGATTGAGGGATTGAAGTTTTTAGAAGCTCTCAGTATGCTTATGTGCGCATACAAAAAACCAGAAATATGTGTTATATATATCCTTACCAAAGTTTAAAAAATATTAAAGGTTTTCATATCAACTCGTATTCCACTGGTAAACAGTGTAAACCTAGTATGTCAAACTCCATACGTAAAAAAACATGGTTTTCATTTATAAAAGGCTTACAAGGAATTTACGAGTTTATATGAAAACTAGGGTATTCAATTAATCGGATTTCTATTTTAATCGATTAATTTTATGTAAAATAATATACATACACTTGTTGTGTTTTTAATACTTTTATTAAAAAAAAGGAACAAAAACAAATTCAGTAACCCCTCTGCAATTCATAAAAATAAAAAAAGTGTAATAATTGAGATCAGATTTTGTCAATATTTTTATTTTTTCTGTCCCATCTTTCACATATTAAAATTTTATCCAAATCGGGCAGAACCACGCCCGAAAGAAGAATATAAGACCCGGTTTATTAATTTGTATCTCTTTCGTATGCACTAAATACATAAAAACGTTAATGTAGAGAGGAATTCCATTGAAAATTTGTTTTCCCTCTACGTTTCCGTACCTCCATCCTTTTATTTTATTTTGTTAATTCAGAGTGCTCACTAAACAAGCTTTATTACATTGAACATAAATTATAATTAATAACTTTAATAAGCATTAATTACAATAATTATTAATGCTTTCATTTAATATCAACGTTTAAAAAGTAAAAAATAATTAAAAATTTATTACACGTAAATAGATACCAATGCTTTACTAGATAAGTCACAACAACAGGGTATTAATTTGGAAGATGATGGAGCAAACTGTGATAATTTTATATTGTTTTTTGAAATTCTCATTGAGTTGAAGCTAAAAAATATTGCTAGAAATTCTAAAAGGTCGTCACTTAATTATTTTCTTAGGCCAGAATGAAATCCGGATAAGTACAAGCATACAGCAAATTATTTGCTACAAATTAAAAAAAAAAAAAAAATTGAGTTTTTAGCACATTTATTTAATAAAAAATTTATATTTTTTAAACATTTTTGTAATTTTCTACCAATTTCGATTAATAGATTAACGGTATGAAATTATTCGTTGTTCGAAATTTGGGCATTTTAAATTATTCGAACAAGTTTTGATAAAAATTGTTCGATTAATCGAATAACGATTAATCGATTGAATACCCTAATGAAAACCCCTATTGAGTCTAAAAATAGATTTTCAAAATAATACACAATTTTCAACTCCGCAATTTTCTTGAGCGTAAGGTTTGTTTTTTATATATAAAAAAGTTCTTTATTTTCGATATTTCGCTATTCCATTGTGTAGCATCTTCAGGAAATAACAAATTATAAAAAAAAAATTCAAAGTAAATGAATGTTCTTTAGTTTGACTCTAGATCATAAATTAATATCACTTTCTGTTTAACTTATTTTCAAATTAAAGAAAGATGATACAATTTTTACAAGTAAATTACAAAGAATAAAAATTTTTGAAAGAATTCGATAAGACCAGCAAGACAGAATACGTATTTTCGGCTTTCGCTATAAAGCTATCATCAGTGTCATTCGCCTTTGAATGGGTTAGTAATTGATAATTGTCTACTAATGTGACAGTTGAAATCAAATCGAATTTGTTATCAACAACTCAACTTAGACTAATATCAACGAAATCAGAAACGCTGAATCCAGTAATGCTAGCCATTTTTCTAGATTAGCTCTTGAAAAAAAGATATTTGGGTTTGAAAATTCTGGGTCCAAGGACCCCAAAGTTGATCGATTTATCTAACTTTTGGACGATTTTTTTACACAGGTTGTTTTCTATTTCCCCAGTCAGCTTTGGGTTAAAAATGATCAAAATCAGTGCAGCGGTTCAAAAGTTCTGAGTGAAAATGTGATGACACTTCGAAATTTTCCATACAAAATTGTACATTTTGTTGCTTTGTTAATTGTACTGAAATTTGTATAGAAGAGAAAATTTTGCATAAAGGTTTTTATGGTGTCCTTACATTTGGAATCACAACTTTTGAACCGCAAGACCGATATTGGTTATTTTTAACACAAAGTCTCTTGGTAGAGTAGCAAACAACTTAACTAAAAATTAACGGTAAACAAATTAAAAAAATCGAGTGTTTAGGGTTGCTTGAAACCATAATTTTTAAACTCAAATATAAAAACGGCTAGCACCACTAGATTCAGCGTACCCGAATTAGTTTTACCCACTGGGTGCCCCATCTGTCGGGAAAAAAGTCTCATTTTCGTGCACAGTGTAATTAATACTATAAAATGTATTAATATAATATGTGTTATAATTTAATGTAATGTGTACTATTTCTTTTGCATTAAATATCTATAATTCTGAGCTACATTTTCAATATCTGATTCGAAGTTAATTATATTTGTTGTTTGTATATTAATTATCTGTAACATTTCTAATATATAACGACGTTTATAATTATGTTCTGTATTTAAAACTGATACATTTTCAAAGTAAGGATAGTGATTAGAACTTGAACAATGAGAAGATAATGCTGTCTTTTGTTAATTAATATGTCTATATTTCTGATCTGATCTATGTCCAGCTATTCTAGTTTTCAATTTATTCTTCGTTGTACCTATATATACCTTATCACAAGTCTATCCGTCATTTGCACTACACGGTATTTTATATAATATATTTGACATGTCCAATTTCTGTATCCTATCCTTTGTCTTACTGTATAATTTATTTACTGTATTGTATGATATAAAAGCTATTTTATATCTATTAGTATCGATTATCTTTGATTTCTCTAAACGTTCTGATATTCCCGGTACATAAACCATAGACTTGTAAATTTTCTGTTCAATTAAGTTCCCTGTGTTATTATTCTCCCTAAATTTATATTGATCTACAAATGAACAAATTAATCCTATCGGAAAATCATTATCCCTTACCTAGTGTCTTCAAATGCAATGAAATGTGCAAAGAAATTTGAAAATAACACACAAAACAACAACAACGAAAATAATTTTGTTGTTGCTATATCTTCTACTTTTCTAAATCAATTCGCTTAACAGTTTAAATCGCGAATTTATATTAACCCTCTAACCGGCAAGCCCGCCTCCAGGCGGGGTATATTTAATTGACCAGAAATGCGCCGAAGGAGTATTTTATAATAAGAAATTATGCTTTTTCAACAGAAAACAAAATTTATTAAATTATTTGTGAAGAATTTTTTTGTATACAATGCACGGTTTGGAAGCGAGAAAGTGTCAAAGAAAAAATTTCGTAAAATTTAAAAAATTAAATATTTTAAAACAACCAAAATTTTCAAAAATCTTAAAAACATATTTAAATTGACTAAAACAATTGATAGTGACCATGAAGTAAGATTGGAGCTTAAGCTATTCAAAAAGTTCCTTACTTTTGTCCAAGGACACACAGGATTCCATAAGGATACCTTTAAAGGACATCGCCTTAACTTCAAAACGAATGGACGGATTTTTCTGAAATTTGGCAAAAACAATATATTTGGTATAGGTAGCAAAGTTTATTAGTTTGAATAATATATATTGAAGTTTTGGTGCGTTTTCGCTCAATTTAGCGTTTTTCGAAAAACGAAAATCGCTACATCCTCTTAAGTAACAGCACAAAATATGTAATTTTTTTATTACAATTACATCTTGGTAAGAGAAGTAATTTGTGCCTAAACCTAGTAATTTTTATGCGCTAGATTTCGAGATTCACCCTTAAACTATTTTGGCCCATATCGCCCAAAGTAGGCAACGAAAAAAAATTTTGTAGAAGACTTTATTGTTCATTTTTCGTGAGGAACACATGGTATAAATTTCATTGCAAAAAAGCTTAGGCCGGTTAGAGGGTTAAGGTAATATATTTGAATGGAAGGCCGTCTTAGTTTTAAAAAACAATTTGAAATATATTAACTAAATATAATTTCTCTTTTCAATGGTAAACGAATTGTTTTAGAAAGAGTGAAGTATTTTCATCCCTTCTTTCAGCATATATTGGAATTTTTAATTGGTTCAAACTTATGTTTGACGGTGAAATAACAAATTTATTAAAATGAAGTTTTAGAGAGATTTAAAAATATATTTTTAGACGTTTCTTATATAAAATTGTGGGACATGTTTTTTATTTTTCCTTTTTACTTAAATATTTCTTAAACCTAGAACCAAAAAATTTATATTTCTAGATATTTTGCTTTCAGAAGTATTCGGCTAGAAATATTTTTATAAAAAAAAGTTTAAAAGTGAGTATTTTTCACACAAATTTATAGGCAAATTCGTCTAAATCTTTTTATAAAAATAGACACTAAAGTATTATTAAATACTTTTTCAACTGTTATTTTTTGAATAAAAATTTTTTATGCCACAACTTCTTAAAATTAAATTATTCAATTTTCATAATTGCATTTCGAATTAACATATAAGCAAATTCAAAATAATTTAAAAAAGCATTTGATGCATTACTTTAAAAATAACTACAATTAATAAAATGCAATTGATATAAAGGACTTAATTTAAATGAAATTATTTGAGGTAAAAAATACTTATTATCAATTAGAAATACGAAAATATTACTGATTTTGGAGGTATTTGGAACTGAAATACTTATGTTGAAATGTTGTGTAATTGCTTTATTTGATCATCATCAAGATCATCATCTTAAAGAACAAAGTTTTTCCGAGGTACGACCAATTTTGTTGGTGACCTTAGCAGTGGCTGATAAAATTTGTTTTCGGTTAACTAAACCAAATTCAAATGATATAAAAAAAACTCGGCCTAGTGCCCATATAAGGGTCCTACCAAAATTATATTGTTTATACGCTGCAGGTCGTAAATATTCAGATATTTTGACGAAATTTGGTACACAGACCTATGTTAGCCCAATAACGCAGCCTGGTGAACATCGGTCAATGTTTGGACCTAGTGCCCATATAAGGGTCCTACCAAAATTATACTGTTTATACGCTGCAGGTCGCAAATATTAAGATATTTTGAGGAAATTTGGTACATAGACCTATGTTGGCCCAAGGACGAAGCCTATTGATTTTGGTGAACATCGGTTCATGTTTAGAACTAGTGCCCATATAAGGGTCCCCCCAAAATTGGCTTGGTTACAAACTGCAGGTCGCAAATATTAAGATATTTTAATGAAATTTGGTGCGCTGACTCACATTATAGAAAATTTTGACACAAGCCCCATTTTAACCCATTCGAATTTCGGATCCAAACAATACACCAGACTGGTGTAGGGTATTGTATAGTCGGCATGCCCGACTTTAACCTTTTTACTCGTTTAATACTAATTCTGTTTATTGAATTTGAAATCGCATTTTTTAATTTTAAATAAATTTTATTTAAATTAATTTTAAAAAATCAATGCTTTAAATTTAAATAAAGCTTTCCAAATTATAATATACTGCTAAAACTTCTGTAAAAGAATAAAAAAAATCCCGGGAAATACCGCACACAATTCCCGGGATTGCGGGAAACCCTACTGGACATAGATCAGATCGGAAATATAGGCATATTAATTCTCAAAAGACAGCATTATCTTCTCATGATCAAAATCGGTGCAGCGATTTAAAAGTTCTGAATGAAAATGTGAGGACACTTCGAAATTTTCCATACAAAATTGTACATTTTGTTGCTTTGTTATTTGTACTGAAATTTGTATAGAAGTGAAAAATTTGCATAAAGGTTTTTATGGTGTCCTTACATTTTGAATCACAACTTTTGAACCGCAAGACTGATTTTGGTTATTTCTATCACAAAGTTTCTTGGTAGAGTAGCAAACAACTTAACTAGAAATTAACGGATCCTGCGAAAATGCCCTGAGGACCTTCCGAGCACTGTTTGTAGCACTTTGGTCATACTCACATCCGCTACTAGGCTTTCTAGCAATTGTCAGACCTTCTCTGTAGCGATTTAATACCCTGGAAATTGTCCAGTGGTGAACTTTTACATTTTTCGCAATTTTACGCGCACTGAGAACCGGATTTTTATATATTCGTGCAAAATAATTTGCCTCGTTATTAACTCGGTGGTCATTTTTGACGAAACTAAAAGTCAAATTCGAATGAAATTTCTCATACATGAAATTTAGGCCATAGCCTACTCAGGGTATTTGAATTGCAAAATATAAAAATTTGTTTGAGTAAGTTATAAGCTTTCCAAAGTGCCGCAATTTTGCTGTGTTCACCCTTTAATACACCAACAACAAATAGAATTAACTTTAAATATTATATTAATACATATTTTATTATTTATTATTATTATTTTTGTTTGTTATGATTTTATACTTAAGACTTTGTTTGCAAATAGTATTTGTCAAATGTATATTTGAAAAATACTATTCAAACGTTCAAATTTGTTTATAATTTGTCAATTTGTTATTTCCTGAAGATGCTACGCAATGGAGTAGCGAAATAAGGGTCCTACCAAAATTATACTGTTTATACGCTGCAGGTCGTAAATATTAAGATATTTTAATGAAATTTGGTGCACAGACATATATTGGCCCAATAACGCAGTCTATTGATTTTGGTGAACATCGGTCCATGTTTAGATCTAGTGCCCATATAAGGGTCCTACCAAAATTATACTGTTTATACGCTGCAGGTCGCAAATATTAAGATATTTGGATCAAATTCGGTACACAGACCTATATTGGCCCAATAACGCAGCCTATTGATTTTAGTGAACATCGGTCTATGTTTAGACCTAGTGCCCATATAAGGGTCCTACCAAAATTATACTTTTTATACGCTGCAGGTCGCAAATATTAAGATATTTTGATGAAATTTGGTACACAGACCTATGTTGGCCCAATAACGCAGCCTATTGATTTTGGTGAACGTCGGTCCATGTTTAGACCTAGTGCCCATATAAGGGTCCTACCAAAATTATACTGTTTATACGCTGCAGTTCGCAAATATTAAGATATTTTGATGAAATTTGGTACACCGGCCTATGTCAGCCCAAGGATGAAGCCTATTGATTTTGGTTAACACCGGTCCATGTTTAGACCTAGTGCCCATATAAGGGTCCCCCCAAAATTATATTGTTTATACGCTGCAGTTCGCAAATATTAAGATATTTTGATGAAATTTGGTGCGCTGACTCACATTATAGAAAATTTTGACACAAGCCCCATTTTATCCCATTCGAATTTCGGATCCAAACAATACACCAGACTGGTGTAGGGTATTGTACTTTAACCTTTTTACTCGTTTTTCCAACATTTTGCTTCATAAGCACCACAAAAATTTTCTAAATCAATTTTTTAAAAAATTTTTAATTGTTGCACAGGTCTCTAGCAATAATTTGGCTTTTACAGATTTAAAAATTATCAATTAGTCGACGAGTTATAGCCAAAAAACCATCTAAACAATATGCTGCAAATCGGCATTTGACTGCAAAGTTCGAAGGTCGATTAAAAAAAAATTCGAACTAACATAAACAAACGCCGCGATACGGGTCTTCTAATATTTTCACCCCTCTTTCTCAGAATCGACCTAACTTTTGCTAACCTGAATTTGTTCCACAATTATTGAAGGTTAGCAGAGCCGAAACTTCAAATTGGCACAAATATATTTTTCCTTTGCGAAAAGTTCTTATACTCTACGAATGCTTACGAAAGTTTTTGCATATTTTTTTAGTGTAGTAACAAAGTTTTACCACAATTTTTTACTAACGGCAATCTTTTGTTATTTCCTACTGAAGCGTAAAATATAGAATTGCCAGAAATGTAAAAAAAAGTAAACACCCTGAACTTTAGTCTTATAGAAAAAGAAAATTTATAACTTAGATGGACCTTCTTAGTATATGAGGAATTGTATACATGTCAACTCATGCAGGCACTTATGCTAATTGCACTTGATACACAACCTAATGGTACTTTTGTTCGCCATGTCATACGATAAATATGCACGTTTTCACACAATCAAAACTCGTACTGCTATATTAGACTACAACAAAAACATAAAAAAAACAAGCAAAAAAAGTCTACTGAATACATGTTCATATATTCATACAGGATTTTTATTTTGAGGTACACATGTCCTCGCTGCTCCTAAGAAATTAGCTATTTGTTTTTAAAAATAATTTTTAACCCTCTAACCGGCAAGCCCGCCTCCAGGCGGGATATATTAAATTGACCAGAAATGCGCCAAAGGGGTATTTTATAATAAGAAATTATACTTTTTCAACAGAAAACAAAATTTATAAAATTTCTTGTGAAGAATTTTTTTGTATACAATGCACGGTTTGGAAGCGAGAAAGTGTCATTTATTTTTATTTATTTATTTATTTTGTTGTTCCACACACAAGACTTAAAGTCTTATATTGCAGTGAAGAACTGATTATTCGTTAAATAAACTTTTTATAATTTAATAACTTAAGAACTAATTATGAAGAAAAAAAATAAAGTAATCAAACATACATATATATAATATGGTACCTATGCATAATAATTTCAAAACCTTGTAACACGTTTTTAAAATGAAACATTCGATTTATAAGCCATTTATAAGTTCAAAAAGTTGTCTATGTTTATAATAGCAAAGGCACAAATAATAATAATAATAATAAAAAAAAATAAAAATAAAATAATAATTTTTTTTTTTGTTTTTTGACTTACAATTAAAAACTAACAATTTGAAAAATTATAAACATAATACAAAAGAAAATAATTTAATTTAATCAAATACGTTTGAAAAATAGGTAATTATGGTTTTTTTGAACCGCAGTGCGTTACTTAAGATTTGATAACAATAAGGAATTGAGTTCCAGAGATGGATGGCATTGATATAGAATTGCCAAGTTGATATAAGGCTTTTATATTTAAATGCTTTCAGTCTTTTACCCCTACAAATAGGGTCTGAAAAAATTAGTTTCTCATAAAGATGTACAGGTTGATGCAAATAAATGATTTTATGTAAGAAAGTCAAAATTCGAGTTTTCAGTAAATCGTTGAGACTGAGGCCATATAATTTTTTGGAAAACGCAGATACTCGTGCACGTCTTTTTAAACCATATACATAGCGAACGATATTATTGAAAACGACGTTTAATTTATTTTCACTTATTTAGTCACAACTGGCAAAGAGTTCACACCCGTACAACAAAATTGGAATAAGGTAAGTTTTAGCAAGCAGTATTCTAATTTTTAATGGTGTACAGTGTTGGGTTCTCCAGAGTGTTCTCATCATGGAGAAAGTTCGACCACATGCATATTTAATATGATCAGACCAGGTAAGGGTATTATTAAAAAAGATTCCTAGATTCTTAGCGGTACTTACAATTTCAATACGTTGATTATTTATTGAAATGTTGGGAATAATTATTTTCTTCGCTAATCGTTTTTGTATAATAAGACACTTAGATTTTTTAGGGTTAATCCCCAGACCATTAGCCGTTGCCCACACATGAATGCGATCAAGTTCCAAATTCAAAGTTCTTACACACTGATCAAGCAAGGTTTCATTGCAACTAATGTAAAGTTGAACATCATCAGCATACATTCTAACTTTACAGTATGTTAGAATATCCGGGAGATCATTAGAGGATAATGAAAACAAGAGCGGGCCTAATATAGATCCTTGCGGAACGCCTCTTGTAACAGCTAGTGACACAGATTTTCCGGTTGAGGTTTCAACGTACTGATATCTATTACTAAGATAAGACGACAAAAGACGTGTTGCAGTTGAAGAAAAATTGAACATATTTTGTAATTTGTAGCATAAAATGCCGTGGTCAACAGTATCAAAAGCTTTCGAATGATCTAATAGAATTAAAAAAGTTACTTTACCATCATCAACTTCTTTTCTTATCTCCTCCGCAACATTAACTAGCGCTGTTATGCAGCTGTGTTTCCTTCGAAACCCAGATTGACGAGATGAAAGCAAATTATTATTATCTAAGAAGGTAATCATTTGATTGTGCATCAGCCTTTCGAAGACTTTAGGCAGAAACGGTAAAATAGCTATGGGTCTGTAATCAGTGCCTGATTTAGGTATTGGTACGATTTTCGCATTTTTCCAATTAGTAGGAAAGCAACCAGTTGTAAATATTTTATTAAAGAAGAATGTTATACGAGGAAGTAGTTGAGGTAATAGTATTTTTAGAAATTTCGGATGAATTCCATCAACTCCAACAGCATTAGATTTTATCGATAAGAAACTTGATAAAACGTCACACTCAGTTATGCCAGTAAAGAAGAACCTATTGTTTTCTGAAACATAAATTGGGTGTATGTTTCTATAATAGTTACAATCAGCTTCTACCATTGGTATATTTAAAAAAGTTTTATTTGCAATGTCGGCATCAATTGGACAAGGATCTTGCGTACCAGATTTGCCAATTCCAATTTCGCGAATCGTCTGCCATGTCTTCTTGGATCCTAAAGCATTCGAGAATTTTTCGGCATAGAATTCAGATTTGGCCTTTTTTATCAGCTTATTTGTTTCTTTTTTAGCAGTACGATATTCTTCTTGTAGCTGTGTAGTTTTAAAACGTTTCCACCTAGAAAATGCAAAATCTCTTCGATACATTGATTCTTTAATGGTGGAAGAAAACCAGGGTTTTTTCTTTTCGCTAACAATTTTAGTTTTTAAAGGTACTGTTTGATTAAACAGATAACTTATGTTCTCCTCCAGAAATAAAAGCTGATCATCCACTGCGATAATGTGGTTTAAATAATCCCAGTCTATTTTAAAAAACTCCTCTTCCAAGGCCACGAAGTCGATATTCTTAAAGTCACGGTAAGTGATAAATTGTTCAGTTGCCAACAATTCAAATTTATATGTCATGAAAATAAGATCGTGTCTTGAAAAGCATGAAGCTGAAAGTTGGTCATAAAGTTGGATATTTGACTGATTACTAACCAAAAACAGATCCAATAGTGTACTATTTGTCGCAGTAAAGTGCGTAGGTATAGTTGTATTTGGTATAAAAAGTCCGAGTGAAACCATGTTATCAGAAAGACCACTATCTACCAATAAATTAGAATTAAAATCACCCGCTATTATGACATCTTCATATAAAACCGTAAAAGTCTCCAGAGTTGTAATGAAGCGATTAGTCGGTATATTTCTATTTGGCCTATATACGCTTCCCACAAGTAACTTCTTTCCTAAACTATTAATCTCAATAAAAAGGTACTCTACAAAGTTTTACGGAAGTGATTCCTCCAAGCTATCAGCATCTTTGGAGGTGCATTTAACACTAAATGTAATACCTTTTTTTATATAAATTGCCACTCCACCGTAGCCATCATCTCTATCAACTCTACGTATATTGTAACCATCCAAAGAAATGGATAAATCTGTTGTATTCGAGCCAAACCAAGTTTCAGAAACGCATATGAAATCCATACCAGAATTTTCAAATATATATCTGAATTCATCAATTTTGCCCTGTAAACTTTGCGCATTTATATGACAGATTTTAATACCTGATCTCTGTTTAGCCAAGATATTAACCATACTAGCAATTCCATCTCTAGAACGAATTCTATTGTTATTGGTCATTAAAAAAACCAATTAAATATATAAATGTAACGCACCAATCAATAGTAAATAAAATCGATAAAAAGTTAAGTATTAAAACAATTAATTTCTGTAATATTTTAAAAACGACAATGATTTTACATGTTGCATAAAATATAAAAAAAATAAATTTGAAAAATAAAATTTTAAAAAATGTGAAAAATAAACGTAAAATTTTTAAAAATGTGAAAAATAAACGTAATTTAAAGATGCGTATAAAAGTTACATTAAGAAGCATCAGCATGGTCCTCAACGACATCGGAAAATGGTGCATGAAATAACTCGTTCAGTTCCTTTAATTCATCAATTTGCAGAGGGTTGTCATTGGCATTCCTTTTTACGTAAACCAATCCACGCATACTGAATGCACTGTGGATTCGATTATCCTTTTTTAGACGTATTGCGGCACGCAAAATATTGAAGTTTGTTGCAGTGAGGTTTTCATTTACGAAAAATTTATTATCGGAATTTTCTCCTATATGACTTAGGCGAAAACAAAAACCTTTATTTATTTTTCGAAAATTGGCGAATGATTTCAAGAAAAAGTTTTTGTCATATGGGGACCACATTTTAACAATAATCACCGCATCTTTAGAATTCGATTTATTTTTATTGTTTTGATTTTGTAATCGATAAATTGTTTTAATTGCAGGAACAGATATTTTAATAGTGTAGCAAATTTTTTCAAAAATTTCAAACAAATTCTCGTTTATATTAAAAGGAATTTCATTTATACGTAATTCACAAGACACATTTTTGTTTTCTTGACGGCTTATTTTAGTTTTTAATAATTTAATTTCATCTTGCATACTTTTAATGCTTACCGCGACTGTTTCTAAATGTTGAACTCTTTCAGTTACATCGTTCAACTCCCTTTTAATTAAGTTAAAACTCTTATTGAATTCAGATAAGAGTTCATCTTTACACTCATTAAACTTATCATGTACAGGGCTGCCAGATGATTTTGATGAAAAATCGGCACTTTTTCTCAAAAAAATCGGCATTTTCGGCACTTTGATTTTAAAAAATCGGCAAAAAACGGCATTTTCAAAAATACTCATTTATGTAATATTTAGGTTACTTTATATAAAAAAAAGTTTGTGAAAAATACATTTCGTGTAAAATAATATGTTTTAAGTTTAACAATTAAATAAAAATAAAGGCTTAAGAGATAAATGAAATGATAATAAAAAAATTTTAGTTGTAATTTTGTGAATATTTTCTTCATACATATTCAGATATTATCTCACCAATACTATGTACATAAATTAATTTTCCAGCTTTTAAAAATAGTTCTTCTCCGAACTTAAGGTACCCGTACACCTTGAAATATTATGCAAATATTGGATCTTTTTTAATCACTGGATTTATTTTATTTCGTTTAAGTATTCACGTTTTGTTTTTTTAATTTTCAAAATTTAATATATTTCTCAAAATCTAAATACTTATTCCCTAATATAGTGTGAAAGAAAATCATTAAATTTTGTAAAAATGTGAAAATCGGGATTGAATTAAACTAAATCCAAAATAGATTTATAAATAAAATTTTCGAAAAATTAAAATTTTTTCTTTTAAATCATCTTAGCGAATAAGTGTAGAATTTCGATAAAAATATTAAATTTTGAAAATTAAAAAACAAAATAAAAGAAATCTAAAACTAAAGAGAGTTATTAAAAAAGGCCTATTATTATTGGGGTCGTATATTCATGCATTTATAATCGTGTTTTATGTACATAAGATGTACATATGTATGATTAAATTCGAAAAATATGCACTTAAAATTTTAATAATATGAATTTGTTATTGATTTTTCAATTCAGTTTTAGTATTACATATTTGTCTTTAAAAGTAGTTTAAACATAGAAAATTGCCATTAATCATCGTCAGAAATTGATTTATGATTGATATTTTTGTATTCGGGATCAAAAAAAGTTTGTAAAGTATTTAGAAATCAGAATAGAATATTTTTCTACCTAAAGTGCAAATCCTAACATGAGGTCCATTCGATTACTGGATAATTTGTACAAATGTGTACAAATTTTTACTGGATGGCGTTCGTTAACACAAATACTCAGTAAACAGAAAGAAAAAAGAGAGAATAAAGTGACAGTTCTATGATGAGAGTTTCTAAGTCTTCTTCTTTTTCTTGCAAATTTTTACTGGATAAATTTTTGCCAGTAAGAATTTGCAAGCAGAAAAAACATATAATTAGAAAACACATGTTCGTTTTTTGAAAACAAAAAAAAAGTATTTTACAATTATGTTATTTTATGGAAATTCAAAGCAATGAAACTTTCAAAATAAATTATGGGAAATATAAGAAAACCTTCTAAGAAGTTTCTGCTTTAGATTTAACATCAAAAAATATCGTCTTCCATAGCGACCAAATAAAATTTATTTGTATATTTGGTGTTGTAATCAGCTGTGTCTACAAACTTGCAAATTGTTGCAAATTTTCTGTTCGCGTACATGTTTGGGAAAATTTTATTTTGAGAGTAAATCTAGTCTTACTCTCTGTAAGTTTTTACTGAGTAATTCTTACTGGACTTGACTGAGAAAAGTAATCGAAAGGACCTATGATTTGTAAATCAACAAAAATTAAAATTTCGTGTTTTTGAGTTTTAACAAAAAATCGGCATTTTTCGACCAAAAATCGGCAAATCGGCATTTTGCATATTTTTTAATAAAAAATCGGCAAAATGCCGAAAAATCGGCAATTATGGCAGCCCTGATAATGTATCGTTTTTTCTAATTGTTTAGTGAGTTTTTCGAAACGTTTGTCCATTATTGTTATAAATCTTAACGGAGATTCAGTGTTTGTTAATCTCGGAGTTTTGCAGGCATTACCAATAAAAGAGTTTTGCAAAACATCTCTTACTCTTTTTTGCGCGGGAGTATTTGACGTATTTGTTGTAGTTGTGGCATTAATATCTAGTGTGTTACATATTTCTTGTGTTGTATCCATTTCTTGTGTTGTATCAATTTTTTTAGTGTTTTTTTGTTTTCTTTTTAATTTTTTTGTTTTGTTTTTTCTATTGGGAGTATTAATATACTTTAAGCTAGGCATTAATTAATTTTAAGCTCTCTTTCAAGAGAAATTAAAATGATATTATGTATTGTCTTTTAGTTGAATTTAAGTGTTTAAGATTTGGTTTTTATTTTATTTATTTTTTTAATTGAATTTTATATTTTTAAATTTTACACTTTTATTTATATTAATGTTAATAAGCACTGTATTATTATGAAAAGATAGTGCTGTAAATATAAAGTTTAGTATAAATATTTATTATGTATTGAAATTATTCGATTTAAATACAATTGCGTAGCCTAGAAAAACACGTCCATTCTCTTTAAAAACACTTTTTGTTTTAGATAAAATTTCATAAAATTTCAAAAATTAAATATTTTAAAATAACCAAAAGTTTCAAAAATCTTAAAAACATATTTAAATTGACTAAAACAAGTGATAGTAACCACGAAGTGAGATTGGAGCTTAAGCTACTCAAAAAGTTCCTTACTTTGGTCCAAGGACGCACAGGATTCCATAAGGACACATTTAAAGGACATCGCCTTAACTTCAAAGCGAATGGACGGATTTTTTTGAAATTTGGTAAAAAGAATATATTTGGTATAGGTAGCAAAGCTTATAAATTTGAATAATATATATTGAAGTTTTGGTGCATTTTCGCTCAATTTCGCATTTTTCAAAAAACGAAAATCGCTACATCCTCTTAAGTAACAGCATAAAAAATTTAATTTTTTTATTGCAATTATATCTTGGTAAGAGAAATAATTTGTGCCTAAGCCTAGTAATTTTTATGCGCTAGTTTTCGAGAATCACCCTTAAACTGTTTTGACCCATATCGCCTAAAGAAGGCAACGAAAAAAATTTTGTAGAAGAACTTATTGTTTGTTTTTCGTGAGGAACATATGGCATAAATTTCATTGCAAAAAAGTTTAGGCCGGTTAAAGGGTTAAGGTACCCTATAAAAGTCTTTATTTTGATATTTGAAAGCAATTTTTTTTAAAGTGGAAAGTTTAGAGTCTTGTTTATATATATGAAATAATGAATGTTCCTTTTAGTTTGACTCTAGATCATAAATTAATATCACTTTCTGTTTAAATTATTTTCAAATCAAAGAAAGATGATACAATTTTTACAAGTAAATTACAAAGAATAAAAATATATTTGAAAGAATTCTATAAGACCAGCAATACAGAATACGTATTTTCGGCTTTCGCTACAAAGCCATCATCAGTGTATTTCGTCTTGTGTGGGCTAATATTTTAATGTTGTCTATTTATGTGACCGCTGATAGAAAATCGAGTTTCGTATCAACAACTCAACTTAGACTAACATCAACGAAATTTAACAATGCTATTTTTATCCTTTGTTATTATTACTCTATTTTGCTTTGAACCTTAATTCTTAAGATATCTCAGCTGATTCTATTCAACTCTGTGTATGATAACCACAGATTGATTGATTGATAATCAAATACACTGATGATGGCTTTGTAGCGAAAGCCGAAAATACGTATTCTGTATTGCTGGTCTTATCGAATTCTTTCAAATATATTTTTATTCTTTGTAATTTACTTGTAAAAATTGTATCATCTTTCTTTGATTTGAAAATAATTTAAACAGAAAGTGATATTAATTTGTGATCTAGAGTCAAACTAAAAGGAACATTCATTTACTTAAAAATAAGAGATCAACTAAATATTCCCCCATTCATATAATAAATAATTTTTTAAAAATGCCACAAAAGCTGAAATAAAGCATAAAAATTTGTTTACTACAAATAGCTAATTTCTTAGGCGCAACGACGATATATAAAAGTTATATTAATGTCATATATAAATCTTGTTAAAAACAAAAATATTTTTGGATAGAGGGTGAACTAGTAAAGTCCCAACTATATTTAGCGAAGTTGAATTAAGGGAAAGAGCGATACCATGTAAATACATTAAAGTAGATATATTTAGCTTAAGTTAACTTTTGTAAAGTTCGATCTCTATTAATTCGGTTAATTTTCAATCGAAACTCATTGTACCGAACTTAATCAAATTAGTAATATTTCAAACATACAAAACAAATTAAAAAATATCAAATAAAATAAATAAAAAACAGAAAATAATTTCTCAAGTCTGGCGAAAATTTTTTAATTTTAGTAAGTCAAATATGGGCGCTCTTTAGTTTGGAGAAAAATTAAGCCAAATTCCGAACAAACTTAAAAAACTTTAAGTCAATTGTGGTGGTTACAGCTTAAGTCTGTGATGTTTTGAAATTCCGTAAAAGCTAATTAAAATTGTTCCCATTAAACAGACTCATATTAGTAGATCACTGTCAAATTTTGTTTGTGTTTTACAGCTATTCAAAGCAAATAATCTCGTACATTTTTGCCAAAATAAAAAAAGTGAATTTATAGACCTCGTAAAGCATTATTTTTTGCGGAAAGTAATATACTTTCACAACAAGGAAAAGCCTGATAAATGTTATCGGTACTCTGTACCATCAATTTGAATGAAAATAAGTGGCTTAAATGGTTTTGCTTTGGTCACAAAAACGCAGACCGCTCTGGACTGCCAACTAATGTCAAAAAAGTTCACGATATGGTGCTGGCCAAAAATATATCCTAGGCAGTTGGGTTTCTAAAGGCTATCCGCAGGGTGCAGAATTGACCCTAAACGCAATCGTGTAAAAACTTCAAAGAAGCGCTTGTCAATGTTCGTCCGCAGAACAGACGAGTCGATTTTGCCCACCGATTTAAGGATTTAACCCCCACTATTTTCTATCTCCAAATATAAAGAAATAGCTCAGAAGTTAGGGATTATCATTGCTGCTTGTTTTATGACCTTGAGAAACCATATTATTTGGAAGGGATAAAAAAGTTGAGAAGTATTGGACAAAGTGTATTGCGCTAAAGGGAGACTATGTTAAGAAATATTTTTTCTTTAACAACTGCTTTTCATTAAAAAAGTCACAGATTTATGAATCTATACTTACATTTTGGAAATAAGTGTCCAACTATATGTCTCTAATTTTCTTCCCTTTCCCACACAAATAGTGTAATTCGGGAAAACTACATCAAGTTATTAGATCTAGTAATATACCGTCGCTGCTCCTAGGAAATTAGCCATGTGTCATTTTTAGTTTTTTCTTTATTACTTATTGATTTTGTAATTACTCAACAAAGTGTTTCCCGATACCTCTAACTGCTTGGAAGTTGCCAAAAGTAGGTATGTTACATACACAGTGCATGAAAAAAAAAGTTGGACACATTATATATTAAAATGAAACGAGCTGTAATCAATATAAAAGACAAAAAACAAAAGGAGATATTGAAAAGCATAAAATTACTGTTAATTTTACGCAGGGGTATGGCATCACCAAAAAATATGTTATAAAAACATCGCTATCACTAGATGGCACTGTATTAAAAAAACTGACAATTTTCTTTTTTATTTAAATTTAAATGAAAACAAACAACATAGCAAACAAACAAAGGGATATCTCAAATTTCATTATTTGAATGTATTCCGCGTTGTTTTTTCCTTTTTTGAACAGTTTTTGAGATTTTAAATATAGGCTCAATTGATACTAAACTGATACTAATTTCAGCGCCCTCTACCGGTGAGTAGTTTAAGTTTTGATTTTCTATCTCTATAATTAATAGTCTCTGATTTTACGTACAATGTGCTTATGTTGTTTTAAAAAGAAATTCAAATAACATGGTTGTTCATTTTATTTTATATATTGTTCAACTTTTTTCTTTGTTCACTCTATGTTAACCGTAATAAAAATGTATGAACAAAAAACACCAATGTGCTTAGTATATTTTAGGTTGGTCCACAAGTCTAAAATTTATGAGTTTTGAAGCTTCTCTAGATCTAATCATCATGTTGATATCTTATTAATGTACCCAAAAAATTAAATGTTAAAAAGCGGCTGTTTTAAGGTACTGTACTTCTTTTTTAGGTTTTTGCTAAAATGTTTGATTATTTAAGAAAAAAAAAGGGAATGGCAAAAAATCAAATAAAACCCCTAAAAAGGACAAGAAAAAGTTGTAAAAAATGTGTAAAATCTACACTCATAATATTTATATTTTCTATTACCGCCCAGTTAACATTGAACATTCTTATATGGTAATTAAAATTTTTTAATTTCTCTGATTCGAAAGTTCATTACTTTAAAAAGCGTTTGGGGAGTACACAAAACGCTTTTGCTAAACGCTAAAACCAATACGGACATATGGTGCACAATTGTGGGGATGCACAAACAAGAAAAATATAAGTAGGGGAAGTGCGACACACTTGATCCGAAAAAAGTTGAAGCCGAATATCTTCTAAACTATTCAATTTTTTTTTTTGTTTTCATTTTTTTTAAAGCTTTCTGAAGTAGGTATCGTCTATTCTGAAAGAAATATTCTGTGTTCATAACTTTTTGAGTAATAATTATAAATATAAATCGCCATAAAAGGATCAAGTGTGTTATACCATGAATACACTTGATTCCTATAGGTATCGTATATTTAAAATGTAATTGCTTAAAAACGCGATTCATGAACTGTTTGGTTACATACACACAGAGAAAAACTATGCCATTTTCCAACTGAAATTCGGTTACATCTACTAAAATAGGTCGGTGCAACTGAATGTTGGTTATCACACGAAAATTCGGTTTATACAACTGAATTTTAGTTGCAATACCCAAAAAATTTAGGAATAACACTCCAATATGGTTTCACCAATCGTATTTATTGGTTGTAGCAACCAAAATAGGCTTAGCAATTCGGTTGGCAATTTTTTTCCTGTGTGTATATGTTTTCAAAAAAAAAATTGGTCTAAGATTGAATTGAATTTTTATGTATTTGGGTTCGTTTAGATGTCGATAAAATTTGGGTATGTGATACAACATACAAAAAAAAATTGTGTCCCAACCGAATTTGTTTTCAATTGAATTGTTTGGTTGTTGCAACCGGAAATTCTGTTATTTCAACCATATTTTGGTTGTCACAACCCCATTTCGGTTGCCACATCCATATTTCAGTTGGAACAACAGAAATTGGATTATAGCAACTGAATTATCGGTTGCAGCAACCGAATGATTCGGTTGGAACTAAATTCGGTTACGACAAACAAAGTTTTTTGTAGGTGCAGGGGCAAAATTAAATAACTTTCGGCTCTAAACATATCGGCTCAAATTGATATTTAAGGGGTAAAAGTGAGTTTCAAAGCTGTTTGAATCATTTTTGTTTGAAAAGTTTTTAGGAAGTTTAGTACACTATTTCACAGATCTTGAAAATACATTTCATCTGGTATCCAATTTGTATACATTTCCTTGTAAACATGAAAAAACCCTAAAAACGAAAAACGGGAAATTTTTACCCCACTTTTTAACTCTTAAATATCAGATTGGATCGCTAAAAAGCTTCACTTGCTTAGTTTTCCGTCTTCTCTACCACATATCCAAATGTCATCCTAATCTGAGTGAGCCACAGGCACAGACCTTCCTTATAAGTAATTTTGTTAAGCGATCAAGTGTGTTAAAAAAAGGGATCAAGTGTATAGGTAATGTCATTTTTCAATTTTTGTTATAATGAAAAATTACAAGATGAAATACGGATTTTTTTAAAACGTGGAATAACACCTTACACAATAGTGTTTAAACTTACATAACCAAAATGTTTGTATTTAAAATAGAAGCACCACTCATTAAAATATTGAGAGCTTGTCCCTATCTCATGTAGTTGTAGTGGTATTAAGAACCATATGTACAAGTAAAATTACAAACACTACTTAATTTTTTCAAATGACAGAAAATGAGTAAAGCTACTATATTAGCTGTGTTTGTGCGGCATTCCTATCAATGATATCTCGAACAACTGTGACAGTAGAAAGCCGGAATACGTTGAAAATCTGTCAAAATCGTTCTTGATAACACTGATAGAGAGTCACACAAATACAGCTATTATACTATGGTAAGAGCACAAAATAAAAGAAATGAGAAAATACAGATGGTGGTGCCCAGAAGTTAAAGAAACCAAAAGTAAAATAAATATTAGTGTAAAGTGATGAGCGCAATATTTGGAACAATCGATAGAAGAAATTTTTTTCTATGTTATGTAATTTCCGAGATAGTAGGTCAAGTCAAGTCTTTTAAAGAATCAAGTGTGTCGCACTTCCCCTACCATTCAACGCTTTCAAAACAAAGTGCTTAGAAGTATCGTAAACGCACCATGTTATATCCGTACTACTGATCTCCATCGTGATCTTGGCATAAATACCGTAACACAAGAAATAGGTAACATTGCGTGGCGATTAAGAGGCCATGTTAATTCTGAAGCATCATCCCTTGCTGATCCCATTGGTTTGGAGCACAGACCTAAAACAAGGCAGCCATCCGACCTTGTTAGAAGTTCTAACGTTGTTTTCCAACCACTAACATTATAATTACAAAAACAAAATAAATATATATGGGTGATATCGAAAAATGTGATAAAAACCATGTAACCAGCTAATTTCTAATGCATGGATTACATTTAAGTTATATATTTCGCACATTGTCACCTGTTCTACAAAATTTATAACAATCTGACCAATTTTTGGTTACTACATAAAATTTGTGGCCAATTTTATAGGCCAAATGTAAACTCCGTAACCAGTAACTCATAAGGTTTTTAATTTTAATAGTTTGTATTTCAATAACCAATGAAGCTAAACACTAACTGTAAGAATTTTTATGAAGAGGAAAAGTAACGTTTTTAGCAAAAATTAATACGTATTACAAACTTTTCCGTATGTCTATGCTAACACGACTTCAACTCTGTAACGATTTTTCGTCATAATTTTTGATAAAAATGCATACACACGAATTTTGGAGTTCTCTATTAATTATATTGCGAAAAGTATAATACTATTTATACTCAAATGATCGTTGGACTGTAAATAATCATCTAGTATAACAGACTAGAAGTTTTTCTGCTGCATGTAACATTTTCGAAATGAAAAAGGATGTCTTTAATAAGATTTGAAAAAATGTTGTAAACTCCGTTCCTAATTTTTACACCAAACTATTTAACGAGTAAGATAAACAATGGCATATTTGGATTCAACTTGTAGGCAACTTACGATTTTGTTTCGGAAAAAAAATTCGGACAAAGCATTTCTGAAAGAAAACAAAAAAAGTAACCAAATGTAAACTCCGTAACCAAAATTGTTTGCATCAGATTGCGTTCAAAAAAATGTATGTAAATGTTTAAAATATTTTAAAATAACCATAAACAGAGGTGGTTCAACTAATATTTATGCGTCAAAAGATGATTCAACTAATAATTTTACGTCAAATCAAAAAAAGTTATCAGTTTTTTTACCCTAAACTGCTAGTGCGAAAAACGATTGATTTTGCATTTCATTGGTTTGGAATCGATATTTCGAGCCCTTACTGACATTAGTTTGACAAATTAAATTTGTTTAACACAATTTAAGAATTTTTTGATCGCGAAATGTTATGTTTTCAATATATTATTTTGTAACTTCGCAACCGCTGATTGGATTTTAAAAAATTTTTTAAATTAAAAAAAATAAAAAATTTTTTCGCGGAATGAATTGTATTTTTATTCGCGTAACCGCCAATTTGATAAACACAAATGGTGTATTTATGAAAAGCATGTTGAAAACCCAAATACGAAAAACTAATAAATTGAAGAAAATTCGTACGCAATTTTTTTTGTTATATCTTTTGCGTGTGAAAATATAAACTCCGTTACCACAAAAAAAATTAAAATTGTGCATAAAAAGTTATTGCGCCAACTTGTAGAAAAGATTTTTTGCAATTAGGTTTATATGACTAAACTTACTGATTCCCTTAAGAAAAAACCGAAATATTAACACTTTTTGTTTCTCACAAATTTGGCCCAAAAACTTATCACATTTTTTGATTTCACCCATATATAGAAGAGTCGTATACACGGTTGGTCTAGTACAGGGATCGGCAAACACATACAATCTTGGTTTTGTGCTTGTATGAGTGAGATGTAACTTTCCCTCTCTCAATGCACTGAAAGAAATTTCTATATAATTTTCTTATATTTATTTATCTGCAATTAGAATATAGAAATAAAATAGAACAAAATAAAAAATAATTTATAAATTAAATTTTGAAGGAAAAACTCGTTTTAGAATTCTTGGCAAAGTTGCAGTTAAAAATTTTAATTTTATTGTGCTATTCAGCATGGCGATAAAGGTATATATAATTAAACTCGGTTCATAGATGGCGAAAAACAACGATTGTCCTTTTTTCAACAAAAATAACCTATTTTCGTTTACCGAAAAAAAATTTCAGTAAACGAGAAATCGAATTCCCATTCTTCGTCAAACATTTCGTTCAGTGTAACGCTAGCAAAATGCGTCGACACAACCTCATCGAACGAATTCTCAAGTGAGACTGAATAAATTTGTTTGTTTTTATTCAATGTGTGAGCGTATGTAGGTGTGAGTGAGTCGCACGCGTGCATAGAAATGCCGATCTCTGGTCTACAATTAGGTATTGACAAAAAAATGCTCGATAAAAAGTGAGTATAGGGGTTGAATACAGTGTTGTCAGTTTAGGGGATTTCTTTTTTTCGTCAATGGGGATAAAAATTTCCGTTTGGAGATCCGGGGATTTATTGGGGATGACACGAAATTTTAGGGGATTTTTTGGGGATAACATATTATTGCCTTTTTATATTTTTATGAATTTAATCCTGATAATTCTAAATATTTATATATTTCTTTTAAGTATGATAATAATAGTGCATGATTTTAGGCTACACAAATTTGTGTCTGGAAAGTTTATGTGCGTACAAACCTTAATTCCTTTTGGTGAAAATTTGAATTTCTTTTGGTTCCAAAATATTTAAGGTTATTCGGATGTAATATGAGTTATAAGAAGCTCTTCTTTAATTAAATATATACTTTACATGTTATTCAATTGTCAAAAATTCAATCCATCTGCTGAAATATTAAAACTTTTTTATACAGTACCACACGCAACAAAATGTCTGAAGCTGATGAATCGGAAAATTTTGATTCTGAAATATTTAAAACGAAAAAATTTGGCTCCCATTTTTTTATGCTGTTATTTGAATTTATTTGCTCTTTTTTATAATTTGTTAGAATTACAAAATTTATTGAGTTTGAGTGTATAAGGTACCGAAAAGAATTAAATAAAGATGGTATTTTTACATTAATTTAAAAAAAAAGTTAACGAATACGAATTTTTTCCAGAAAATAAAAATTGGGGATTTTTGGGGATAGCAATTTGAAAATTGGGGATAAAGTCTGAAAAAAAACTGGCAACACTGGTTGAATACACTATATTTATGATTAAAAACAAAAGCATTTTTAAAAAAATCTGTAGACGAATTTTAAAGTTATGACCATTTAAAGTTTTTTGTTAAAAAAAAATTCGGGGCCATTGGGAAACTCTTGAAAAAAGCAACTGCTAAAATAAATATTTGACAAAAAATACAAACACAAAGTAAATTTTTGTTAGACCAAAAATATGCTTTAGTGATGAAACTGCATGAACTAATCCTAATCTCAAATTAAACCAATTACTAAATCCCCCATTAAAACTTATTAAATTGATACATAAATATTTTTTTATTTTTTCGTTTGTGTTTTGTTATATAGTAAGGGCAAAAATAATAAGTTCTTGGTATTGCATTATATAACTACTTATTATGCGAAAGCACGATTTAATAAAAATTTATAATATAATTGCTTTGCTCGGATCGGTGTACTTTTAAACAAAGTCATTACTGGTAATGTCTGATTTTATTCTTTATATGTAACCAATAAAATATGTATTAATGTGTAACGACTTATTTCACTCCATACAAGTATGTACTTATTTTAGCTAACTAGTGAATTTAATATTACAAGTAACAACTTATTTCAGTACTTCCTTCGTAATCACTTATTTTAGCCTATACCGGTACGATTTAGGCAACCATTTACCCCCAATGACACCCCCTGTTAAAACGAGTAAAAAGGTTAAAGTCGGGCATGCCGACTATACAATACCCTACACCAGTTTGGTGTATTGTTTGGATCCGAAATTCAAATGGGTTAAAATGGGGCTTATGTCAAAATTTTCTATAATGTGAGTCAGCGCACCAAATTTCATTAAAATATCTTAATATTTGCGACCTGCAGTTTGTAACCAAGCCAATTTTGGGGGGACCCTTATATGGGCACTAGTTCTAAACATGGACCGATGTTCACCAAAATCAATAGGCTTCGTCCTTGGGCCAACATAGGTCTATGTACCAAATTTCATCAAAATAGCTTAATATTTGCGACCTGCAGCGTATAAACAATATAATTTTGGGGGGACCCTTATATGGGCACTAGTTCTAAACATGGACCGATGTTCACCAAAATCAATAGGCTTCGTCCTTGGGCCAACATAGGTCTATGTACCAAATTTCATCAAAATATCATAATATTTGCGACCTGCAGCGTATAAACAGTATAATTTTGGTAGGACCCTTATATGGGCACTAGGTCTAAACATAGACCGATGTTCACCAAAATCAATAGGCTGCGTTATTGGGCCAATATAGGTCTGTGTATCAAATTTCATCAAAATATCTTAATATTTGCGACCTGCACCGTATAAACATTATAATTTTGGTAGGACCCTTATATGGGCACTAGGTCTAAACATGGACCGATGTTTACCAAAATCAATAGGCTGCGTTATTGGCCCAATGTAGGTCTGTGTACCAAATTTCATCAAAATATCTTAATATTTACGACCTGCAGCGTATAAACAGTATAATTTTGATAGGACCCTTATATTGGCACTAGGTCTAAACATGGACCGATGTTCACCAAAATCAATAGGCTGCATTATTGGGCCAATATAGGTCTGCGTACCAAATTTCGTCAAAATATATTAATATTTACGACCTGCAGCGTATAAACAGTATAATTTTGGTAGGACCCTTATATGGGCACTAGGTCTAAACATGGACCGATGTTCACCAAAATCAATAGGCTGCGTTATTGGCCCAATGTAGGTCTGTGTACCAAATTTCATCAAAATATCTTAATATTTACGACCTGCAGCGTATAAGCAGTATAATTTTGATAGGACCCTTATATGGGCACTAGGTCTAAACATGGACCGATGTTCACCAAAATCAATAGGCTGCGTTATTGGGCCAATATAGGTCTGTGTACCAAATTTCATCAAAATATCTTAATATTTACGACCTGCAGCATATAAACAGTATAATTTTGGTAGGACCCTTATATGGGCACTAGGTCTAAACATGGACCGATGTTCAAAAAAATCAAACTTGTTCGTCCTTGGGCCAACATAGGTCTGCGTACCATATTTCATCAAAATATCTTAATAGATGCGACCTGTAGAGTGCGCACAAGATTGCATGGACGGACGGACGGACGGACAGACGGACATCGTTAAATCGAAATAAAAAAAAATTCTGAACCGATCGGTATACTATAAGGTGGGTCTACGACCAATATTTTTTGGTGTTACAAACATCAGCACAAACTTATAATACCCTGACCACATAGTGGTGTAGGGTATAAAAATGTGTTATGCGACCAAAGTGTAAGTACCCTACGGGAAATTTTAACAAACTGTCACCGAACTGGCCCCTTTACATGAAATAGACTGGTCACTTTTACATGGCGTTGTCATAGGAGGGGGCAATTGACCCCTTGTGACATGTCACAAGACAAATCCTAGGACAGGTTACTGAACTCTCATAAAAAACAAAGTTCAGGGACATGTCCTGGGATTTGTCTTGTGACATGTCACAAGGGGTCGATTGCCCCCTCCTATGACAACGCCATGTAAAAGTGACCAGTCTATTTCATGTAAAGGGGCCAGTTCGGTGACAGTTTGTTAAAATTTCCCGTAGGGTAGTTACAACTTTTGATTTCTTATTCCATTTCCCTTTACCTGGTAATAGAAGGTTTTGCTGGGTATTAATCGAATTTCTGGTAAAACGCGAACTTGCACGAATTTAAAAAAATCTTAAACACGTATTCACTTAAATCGACCAGAGGTTAAGATGTGCTAATTTGACACTTAAATTACAAACCTCTCGGTATACCCAGAAAAAAAGATTGGTTAGAATTCGATCCAAACCATTAAAACGAATTTGCCAGGATGTTATTTTATTTGGAGTTGCCTAAAATTGGGCACTACACCAAAAATATTTCGCTAGGTATTGAAAATAGGGAAAATTAACTAAAAAACTATCCTTTAACAAATTATTGGTATCTCAAATCAATTCTAAAACTAATATCAGTTTAGTAATTCTGTACACAGAAAAAAAGTTCATATTTACTTGGAAGGATTTTGTTCATAACACTATGCGACAGTCAAAGTCGGGATGGGATGAAACCAACGGGAAATGTTATATCGGTCAAAAACAAGTTATACGAGTCAGCGTTTCGCTGGGTCACGTCTAGGAATCGAGATATATTTTTTTTTGACATAACTCGAGAACCACTAGTCCGATTTTGCTCAAACAATTTTAAAAAAATTAAAAATTACAATTCCTTTAATCTGTTCATATAACGTTTTTCTATATACTCAACAGTTTTGCCGGTAAAAATAAATGTTTGTTACCGCTACCATAAAAATCAAATAACCTTTTGTTTATTACTTTTTTTTAATATTTTAGGCAAAAAATTTTTAACTCTACTATTTTCTTGAGCTTAAGGTTTGGTTTTTATTTATAAAAAGTTTTTTATTTTCGATATTTCGCTACTCCAATGTGTAGCATCTTCAGGAAATAACAATTAATTGAAAAAATTATAAACAATTTCAAAGCTTGAAAAAATTTGAAAAGCATTTGTCAAATATAAATTGTATGTATACATTTATACCAGCAAACAAAGTTTTTGGTATAAAAGTATAACAAACAAAAATAACAATAATTAACAATAAAAAATGTATTAATATAATGTGTTATAAATTAATGTAATGTGTGTTATTTCTTTTGTATTAAATATCTATAATTTTGAGCTACATTTTCAATATCTGCTTTAAAGTTAATTCTATTTGCTGTTGGTGTATTAATTATCTGTAACATTTCTAATATATACCGACGTTTATAATTATGTTCTGTATTTAAAACTGATACATTTTCAAAGTCAGGATAGTGACTTAAATTTGAACAATGAGAAGATAATGCTGTCTTTTGTGAATTAATATGTCTATATTTCTGATCTGATTTATGTCCAGCTATTCTAGTTCTCAATTTATTCTTTGTTGTACCTATATATACCTTTTCACAATTCTCTCCGTCATTTCCATTACATGGTATTTTATATACTATATTTGACATGTCCAATTTCTGTATCCTATCCTTTGTCTTACTATATAATTTATTTATTGTATTGTATGATTTAAAAGCTATTCTATATCTATTAGTATCTATTATCTTTGATTTTTCTAAACGTTCTGATATTCCCGGTATATAGACCATAGACTTGTAAATCTTCTGTTCAATTAAATTTCCTGTGTTACTATTCTTCCTAAATTTATATTGATTTATTAATGAAGAAATTAATCCTATCGGAAAATCATTATCTCTTAATAAATTCCTAATTATTTCCTCATTCTTTCTATGAAATTTTCTGTCACTAATAGTCAATACTTTTTCTATCAAATTCTTTGCAGTGTTAATAATGATTTTCTTACTATGTTTTGAATAAAAAAAAAAAAAAAAAAAAATTAATAATTCTACCTGACGCTGTTGGTTTTTGATACCAATCCATTATCAAATTATTATCTCTTCTTATTACCAAAGTATCTAAATAAGAAAGTTTAGAATCACACTCCTTTTCCATGGTAAACCTAATATCAGGACTAAATTCATTTAATGCTCTTAACATATCATCAATTGCATTTTCAGAAATGATACAAAATAGATCATCCACATATTTAATCATTATCACTGGTCTAACATCAAGTTTTTCAATACAAGTGTCCAATAATTCTTCCATAACTATATCAGCCACAATTGGAGAAGCAGGTGATCCCATTGGAAGTCCTTTCCGTTGTAAATATATCTTCTCACTGTATTGAAAGTATCTATTATCCTCTATACAAAATTTCAAAATACGGAAAAATAAGCCTTTTTCAATAGTTGTATATTCTTTAATAACATTCCATTTTCCCCTTATAATATTCATTGCCAAATCAACAGGAATACTTGGGAATAAAGAAACTACATCAAAAGAAACTAATTTTTCATCATTCTGTATCTGTTTGTTCAATAATCTATTTTTAAATTCAAGTGAGTTCTTTACATTGTACTTAGATTCTTCTGTAATCTTCTTTAAAATGTTAGTAATGTATTTACAGAGTTCATATGATGGAGAATTAATAAAAGAACAAATTGGTCTCAATGGAAATTCTTCTTTATGAATTTTAGGTAGTCCATATAATCTAGGTGCTGTAGAAATATTAGTCTTAAGTTTAATTTTCTCTGTATTCATAATAATTTTCTTTTTAAAAAGTTCATCAACTAAGTTATTATTAATCTTTTGTAATCTACTCGTTGGATCCCTATTTTGTAAACTATATTTTGTAATATCTCCTACGATATTGTTCATTCTCATATCATAATCTTTTTTCTTTATAGCTACAGTTGTATTTCCCTTATCAGATCTCAATATAAATAAATCCCTATTCTTTTTTAAGAAAATTTCGGCTTCTTTTACCTTATCCAAAATGTATCTATCTCTGTTTGTCAATCTTATTCTATTCAAATGGCTATTAATTACATTTGTTAATCTATTTCTAGCTATTTCTTGTTCTTCCTTATCTGGTATTGTCTGTATACAGTCCTCTGCATCAGTTATCATATTCAACTTCGGAAAGTCTTCTCTTTTAACTGGTAATGCATGTTTGTGTCCTAATGAAAGTATCCACTGTACGTCTATCGGAATATCTAAGTCAGTCTTATTAATAAACCATTTCTTATTTAATCTAATTCATAACTCTTTCCTTTGTATTTCCCTTAAACATTCAAATTTCCTTTTATGAACTCTTCTTACCTTCTCATTAAATGATGTTGCAATTATCTCTTGATATCTTAAAAATTCTCTCATTTCAGTTTCAGTTAAATATCTCTCTAAATTATTTTTTATCAATTCTATCTCACTTTGAAAATGTTTCAGTAATTGGTGATTTTCTTTTAATGTTAATCTTAAAATTTTGTTGTGTAAATCTTGTATATAATTATGAATATTGTTCTGAATCGCCAAAAGTCTCTCCATCTTAAAAATATTTGAGACATTCTTGGTAGAATTTGAGATAAATTTTGGTATAATTCCGGTATTTCTGCAACGTATCAAGAAAGTTATTGTGGACTTTACTTTGATAATTTTATCCCTTATTGTCTTGAATTTATTGATTAACATTCTGACTTGTGTGTTCTTTTTGAAATTGTTGTAATTCATCTTATATTTTTATATCTTCTGCTCTTGATTTTGTAAATTCTTTTTGTTTATTTAACCTTCTTTTTTAATTTTTAACTCTACTATTTTCTTGAGCTTAAGGTTTGGTTTTTATTTATAAAAAGTTTTTTATTTTCGATATTTCGCTACTCCAATGTGTAGCATCTCCAATTTGTTCTTTTATTAATTCTCCATCATATGAACTCTGTAAATACATTACTAACATTTTAAAGAAGATTACAGAAGAATCTAAGTACAATGTAAAGAACTCACTTGAATTTAAAAATAGATTATTGAACAAACAGATACAGAATGATGAAAAATTAGTTTCTTTTGATGTAGTTTCTTTATTCCCAAGTATTCCTGTTGATTTGGCAATGAATATTATAAGGGGAAAATGGAATGTTATTAAAGAATATACAACTATTGAAAAAGGCTTATTTTTCCGTATTTTGAAATTTTGTATAGAGGATAATAGATACTTTCAATACAGTGAGAAGATATATTTACAACGGAAAGGACTTCCAATGGGATCACCTGCTTCTCCAATTGTGGCTGATATAGTTATGGAAGAATTATTGGACACTTGTATTGAAAAACTTGATGTTAGACCAGTGATAATGATTAAATATGTGGATGATCTATTTTGTATCATTTCTGAAAATGCAATTGATGATATGTTAAGAGCATTAAATGAATTTAGTCCTGATATTAGGTTTACCATGGAAAAGGAGTGTGATTCTAAACTTTCTTATTTAGATACTTTGGTAATAAGAAGAGATAATAATTTGATAATGGATTGGTATCAAAAACCAACAGCGTCAGGTAGAATTATTAATTTTTTTTTTTTTTTTTTTTTTTTTTATTCAAAACATAGTAAGAAAATCATTATTAACACTGCAAAGAATTTGATAGAAAAAGTATTGACTATTAGTGACAGAAAATTTCATAGAAAGAATGAGGAAATAATTAGGAATTTATTAAGAGATAATGATTTTCCGATAGGATTAATTTCTTCATTAATAAATCAATATAAATTTAGGAAGAATAGTAACACAGGAAATTTAATTGAACAGAAGATTTACAAGTCTATGGTCTATATACCGGGAATATCAGAACGTTTAGAAAAATCAAAGATAATAGATACTAATAGATATAGAATAGCTTTTAAATCATACAATACAATAAATAAATTATATAGTAAGACAAAGGATAGGATACAGAAATTGGACATGTCAAATATAGTATATAAAATACCATGTAATGGAAATGACGGAGAGAATTGTGATAAGGTATATATAGGTACAACAAAGAATAAATTGAGAACTAGAATAGCTGGACATAAATCAGATCAGAAATATAGACATATTAATTCACAAAAGACAGCATTATCTTCTCATTGTTCAAATTTAAGTCACTATCCTGACTTTGAAAATGTATCAGTTTTAAATACAGAACATAATTATAAACGTCGGTATATATTAGAAATGTTACAGATAATTAATACACCAACAGCAAATAGAATTAACTTTAAAGCAGATATTGAAAATGTAGCTCAAAATTATAGATATTTAATACAAAAGAAATAACACACATTACATTAATTTATAACACATTATATTAATACATTTTTTATTGTTAATTATTGTTATTTTTGTTTGTTATACTTTTATACCAAAAACTTTGTTTGCTGGTATAAATGTATACATACAATTTATATTTGACAAATGATTTTCAAATTTTTTCAAGCTTTGAAATTGTTTATAATTTTTTCAATTAATTGTTATTTCCTGAAGATGCTACACATTGGAGTAGCGAAATATCGAAAATAAAAAACTTTTTATAAATAAAAACCAAACCTTAAGCTCAAGAAAATAGTAGAGTTAAAAATTAAAAAAGAAGGTTAAATACCCGAGTAAAAAAAATTATATATAATCATATGTGGCATATATTACAATATATAATTAGACATGTGGTTATGTATATCCATATATAATTATATATGAGGTTTTTTCCGAAAAATTTTCCTTATATTATGCCATATATAATTTCATCTAATTAGATATCGGCCTTCATAATATTAGATATGGCATATATAATTATATATTACATAACATGGTTGATCTTATTGCATATATAGTTATATATAGAACTATATCTTAATATATATGGTGGCATTTTAGCAATATATAATTATACATGGTATCATTTAAAAAATATATAATTATATATGATGACAGTTAAACTAGATATTATCATATATGGTGCCATTTAAACAATATATGGTCATATATGGTACCTCATAAACAAAATCTTTCATTCAGTTCCAGATATGATAATATATGGTACTATATATAGTGCGATATATATTTATATATGGTGTTATTTAAGCTATATATTATCATATATGGTGCCATTCAAACCATATATTATCATATATGGTGCCATTCAAACCATATATTATCATATATGGTACCATTTAAACCATATATTATCATATATGGTGCAATTTCAACAATATATGCCCATATATGGTACCTCATGAACAATATTTTTAATACAGTTCCACATATGATAATATATGCTACCATATATAGTGCCATATATATTTATATATGGTGTTATTTAAGCAATATATTAGCATATATGGTGCCATTTAAACCATATATTGTCATATATGGTGCCATTTCAACAATATATGCTCATATATGGTACCTGATGAACGACATTTTTAATACAGATGCAGATATGATAATATATGCTACCATATATAGTCCCATATATATTGATATATGGTGTCATTTAAACAATATTAATATATAGACATATATGGTATCATTTAAACAATATATTGTCATATATGGCACAATTTAAACAATATATGGTCAAATTTGGTACCACATCAACATTTTGAATACAATTCCATATATGGTTTAATTTGAATAATGTAAAACTGTATGGCGCTATAAAAAATATTATCAGATATGTGACTTCATTAACAATATTTATAATACAGTGTCATATATTGTAATATATGTATATCATTCAATATATATTGATGTATGGTAATGGTACAATAATTCCAATATCAGTTGAGATACAATTTGTGGGTCCATATCAACAATTTGTTCACGTACATTTAACATATATATTTGTACATTTAAGTTACAATTTATAAACACTTTATAAAGTTAAATAGTTCCATAAACCTCGTCTAACTGTATAGAATGTTTATGAATATACGATTTAATATATAATAATTACAACTACAAATTGGTGCCATTATCTAAAATTTAATTTAATGTTAACTTATAATAAAATAAAAATGTATTTCCTAACGAGTAAAAAGGTTAAAGTCGGGCATGCCGACTATACAATACCCTACACCAGTCTGGTGTATTGTTTGGATCCGAAATTCGAATGGGTTAAAATGGGGCTTATGTCAAAATTTTCTATAATGTGAGTCAGCGCACCAAATTTCATTAAAATATCTTAATATTTGCGACCTGCAGTTTGTAACCAAGCCAATTTTGGGGGGACCCTTATATGGGCACTAGTTCTAAACATGGACCGATGTTCACCAAAATCAATAGCCTTCGTCCTTGGGCCAACATAGGTCTATGTACCAAATTTCATCAAAATATCTTAATATTTGCGACCTACAGCGTATAAACGACCAATATTTTTTGGTGTTACAAACATCAGCACAAACTTATAATACCCTGACCACATAGTGGTGTAGGGTATAAAAATAAAAATATAGTGTTAATTAATGTTAATATACAATAGGGTTAAGTTTAACATCCCAGACAGAAAATATAATCGGCACAATGCTGGCAAACCGTTGGCGATGGTCGGTTATGCGTTGGCAGAACGTTGCATTAACTATCTTGGCAAAAAAATAGATTTCAAAAAACATTTTTCAAAAAATTGAGAAAACTTTTTTAATATTTGCTTTTAAAACATGAAATTTAACCCAGTCCACCAGATTGTCAGCCAAGACCTCTACACTCTAATCTAACGAGACTTGTTATAGATGTGTGATAGCTACAAATTAAATGAATGATAAAAGCATTTCGAGCTAACTTATAAGCATCGAAAAAAGGTATTCCAGAAATTATTAAATGTATTTTAGAAAATTTTAATTGTATATCACAAAATATTATTTGCACTTCAGAAACTACAATATTACGCAAATTTAATTATTTATTTATTTAGTTGTGTCCAGAAATAATGAAATCTATTTCAGAATTTCATAGCTAATAGAGAAAATTTTCTCAAATACATTTCATAATTTCGGAAATACGATTGATAATTTCTGAAATACAGTTTGATAATTTCTGAAATACAGTTGTGAATTTCGGAAATACAATTAATAATTTCTGAAACACAATTGATAAAACTAAACTTCAATTGACTAGTTCTGGAATACAATTCATAAATGTGAAAAATAATTGATGAGTTCTGAAACACAATTGATAAAACTGAAATTCAATTGATTATTTCTGAAATACAATTGATAAATCTTAAAACAATTAATACAATTGGAAATGGTGTAGAGCGTCAAAAAGATGTAAATAAAATTATTTTATTCAAAGATTTCAATTTAATAAGAAAATAAATATATAATTTTATAAAAAAATTTATAGAAAAAAAAATTTTAATTTTATAAAAAGAAATTCATTTTGTAAAAGAAATGCATGTTGAACTCGTTACCTTCTGAGTTTAAACCTTATTTTAACAAAATATTGTAATTTTTATACAATCAGTGCTCTGCCAGTCTATTATTTTTTGAACAGTTGGCAATATATGTCTGGGATCTTATTTAATCCCAAATAAATGGAGATCTTACGTATTACCCAAATATAATGCGGCATCTAATTTTATCTGTCATTTTTATGAATACTTTTAGATGTCAATCCCCAAATATATTGCTGTTTCTAATTCGATCTGCCATTTTAATACCGAAAAAATTGCTGGGTCTAATTCGATCTGCCATTTTTCTGATAAATTTAGATCCAAGTTTATCCCCAAATATATTGCTGGATCTAATTTGATCTGCCATTTTTCAGATCAATTTATATCTAAGTTTATCCACAAATATATTGCAGGATCTAAATCGATGTGCCATTTTTCGGATCAAATTAGATCTAAGTTTATCCCCAAATATATAGCTAGATCTAATTCGATCTGCCACTTTTTCGGATCAAATTAGATATACGTTTATCCACAAATATATTGCCGGATCTAATTTGATCTGCCAAAATTGAGATCAAATTAGATCTAAGTTTATCCCCAAATATATAGCTGGATCTAATTGGATCCGCCATTTTTCGGATCAAATTAGATCTAAAAATATCCGCAAATATATAGCTGGATCCGCCAATTTTCGGATCAAAATAGATCTAGGTTTATCCCCAAAGATATCACTGGACCTCCCAATTTTGAGATATAACTTGATCTTAGTTTATCCCCATATATACAATGGGATCTAATACGATATGATTGGATACACCCAATTTTGAGATCTAATTGGATCAGCTAGATATTACAGCAGATCTTAAACAATATCAAATTGGATATAATTAGATATTGCGCGAGATCAATTTTTTTTACTCGGGTAAACAAAAAGAATTTAGGCAAAAAATATTTTTTCTTCATACATTTATTTTTACCGGCAAAACTGTTGAGTATATAGAAAAACGTTATATGAACAGATTAAAGGAATTGTAATTTTTAATTTTTTTCAAATTGTTTGAGCAAAATCGGACTAGTGGTTCTCGAGTTATGTCAAAAAAAAAGACCACCAAAGGTCAAATCGATATATCTCGATTTCTAGACGTGACCCAGCGAAACGCCGGGACACGTATAACTTCTTTTTTACCGATATAACTTTCCCCGGTAGTTTGAACGCTTCCCGATCACTGACCCCTACCATTTGTCTCACAGTGTAATATGTATGAATCTAACATGATTTTTTTCCCAAAACATTTTCATACAGAGTATAAATTTGTTCATACATTGTAACGACAAAAGTCGGTTCTCGTTTTTGTCTACATAAATTATTAACATTTTTAGTAATATTATATTATCATTGTTTGAATTTAACGGAATTATTAATAACGCCATCTATTTGTCAATACTTGTATCACTAATCATATACTACTAGATGATACAACACTGTCACATATGTTTTGTACTAAATGTTACTAATGTGTAATTGGTACTACTATATTATAAGTTGTATTAAAATGTTTGTGTGTGTTTGATCAGCAAGTATAAAAGGCAGTGCTGTTGATCAATTTGAGGGAGTTAGCCAGTAGACGACCACAAGGTAAGATCTACTATTTAGTGAGGAGATTGACAATTCCCTAAATAATAAAATCTAATTTTGCGGTTAAAGGAAACTCTCTCCTTGGAAACTCTCTCGCGTTTAGTTGTTACCCTACTAAAAAAAAATTATATGACTTTTGATATTATATATAATTATATCCGAAAAATGAGAACATCTAATTGTATCAAATTAGATCGTATTATTGTCATATTAGATCTAATTTGACACAATTAGATCTAATTTGATGGAATAAGATATGGTTTGATACAATTTTATCCGGATTTTGTCCTCATCCAAATGTATCAAATATAATATAATCATATCCAACTAGATGTAATGGTATATAATTCGATACAATTATACATAATTATATGAGGCATATGTAACTATATATAGATCTATATATAATTGGATATTGTAATATGTTGCACTATATATTGTGCAATATATAACAAGATATAGTTATATATTTAGGATATAATTTCGTAAAATTTTATATAATTATATCTTCAACAATTATCTTAATTTTTGCATTAAAAATACAAAAATTGTTTTTTCGGACTTTCTATATTTTCATATATTTAGTTAGAATATTCTTCTACCTCAAGTCCAAATTCTAATATGATATTGTCATATTAGATTTTATTTGTTGTTTCAAAATGGGTTGATCATTTTCATGATAGACAATACAATTGTTTCGTAGGCATCACCCTACTCTTCAGTTGTCCGCAATAAGAAAATGATAACTTTCCTACTCAAACCGAGACATTACATAAGGTACAAAAAATCAACGGGATGAGAATTTGTACTTTCGTATATGAACTGTCTGATTTGGTAAAACCAGCTATAAATCAACTCCTTTTTGAAAGCAACAATCAATTGCGGACAACTGAAGGGTGATGCCTACGAAACAATTGTATTGTCTATCATGAAAATGATCAACCCTTTTTGAAACAACAAATAAAATCTAATATGACAATATCATATTAGAATTTGGACTTGAGGTAGAAGAATATTCTAACTAAATATATGATAATTATATCTTGTTATATATGTTCCAATATATAATTATACAAAATTTTATATGATAATATATGAATATATTGAAACTTTTTTACTTGGGTAGAGAAAACTGAGGTGAGCCCTTAGATCTTTCTCTATTTTTTTCGTTATTCGGTGCGAAACTTGCTCTCTCTCTGTGTTTAGTTGCTAGAGAAAACTGAGGATAGCCCTTAGATCTTTCTCTATTTTTTTCGTTATTCGGTGCGAAACTTGCTCTCTCTCTCCGCGTTTAGTTGCTGGAGAAAACTGAGGTTAACCCTTAGATCTTTCTCTATTTTTTCGTTATTCGGTGCGAAACTTGCTCTCTCTCCGTGTTTAGTTGCTAGAGAAAACTGAGGTTAGCCTTTAGATCTTTCTCTATTTTTTCGTTATTCTGTGCGAAACTTGCTCTCTCTCCGCGTTTAGTTGCTAGAGAAAACTGAGGTTAGCCCTTAGATCTTTCTCTATTTATTTTTTGGTTATCCGGTACGAAATATCGCGTTTAGTTGCTAGAGAAAACTGAGGTTAGCCCTTAGATTTTCTCTCTCTCTCTCGATATAGTCCTTGCAAACTGATATTTTACCTTGTTGTGTATTAAACTACTGACGTGGGTTTAACGTAGAGTGGCCAGGATAAACCCATATTTGCCTACAGGCTACAGTGAAAAATCGTCGTGTGTGAATCTGTCGGTGAAAAATGAATTGTGTTATAGTAATAAGCAGGGCAAGGACTTTAATGCAAATGCATATTTGTAGTCAGTGGCCCAAAAATGATTTTGACCAAATACTTTTCCGAATCAAAGAATTTGCAAAAAAAATGGCATCGATTTGTTGTTGCATATTTTTGCATATTTTGTTATAAATGCATATTTTTGCATATTTTGTTATAAATGCATATTTTTGCATATTTTGCTTTTAAGTGCGTATTTTATTGCATATTTTATGATTTTTATTGCATATTTTTGCATATTTTGCACATTCTTGCATATTTTTTAATATTTTTAAATATGAAATTCGATTTAAGAATTCATACTTTAAAACTAAAAAAAATTCTAAAGAATTAATTATTTGGAAGCTCTGTTGGTAATATAACACTACAGTAGAAAGAGAAACACATAGTATACAATATGTTGTCATCCACTAACACATTTTTTATAGATGTAATTTTTTTAAATTAACGTTTTCGGGTGTTATTGCTCACAAACAGAAAGTTGAACAATTTTATAAAAATTATTTTAAGAAAACTTGTCCCCGACCATTAATTTCTGCCACTTTTTTCTCTGAGTTAGGAAAGTGAGTACGATTTTATAGTACACATATTTAAGTTCTATTTTATAATAAAGTTTTTTCAGGTAAAATGCACCAACAAAAATATATTTAACTACCCGGTGAAAAATGTCCATATATGAACATTTATGGTTCAACCATATATGTATGGATCCGAAAATGAGGTAACACCTAAGTATATGTTCATATATGGACATATATGAACATATACATTTATTAAATATATGCGAATACATGCGAACGTTGCTGTCCTTTATTATAAGGTTGTACGATAGATATAAATTTATGTATGAAATTCAAATTAGGCGCTACATATGTTCCTTTTTTATTCATGGCATTAAATATAATTTCATATTTATCCAAATATGAGTTCCTTTAACATATATGGAAAAATGTATTCTTCGAAATATGTTCATATGCAAGTCCCTTTTGCATAAATTGAATAACATATACTTTCATATTTGTCCATATATGTGTGACATTTCCATATGATGAATTTCATGTAAAAATCGAGATGCATTAAACCCGACCGCCTCAGATATCGATGAAATTTTGTTCATAGCTAAATTTGATCAATACAAACAAACTCTCATTTTTAGAAATGACTGTTTTGCGATTTTTTGGGCGTGGCACAGTGGGAAAGTTTTCGAAAAAACGTGAAAATGGTCGAAAAGAGCTCCATTTAAACTACAATAGCTCAGAATTGGCTGAACCGATTTCCATGATCTTGGTATCATTAAAAAGATATTTTAACAGGGTTTATGACACGTTTAAAAAAAAAGAAAAAAATACACTGTAAAAAATTTTATAACAAAAAAAATTTAAACTAACGAAAAAACCAAAAAGATCAAGGGTTTTTTTACAGTGTATTAATTTTTTAGAAAGGTTTATCCTTCACCTATACCATATCAAAAAATAAAAATGGGTTCTTTTTTAGTTTTTTTTATATAATTTTTCAAGTAGTGTCACTTCTTACACATTTACAAAATACTTCAACAATTCTAACATTTTTTAAATGTTTACAAATAAAAAACCATCAACAATTGTTTATATTATTTGCCATGTTTTTATTAATTTGTGTTTTATTTTATTTAAATATTTTTTAAGTTAATTATTTGTAAGAAATTTTGCGCTGCTCAAATTTGGCACAGTCAGAATATCTGCGCACATGTACAAAAGTTTCATTTATCGGTTGGTAAACTACGTCTGCTCATTTTTAAAAGATTGATATATGCAAACTTCGTTTTATTCCTTTGGATATCTTTACTTTTGTTGATACAATCGTGAGATATATCATCCCCAAAACGATCTTTAATTTCTGCGTGACTCATATTGATTGGTAAGAGAGATAAAAGTTTTTGCTTTTCCAAAAGATTTGAGCTGTTCTCTATTTGATATTTGATGTTTTGCAAAATTTCTTCGTAAATGGCTTTGACGTTTTCAAGTTGCGCTGACAAATCAGATAATGGATCAGCTCCAAGTGAATCTGCTATATTTTCCAAAATTTGCAGTGATTTTCTATTTCTGTATGCATCTCGTTTGATATATTTCCTTTTAAGAGGCGACATTTGGTTTGGTAGATGAAGAATAATATGATCATTTATATTTTCAATGACTTCGTTGCTTTCGATGTTTGCATTGCGGCTGGTACAAGTTGGAAGTTCATTCAATTCTTCGCTAATTTCATCGCTGGGCGTTGTTGGTAAATAATTTGAGACTTCATTCTGCTCCACGTTGGATTCATTACGACTACGCGCTTTTCTCAGTGTATTCCGGCAAGTTTCGCAAATACGGCTACAATGAATGTTGGCGACAGCTGGAAAATATTCAATTATATTTGCAGCCTCGTTTTCACTTATTTTACGAAGCGAAGCGCACCACTTATTAGATATTTTTATGCATCTGTACTCATTGTTTGAATTCATATTCACTCAAATTTTTAAAATATACGCGTAAAAATTGTAATGGGATATCTTGGCTTCTCTAAACTGTTTATAATTATGAATTTCGGTACGTTCATCAGGTGCATTTATATAGCAATTTTTAAGGCAAGCAAGAACTTTTTGGGGTTAAAACATATTCATAATTTTCCTGGGACAATGTTTATTTATTTTACCTGTAAATTTACCTGTAAAATAAAATAAAATAAAACACAAATTAATAAAAACATGGCAAATAATATAAACAATTGTTGATGGTTTTTTATTTGTAAACATTTAAAAAAATTTTAGAATTGTTGAAGTATTTTGTAAATGTGTAAGAAGTGACACTACTTGAAAAATTATATAAAAAAAACTAAAAAGGAACCCATTTTCATTTTTTGATATGGTATAGGTGAAGGATAAACCTTTCTAAAAAATTAATACACTGTAAAAAATCCCTTGATCTTTTTGGTTTTTTCGTTAGTTTAAATTTTTTTTTTGTTATAAAATTTTTTACAGTGTATTTTTTTCTTTTTTTTAAACGTGTCATAAACCCTGTTAAAATATCTTTTTAATGATACCAAGATCATGGAAATCGGTTCAGCCGATTCTGAGTTATTGTAGTTTAAATGGAGCTCTTTTCGACCATTTTCGCGTTTTTTCGAAAACTTTCCCACTGTGCCACGCCCAAAAAATCGCAAAACAGTCATTTCTAAAAATGAGAGTTTGTTTGTATTGATCAAATTTAGCTATGAACAAAATTTCATCGATATCTGAGGTGGTCGGGTTCAAAATTTCAGTTTTATCTCGATTTTTAAATGAAATTCATCTATATGAAATAACAGATGCTTCCATATATGTCTGTATATGAAATTTTTTCCATATATGGAATCACATATACTTCCATATATGTTCATATAAAATCCATATATGTTCATAAAAAAAACCATATTTGTTCATATGTGTCCGTACATAAACCATATATGAACATGTTTGAGCGTATATGAACATTTTTCACCGGGTATGTGTATTTGAAGACATATTCATTGTGTTCGTCTACTCGAATTTCTTACTACTTTTACTACAATTGCAAAGTTTTGTTTACTTTTTGTATTGAATTTTTCCAGCTGTAATAAATATAATAACTTGTAGTAAGTAAACGAACAAGCTTATTGTAACCGATACCTGAATTTTTACGTTTATGTCAGTTTTTAATAAATATAATTAAAAAAACATTTATTTTTAATTGCATATTTTTTGGTTTTTAGTGCAAATTTCGTTATAAATGCATATTTAAGTGCATATTTTCCATTTTATAGTGCATATTTTAAGCACATATTTTCGATTTTTTAGTGCATGAAAGTCCTTGCCCTGGTAATAAGTCTTAGAAAATAAAGACATCAATAAAAAAAATATTTTTTTAAAGCAATATAAACAGTGTTCTCTCTCTTTGTTTTTTTTTAATAAATAATTGTAACGAACTCTGGACATCGCTGGTTCTGCCCCAGCATACTGCGAAAAAACGTGTCGTTACAAAAAATTAGATTTAAATTTACTACCAAAAGAATAACACGTATTTTTATTTCAACACATTGAATAAACAAAGTTATTATTTTTTTGCTTATACATATATTAAATAGAAACTATAAATAAATAAAATAATATATCACTAATTTGTGACTTTAATTAAAAATAAAGGCAATATATTGGAAAACATAACTAATCACGAGTGCTTGAACGGAATTGGTGAACTTTTACAATAACCTTGAGCCCAAACATCTTTAATACAATATATATCAATGGACCTTGGAATAACATAGCGGATAGACATACCCATTGCAAAGGCTGCAAATCCAAAGAAAAGGAAATAAATAAGCAAGCTATGTTTCAGTATTCATTTATAAATACCTTTATATTCCGCTCTTCATATTCTTATTAACATCATCTTCCTTCCTTCAACACAAAATTAGCATCCAAAGGCTACTTCGAAAGGAAAAATTTGATGAATTTGAGCATGACCTTTTCACAATTTTCTTTTACTTTACGGTAAAAACAAACAAAATTACAAAAGTATCTTCTTATGAGTGCAAAATAAAGTTTTTCTTTTGCCAAATTTGTTGAGCTTCTTTACACGATTCAATCATTTAATTTCTTTCTTACACAAAAAAAAAAACAGTAGGCACCAATTTTATTCCCAACAATTTTTTTGTTTGAAATATTTGTAACTCGTTTGTAAATTGTTATCTTTCATACAAAAATTTTTTTAAAAATAAAATTTCAAAGTTACGAAAACAAACAAAAAAATTTTTTTTATTAAATTATTCTTGTTCATCTTCGTTTTGTATTTGCCATCAGCGATCTGTTTTTTAAACATACATATTTTGTATTAAATGAATGCGTCGCCCAAATAAGGGTATAAAATCCAGCACAGTAAGTACACAATAGAGGTAAGAACATGGGAAATAGTTAAAACTTCATATTTTTACCAAAATATTAATTTTTTATTTTATCTATGCATATGTCAAATTTTATTAACAATTTGTAATTGGAAGTGCCTTTAAAACGCTTGCAATTTAATTTTAGTGAAATTAGAATACATGTTACAATTAATTGACATATTTTGCTTGAAAGTATGTTGTAGGACATTTTAACTATGATACAGCTTTAGCATTCCGATTTCAACAAAACTTGATACATGTATATATATATATATATATATATATATATATATATATATATATGTATGTAGTGCGCATAGTTCGGAGACATGGCCAAAAATGTGCCCAAACTATGCTGTATATGAATCACCAATGTCTTGATACTATGCGCTAGACCTAGGAAGATTCTGACAGTCCCCAAACTAACCAAATGTCTCCATCCCAGTGTAGAAAATCATTACCAGATATGTGGTTATGTAACTACATACTTGGTAATGGTAACTAGTTACTTTTGTTATTACATTTCTAATTACCTTTATATGGCGATGTCGCGAAAAATAATGAGTTGTCGTTACACACCAGCATACGAAAAATCAAAAAATATATCGTTACCTATGTGCTTACCAGTACTGACAAAAATAATGAGTCTAAAAATAGATTTTCTTAAAAATAAATTATACACAGAGAAAACAGATTCGTAGTTCCAACCGAATTTTTCGCCAACCGAAATTTTGTAGTTCCAGGTACAATCACTTTTATTTATTTTTAATACCATTGTAACTACCGAAATTTATTTACAATTTCTGAATTTTTGTTGTGTTAATAGCCCGGGTAAAAAACATAATATGATGTTGGATAAAATTATATCGGATAAGATCTAAATATATTGAATCATATAGAATCTTATCCGGATTTTGAACCGATATAATTATATTTAATTTGATGTAGAAAGACATAATTTTATAACGCTTCATACTTCAAGATCAAAACAAAAACTTTTAAAAAGTACTGAAAAATAACACCCTTAAGTTAAGAATTAAAAATTTAAATAAAAATTTAGAAGAAGTTGTACATAATTGTAACCAAGCCTTCTCATATAAACTTGTATTCTACCCGTAAACTGTGTAAACCTGGTATGTTTATGAGATTAATGTCAAATCCCATACATAAAAATATGGCTTGTATTTATACAAGGTTTACAAGGAATTTAGGAGTTATAATGAGTACGCCGTTTATATTTTGAAATCATACATAAATATATCTCAAAAAAACATAGAATTTTTTTTACATTGCGCTATACTTAAACATATCTAAAACAACTTAGAAAAAAAAATGAACATTGAGCTATATAAAACTTTATATATTTTCCGATAAAGCCATTTTTAATTATATATGAGGATGTATTAAAATTGTCATAGCATATGTAAATAGATATGACACATATAAATATATATGGGCACATGTATATTTATACTGATCTATATATGACATCATATAAGAAATTTTTGAAAAACTCAAAGCTATACATAATTATATCCGCAAAGATATAGTGTTACACTTGACTATATATAAACATATTAATTCATATTAAATTATATAATTTCCTATATAACTATTTTTACTCGGGAGATTACTTCAATGTTTGGGGATTATAAATTCTATAAATAGAAAAACACGTTCCACAAAATTTATTTAAAAATTAAAATTTTTTTTGTCGCTAACTGGGATCGAACCCCCGACCCTCCACTTGTCAGCACATTGCTTTCCCTCTAAGCTAAGCTCTATTTAAATTTTTTCAGTCAAATTTCAAATTTTAATTTCTTCAGGTTTGAATATTTTGTCTATAAGTAAAATTATATCAACAACAGAAAATCAGTTGTGTCTTTTAATTTGAATAAAAAAAAAAATTAAAAAAAATTGAAAAAAAATTTATATCGCGAACTGGGATTGAACGGCGACCTTCCGTTTGTCAGCTCATTGCTTTTCCTCTAGGCTAAACTCGACATAAATTTTTTTTGTCAAATTTGAATTTCTTCAGGTTGAAAATTTGAATATATTGTTTTTGAATAAAATTATATTCACAACAGAAAATCAATTGTGTCTTTTAATTTGAATCAATAAAAAAATTATTTAAAAAAAAGTAATGCCTTGGTTGAGGTTTGAACTCAAATCTCTAAGGCTATAAGGCTGTGTCTCTACCTCTTGCGCCACAGATACTTACGTTTAGTTGTTGTGTAACTTAGAATTTAAACACGCATATTTATGAAACGAAAATATATGATAGATTCCAAAATTTTACTATGATAAATAAAATTTTTGTTCCTTGTCGCAATATATTATTACAATTACCAAAATAATGGAAATTAATGGTTAAAGCTACTAAAGTTAAAAAAAATTTTTAAATTGATTGGAAAAACTAATACTTTGGATAGAGTGATCGATTTTATTGAAACACAACTGATACTAAATTGTTGCTGCCGATATTTTATTCAAATGACTAAATCTTCGATAAATTGGTGGTTGTTGGTATTGAAGGTAATGTGGAAGTTAGTAATTTTTCAATATTGGTTAGAAAAGCCAATATTTTGGATAATGTGACAGTGTTTTGGTTCATCATATATATTTTTTGTTCACAAATAAATATAACTTTCCTGATGATGAATTTTAAATAACTGCAATTAAAATTATTGAATGATGAAAATATTTCGTTGGTTCCGATAGAATTCCAACCAATTTATTTTCGGTGTGTATAAAAAAAATATTTTTTATTGAATTTTTTTTTAAATAAAATTTGCTGGTGCGGGAATCGAACCTGGGTCTACATAAGTCATAGTCATAAGTATAAGTCATTATCAGTAACTCATTATTATATGTTTTAAAATAATACAGAAGGTAAGTGGGTGTCATTATTGGTAGTCCAAAAAATAATGATATGTCATTACCGTTTCTAAACTGGGATACTAAACACTTGATCGAAAAACTGTCCCAGTAGCATGCGCTGTGCATACATATATGTATGTATATTGATATATGTATTTTTATAACATCATATGCTTTCAATTATGAATTATTATTATATAGCGTTCAATTACTTAACGATATAGACTATAATAAAAATAAATGTCGTTTTTGGAAGAATACACAGAAAAAATTATTAACCTTAAATATCTAATTAAATATATATTAAAAATAAAAATTGTTTCTAAACAAGTATTTAATTGAATCAATTAATATTTTAATTGACTTTTAAATATTTCTGTAAATATTTGTTACGTAATTATGTGTTGTGTAATTCCCAAACTTTTTTTCTTAAACTGTATGCATATTAGAGCACCCATATGTGCAAAAGTGTTGTTTTTCCAGCTCCCCAATTATTTTCGGATGGGTTGAGAGTAAAAAATAAGATATGTGCAAAAATTGGGTTTCTGCGATGTAAACCGGTCAGACCATTTACATTTATGTCCTCAAAATTACCCCAAAAAAGGTTCATGGATTTATCCATCTATACACGGAGGAAAAAGACGTTTTTGTTTATGTTTGGATGTAATTATATTATATTTACAAACTAATATATATGTATTTGGAGTATGCTTCTAATTATATTGTTTTTATAGTTACTATACATATATTTCCCGGTAATAATTATATTTGTGGGATACAATTAACATATATTTGGAGAAACGGAGAATTTCCATTCTTGATACATATAAAGTTGTATGTAGCCATTATAAATTATGTAGTTGGTAATAATCGTTTAGTTTAGCTAGACTGCATCTAGTCAGAAAATTTAGTGATATTTTTCCTTTACTTATTAATTTTATTGTGAAAGATGTGAAAAATAAAATAAATTAGTATAAATAAAACATAAAATTGTGTTAAAAAGAAAAAGACATTATTTAATTGTGTATATTAAAGTATTAACTTATTATAAGATTAATTAATTAAAAATAATATTTGTTAATAAAAATAAATAAAAAATAAATGAAGAGATTGTAGTTATTGTTTTTCAATGAAAGATTTGTATTACATGTAAAATTCAATGTGATTTATAATATATTTTCTTATTAAATAATCGCCAAATAGTAAATGTATTAATTTTACTTATTATGTTTTTCCATTAAAATATAGAGAAATTTGGAGAGTAGAATAAATACGCCTATTGTTTGGCATATATTAATATAACTAAATATATTATTTATATATAGTATTTGCATGGAAACATAATTTGTTTATGACACACATATTATATGTTTGCTGCCAAACATATAATATTTGTCGATAGGGTCATTTCATTTCATCCAAACATTATATATTTACAGGCAAACATAATATATTTGCTTGCAAATTAATATATTTGCATGCAAATATATATTGTTTCTTGTACTAACACGGCGAATAAGCGGTAAACATCAAGATTTGTGTCAAAACTAAATTTTGAATGTCTCTCATTTAATTTTGGAGATCCGTAAATACGTATACTCTTTATAATGTAATAGGAAATTTAACGTAGATTAAAATAAAAATAAGTTTTTGTTAATATTTCGTCCATTCCATGACAGAAAGTCCAAAAACTGATTCTGAGTTATATATTTTTTACATGTGTGCACTAGGAAACAATGTGAATCTTCTATTTTGGGTATAGGATGTGTTCAGCGAACTTATGGAAAACACTACGGTGTACATTTTTGTGGAACTATTCAACCCTCTAACTCTTCAATTAAAGGGACTTTTTTGGCCCCGTTTTTAAAAGGGACAAAAATACCTGTAAACTGAAGAGTTAGAGGGTTAAAATGTTCCAGAGGAATGATCCTCATAGTTTTTTTTTATGAAATGAAAGATTCACATAGTTTCTTCCTAAAATCCAGGTTTGTGGGTATTTGAGCCCCAATTCTGTATAAAGCCCGGTATTGTCAAACTGCCCTACGGGAAATTTTAACAAACTGTCACCGAACTGGCCCCATTATATGAAATAGACTGGTCACTTTTACATGGCGTTGTCATAGGAGGTGGAAATTGACCCCTTGTGACATGTCACAAGACAAATCCCAGGACAGGTCCCTGAAATTGAGAGTTCAGTAACCTGTCCTAGGATTTGTCTTGTGACATGTCACAAGGGGTCAATTTCCACCTCCTATGACAACGCCATGTAAAAGTGACCAGTCTATTTCATATAACGGGGCCAGTTCGGTGACAGTTTGTTAAAATTTCCCGTAGGGTGTATATAAAAAAAATGATTTTTCACTTGTGTGGAATTGCTGCGAAATTGCGGTGGAATTTTTTTCACATCAATTTAATAGAAGTGACATTTGGATGAATGTAACTTTTTATAGACCATAAAAAATTTGTCTATTATAGTTTTTGAGCTCCAAACATAGAGCGAAATTTTTTCGCTCTTTTGAACAAATTACTGGGCTTAACTAAGAAATTAGCCTTTAAACACATTTTAAGTTTCGACTTATTTCTGGCATTGAACTTAAATTTTCAACTTTGATGTCTTCAGAGACTTATAGTAGAATTTCATGGCAAATATTTTTGTGGAAGATTTTAACCCTCTAACTCTTCAACTAAAGGGACTTTTTACACCTCTTCAAAATGGCCACAAACGACCCGTAAGTTGAAGCGTTAGGGGGTTAAAATGTTTCGAAAAAATAGTTGTCATAAAATTCTACTATAAGTCTCTGAAGACGTCAAAGTTTAAAATTGAGGTTCAATGCCAGAAATAAATCAGAACTTAAAATATGTTTAAGAGTTAATTTCGTGCTTATTCAGATTGGCGTTCAATCGAGCACCCATATGTGCAAAAGAGATATTTTTTTACATCCCCACGCACTTTCTGGTAGATTGGCATAAAAAATAATATCCACGCGAAAATTTATCCTCTCGGATTAAAACAGGCCAGTCACCCGCGGCTTTTAGCCCTGAAAATGGACTAAAATTAGTTCAAAGTTTATTTCCGCATAATTCTTAAAGAAAAGGTTTTTCGGAAAAATACTAAATAAGTATATCTACACATCAAAAATGTGTGTGAGAAAAATGCCAGCCACATTATTGTCTGTAGATATGATTATTTAGTATTTTTCTGTAAAACCTTTAATTTAAGAGCAATTATGCGCAAATAAACTTTGAACTAGTTTTATTCCATTTTCAGGGCTAAAAACCGTGGGGTTTTTACGCTTTTAAAACTAAGAACTGAAAATTTTGGGTTTTACATCCTTATTCGAGCGAGACATTCAAATGACATTTTAAAGAAAATGTGTTTTAAATTCATACATGACAGTTTATTTCCTTTACATACTTGAGAAATTTTCATATATTTACATATAAGTAGGCGAAACATTTAATGTCGGTGGAGGGGAAAACAAAAAAGGATTTGTATGCAATATAATCTCTATATATAAAAGAATAACGTGACTGACTGACTGACTCAACATCGCCCAGCCCAAACCGCTGAAGCTAGGAAGTTGAAATTTGGTATGTAGGTTCCCCTTTCGGCGTAGACATCCACTAAGACGGGATTTTTGGAAATTCCTACCGGAACGGGCAAAAAGGGGAAAAGTCTCCCCCTTGGCGGCCTGCCAAAACCCCTTTGGCTAGAAAGCTGAAATTTAAGATATGTGTTCCTTGGAGTATGGGCTAACTTTTCTGGAAAGTACTTTCTGGAATTTTGGACAGGGACGTTGTAAAAATGGGGGTTAAAAAGGGGAAAAAGGTCCCCCTTGACGGCCTGCCCAAACCGCTGGAGGTAGGAAGTTGAAATTTGGTATAAAGGTTCCTCCACTATCGCAGACATCCACCAAGACGGGAGTTTTGGAAATTTTTACAGGGACGGGCAAAAAGGGGAAAAAGTTTCCCCCTTGACGGCCTGCTCAAACTGCTGGAGCTATGAAGTTGAAATTTGGTATGTAGGTTCCTCGACCGGTGTAGACGTCCGTTGAGACGGCATTTTTGGAAATTCTTATCGGGAGGGGCAAAAAGGGGACAAAAAAAGTACCTTTTTCCAAAAAAGTACCTTTTCCCAAAAAAGTACCTTTTCCCAAAAAAAGTACCTTTTTCCAAAAAAAGTACCTTTTTCCAAAAAAAGTACCTTTTTCCAAAAAAAGTACCTTTTTCCAAAAAAAGTATCTTTTTCCAAAAAAAGTACCTTTTTCCAAAAAACGTACCTTTTTCCAAAAAAAGTACCTTTTTCCAAAAAAAGTACCTTTTTCCAAAAAAAGTACCTTTTTCCAAAAAAAGTACCTTTTTCCAAAAAAAGTACCTTTTTCCAAAAAAAGTACCTTTTTCCAAAAAAAGTACCTTTTTCCAAAAAAAGTACCTTTTTCCAAAAAAAGTACCTTTTTTCAAAAAAAGTACCTTTTTTAAAAAAAGTACCTTTTTCCAAAAAATGTCCTTTTTCTAAAAAAATGTACTTTTTCCAAAAAAAAGTACCTTTTCCAAAAAAAGTACCTTTTTCCAAAAAAAGTACTTTTTTCCAAAAAAGGTACCTTTTTCCAAAAAAGTACCTTTTTCCAAAAAAGTACCTTTTTCCAAAAAAAGTACATTCTCCAAAAAAAAGTACCTTTTCCAAAAAAAAGTACCTTTTTCTAAAAAAATGTTCCTTTTCCCAAAAAACATACATTTTTTCAAAAAAATACCTTTTTCAAAAAAAGTACTTTTTCCAAAAAAAGTACCTTTTCCCAAAAAAAAGTACCTTTTTCTAAAAAAATGTTCCTTTTCCAAAAGAAGTACCTTTTCCAAAAAAAGTACCTTTTTCCAAAAAACATACATTTTTCCAAAAAAAAACACCTTATTAAAAAAAAATACCTTTTCCAAAAAAAGTACCTTTTCGCGAAAAAAGTACCTTTTCCCGAAAAAAGTACCTTTTTCCAAAAAAAGTAGCTTTTTCCAAAAAAAGTACATTTTTCCAAAAAAAGTACATTTTTCCAAAAAAAATTCCTTTTTCCAAAAAAGTACCTTTTTCCAAAAAAAAGTAAATTTTTCCAAAAAAAAGTACCTTTTTTAAAAAAAGTACCTTTTTCCAAAAAAAGTACCTTTTTTAAAAAAAGTACCTTTTTCCAAAAAATGTACCTTTTTCTAAAAAAATGTACTTTTTCCAAAAAAAAGTACCTTTTCTAAAAAAATGAACCTTTTCCAAAAAAAAAGTACCTTTTCCAAAAAAAGTACCTTTTCCCAAAAAACATACATTTTTCCAAAAAAAATACCTTTTTCAAAAAAAAGTACCTTTTCCAAGAAAAAGTACCTTTTCCCAAAAAAAGTACCTTTTTCTAAAAAGATGTTCCTTTTCCCAAAAAACATACATTTTTTCAAAAAAATACCTTTTTCAAAAAAAGTACCTTTTCCAAAAAAAAGTACCTTTTCGCAAAAAAAAGTACCTTTTTCTAAAAAAATTTTCCTTTTCCAAAAGAAGTACCTTTTCCAAAAAAAGTACCTTTTTCCAAAAAACATACATTTTTCCAAAAAAAAAACACCTTATTAAAAAAAATACCTTTTCCAAAAAAAGTACAAATAAAGTACTTTGTAAAAACAAAGTATCTTTTTCCAAAAAATTTCGTTTTTCCAAAAAAGTACCATTTAAAATAATATATAATTTCAAAATAACTACTCTTTTCCCTCCCCCACGGATATCTCCACTAAAACAAGGTTTCTTGATATTCGGCATAGACGTGCGCTAAGACGGGATTTTTGGAAATTCCTACCGGAACGGGCAAAAAGGAGAAAAATCTCCACATAAACAGTCTCACAAATTGGAAAAGTGCCTGCCCAAACCACTGGAGGTAAGAAGTTGAAATTTGGTATAAAGGTTCCTCCACTGTAGTAGACATCGACTAAGTTTGTATTTTTGGAATTCCCTACAGGATATCCCAAAAGGAAACTCGGTATGTGAGTTCCTCCTTCTGTGTAGGCGTCCGCTTAGACGGAATTTTTGAAATTCCTATCGGGAGGGGAAATAAGGTAAAAGTCTCCTCCTGACGGCTTGCCCAATCCCTTTTGGCCAACCTAAAATTTTAAATATGTATTCCTTGGAGTAGGACTAACTCACCGGCAACGTAATTTTTCTATTTTGGAACAGCAACATAGTAAAAATGGTGGTTGAAAGGGAAAAATGTCCCCAATAACGGCCTGCCCAAACCGCTTAGGCAATGCAGTTGAAATTTGGTATGAATGTTCCTCATCCATCGCAGATAGCCGCGAAGATGGAATTTTTGTAAATTCCTAAAGGGAGGGGCAAAAAGAAGAAAAGCCTCACCTTGGGGGCCGGTAAAAACCCCTTCGGCTAGAAACCTGAAGATTAAAATGTGGGTCCCTGGAGTAAGGGCTAACTTATTAGAAAGATACTTTTTTGAATTTTGGACAGGGTCGTTATAAAATGGGGGCTCAAAAAGGGAAAGTTGCCCCTTAACGACCTGTCCAAACTGCTGCAACTAGGAAGCTGAAATTCGTTACTTAGGTTCCTTTTCCAGCCTAATTCCAACCGGGAGGGACAAAAAAAGAAAAAGTGTCCCCCTTGACAGCCTGCTCAAACTGCTGGAACTAGGAAGCTGAAATTCCCTGTCGATGGATTTTCGGAAATTCCTACCGAGAGGGGCACAAATAGTAAAAGTTGGTTAGAAACCTGAAATGTAAAACATATGTTACTTGGAGTATGGGATCACTTACCGGGAAGGTGCTTTTTGGACAGGGACATTGCAAAAATGGGGATTAATGAAGCGAAAAGTGCCGCTTAAAGGCCTGCCCAAACCGCTGGAGGTAGGAAGTTGAAATTTGGTATTAAAGTTCCTCCTCTACTGTAGACATCCGCTAAGATGAGATTTTTGGAAATTTCTACAGGTAGGGTCAAAAACAGGAAAAGTCTCCCCCTTAACGGCCTGGCCAAACTGCTGGAACAAGGGATCTTAAATTGGGTTCCTTCTCCAACGTTGACGTCCCCTAAGATGGTATTTTTGGAAATTCATACCGGGAGGGGTAAAAAGGGAAAAAACTTCCCCCTTGACGGCCTGGCTAAACTGCTGGATATAGAGACCTAAAATTATGTATGTAGTAGGTTCCTCCTCCAACGCAGACGTCTTCTAAGACGGAATTTTTGGAAATTCCTACCGGGAGGGGTAAAAACGGAATAATTCTCCCCCTTGATGGCCTAACCGAACCCTTCGGCTAGAAACCTGTAATATATAATATGTTTTCCTTGGAGTATGGGCTAACTTATCGACAAGGCATTTCTAGGACTTTGGACAGGAACGTGGTAAAAATGGTGGTTCAAAAGGGGAAAATTGCCCCCCCCCCCTTAACGTCTGCGTCTTTAGCTAGAAACCTAAAACTTAAAGAACAAGTGTATATGAAACACTAAAATTAAGAAACTAAATAGGAAACGAGTGGAATGAAACACTACACAAGTGGAATGAAATGGATATAAACGTTGAACGAGTAGAATTGAAATTATAGAGAATGCAAATGGATTGGAAGAGGGAATTACCTGTTCAAACACTATCCACGGAATATGAAACTTATGTAGCATTGAAACTTACTCTCCAAAAAGTTAAACAAATTTTCTAAAAGAGAAAGAACCTTAGAAAAGGAATGGAACTTATATATTTCGATATTTAAACTTCATGTAACGAAGCACCGGTGGAAGAAACCGACGCAGTAAATTTTCCAACTGAATTTGTGAATTTACTTGAATTGCCAGGTCTACCTTTACATAAACTGGAATTAAAAAAAAAAACTTTAAGACACGGTAACAATGTAGCGGGCTTTGCCCGCTATTTTTAATATTATAAAATGCTATCCAACCCTGCTTTACGTTATTTATTTTCATTCAAAACACAAATGAACAAAACTACTTACGGGTCTATCTACCTAAGTTCGCACTTTACCAAATTATCTTAACATACACACGTATATTGCAATTTATTATGGATTCATTACTAACAATCCACTTTCATGAGAAAAAGTGATCAAATATTTATTTATTTATTTTAAACCCATTGTTGTGCAGAATTATTTATTTGTGGTGGCTGGGTGAAGGCTTTAAATAAAAAAACTTTAAATAAAAAAACGAATTTAATAAAAATTGTGGGGGGCGCAGCCCCCCGGGGGGGAGGGCGCAGCCCCCCCCCCTTAACCTTTAAGGCACGCTAACAACGTAGCGGGCTGCGCCCGCTAGTATTTCATATACAGCAAACACATGAACTTTAGGGATATGACTAAAAGGTTTTGTAATACACATGTAAAATAATTGGTTAGAAATCGGCGAAACAAATATTTTAATTTCAAGTTTCTACCCAGCAAAATCTTTCATTACCAAATAAGTGGTTATATAATAGAAATTCATAGCTCCGCACAACTTATTTTTTGGCGTCTAAACTCATTATTTTTGTTTGGCGTGGTCGTTTTTATAAGTAGTCACGCTTACCCGCTCGCTTACGGAAAAATGAGAAATAAGTAGTTATGAGATTTTGAATAATAAGTGGTTACACACATGCTTACAAAAAGTTGAATTATAAGTGGTTATCCGATTGCTTACTTGATTCTTAAAAATAAGGAGTTAAGCAAATACTATTAGCTTAAGGAAATACATTCAGAAAAATTTAAGTTTTCTCTAGTGTGTAATTTTAGGACTCGTCATAAAAATTTAAACATAAAACATATTTACATATAATAAATAAAAATATATAAAATTTAATTGTGTAAAAAGAACTTATTTAAACTATTACAAGTAAGTCATTATTTTATATTTAGAAACAATTAATACAATAGGTCGTTATTAGGAAGTCATTATTTTATATTTTAAAATAATGCAAAAGGTAATGATATATCATTTTTGGTAATGCAGATAGTAATGAGGTGTCATTACCAACATTTTGCTGGGTAGGATACACGTTACTTGTTTTAGTTTTCCAGTTTACCGAATTATTATTTAAGTTCTTGGAATAAAGAAGCATTATTAACAATCAACAATTTTACTAAGTCGTACTTTCGCATAATAAGTAGTTATATTATGCAATACCAATAACTTATTATTTTTACCCTTCCCGAGTAAAAAATAATAATATGATGTCATATGTAATGATATCTTCTTTAATATAATTGGAGATATGATATGATCCGAAAAATGGTGAATAAAATTATATCGGATAAGATCTAAATATATTAAATAATATATAATCTTATCCGGATTTTGACCCGATATAATAATATATAATTTGATGTAGAAATACATAATTATATAACGCATTATATTTCAGGCTCAAAACAAAAACTATTAAAACCCTACGGGGAATGAGGAGTCAATTGCCCTCCAAGGACCTATCCCGTGACCGGTCAACCGAAGGCATATTACTAAATTAGTACAAATATGAACAAAAGAAAATTAATTAATTTTCTTAGTATTTTCTGATCCGTTATTTTCACTGTTGCTTTTAAAAAAACTTGACCGATACCGAAATAAAAACAAAATTCGCGGCATATTTTTAAAAATATTTTTTATTTATTTTACTCTTTTATTTATTTTTAACTTTATTTTTTCACGATTTGCTTATTTTAGCTCTTATTTTAAATTTCTATAATGTTTTGCTAAGAAATTTTAAGTTTTGTGTTTTCAATGTTTTTTTAATATTAAAGCTGTTTTAGTTTTAACAATTGGTATTTCATTTAACTTTTCTTTGTAACTTAAGGGGAATTTTTAAAATTTTATTTATATTATCAGAGGTTTTGAGGTAATTTTCTAATTTTTAATTGATTTTTTAATTTAATTATGGCCAACGCAAAAAACAAGTCAACTGCCATTAAGGGACCTATCCCATGACCGGTCAATCGGGGGCATATTCAAGGCACTTCCACCATATTTGTGTGTGTGTTAATGTTGTTTTCTTTTCTATTTTTTTCTTTTCCATGTTTTTTTATTTGCTGTGTGTGTGTTTGTTTTTTCTTTCTCTTTTTTATTTGAACAGAAACGAAAAACATATAACTTAACCATCAGCCAGCCATCACGCATAAGCAACATTAGCTCAGACGGTAGAGCGTTTGCCTTACAAGCAGAAGGTTGTGTTATCGAGCCCCACTTCGACGCCAAGGAGATTATTTTTAATTCTTAATTTTTTATTAGATTATTTAAAAAGCTATTTTTAGACACACCACCTTACTGCCACAATGTGTCTAAACTGTGGCAATTGGTCATTTCCAATGACAACGCCATGTTAAAGTGATATGTCTCTTTCAAGCAAAAAGACCGATCAACGACCGGTCTCCGCCCCCTTGGGACCTATCATGCGTGTCATCTGGGACCGGTCCCTTTCGCCGTAGGGAAAGTACTAAAATATAACACCCTTAAGTTAAGAATTTAAAATTTAAATAAAACTATGTAAGTATTTAGAAGAAGTTGTACACAAGTGTAATTAAGCATTTTAAGCCTTCTCATATAAACTTGTATTATACCCATAAATTTTGTAAACCTGGTATCCCAGTGTAGAAAATCATTACCAGATATGTGGTTATGTAACTATATGGTAATGGTAACTAGTTACTTTTGTTATTACATTTCTTATTACCTTTATATGGCGATGTCGCGAAAAATAATGAGTTGTCGTTACACACCAGCATACGAAAAATCAAAAAATATATCGTTACCTATGTACTTACCAGTACTGACAAATATAATGAGTCTAAAAATAGATTTAAAAAAAAATAAATTATATTAAAAAAAATATTTTTTATTGTATATTTTTTTTAAATAAAATTTGCTGGTGCGGGAATCGATCCTGGGTCTACAGATTGCCAGTCAATAGCTCTACCATCTGAGCTATATCGACATGTAATATTTAATAGATAAAAACATAATTGACCTGCTGCAGACAAGTAAGCTTACTCGCCAGCATACAACAAATCAAAAAATATGTGGTTACATATATCCTTACCAGTGTTTAAAAAATATTGAGTCTAAAAATAAATTTAAAAAAATTTAAAAAAAAATCTAGAAAATTATTTTCTATTTGAAATAATGAAAAAAATAAGGGTATCAGTACTGGTAGTCCAAAAATAATGATAATGATATGTTTCTACACTGGGATGTTTATAAGTTTAATGTCAAATTCCATACATAAAAAATATGGCTTGTAATTATACAAGGTTTACAAGGAATTTACGAGTTATAATGAGTACGCCTTTTATATTTTGAAATCATACAGAAATATATCTCAAACAAAACAACTTAGAATAAAATTTAACATTGAGCTATATAAAACTTTATGTTTTTCGATAAAGCCATTTAGAATTATATATGACGCTGCATTAAAATTGTCATAGCATATGAAACTAGATATGGTACATATTTATATATATGGGGACATATATATTTATACTGATCTATATATGACATCATATAAGAAATATTTGGAAAACTCAAAGCTATATATAATTATATCCGCACAGATATAGTGTCACACTTGACTATATATCAACATATTAGTCCATATAAAATTATATAATTTCCTATATAACTATTTTTACTCGGGTTATTAATAAGTTATTATAAAACACAATATCGGTAATATGTTATTTTAAAGGCTCCAAATATGTAGTGATATATCTCCATATCGGTAACTCATTCTTTCATACCTCCCACATAAGTATTGATGTGTCACAATATTGGTAACATATTACTTTAGGTTTCTAAGTAAAACCAAGGGTAAAGGGGTACCCATTGCCAGGCAATGCGTGAAAAAGGTCAAACCCATTACCAAGGTTTTGCTGGGCACTACCAACGATTTTGTTTTCTGGGTGCACTTTATTATACTTGAACAGTTACTGGTATACACAAAAAAAAAAAATGCCAACCGATTGCTAAGCTTATTTTGGTTGCTGCAACTAAAATTTTGTTTGGTGAAACCATATTGGAATGTGACTCCTACACCTAGAAAACAGATTCGGTGCTGACAACCCCATTTGTTGCCAATCGAATGGTTCAGTTGCATCAAATGAATTTTTCGGTTGAGGCTATCGAATTATTCTTGCTACAACTGAAATTCCGTTGCCACAGTCAAAGTGGTCCTGTATCACTTGATTTTCTGTTGCCACATCTGAAAAATTCGGCTACCACAACCGAACCATGTGATTGGCTTCAAATGCGTTTATCAGAACTGAATCTGTTTTCTGGGTGTATATATTTTGGGTATTGCAACTAAAATTCAGTTGTATTAACCGAATTTTGTTATGATAACCAATATTCAGTTGTACCAACCTATTTCAGTAGATGTAACCGAATTTCAGTTCGAAAATGGCAAATTTCTTCTCTGTGTGTAATTGGTCCATGAAATAAACATAATGGTCCATTTACCAATAACTGTTATATGTATCGTTACTCAGAACAATAGCATTTCAAAATCTAGAAGTATAGCCAATGTCCACTTTATTGTTCATCACACAACTTGATTCACTTATGTGGATAAACTGAATTACGATATAAGTTCTCGCAACAGCAAAGCAAATTATTAAAATTTTTTGTGAATTTTTCAAACTAAAATATTTTAGTGTGAACATGAGGCATTTATGTCGCATTTTATTTTCTTATTTCCTTTCGTAAATGCATAAATATTATTGTTTTAAATTTTGTCAAAATATTCATGTAACAAACTTTTTATAATTGTTGATTTGCTAAAATTTAAAAATTAAAAAATCTCAAATCGATTAACTCCATAAAAAAAAATTAATGATCCTCAATGAGAAAAATGAGCAAATAGTATACATTAGACCGACTCACGAAAAAAAGGAAAAAAATAAATCTTGGTTTATTTTCTGATGATTCCCAAATTATTTCGGGTCTAGCAATGAGATCTCACGAGCTGGACCATTTTTAAAAAAGGTATTTTTTTCAGTTTTTGTAAGAAATTTGCATCTTAGCTGAAGACAACATACTCAATATGGGTATCATATGAAAGGTTCTTTAGAGGCGCGTCCAGCGGTATATATAAAATGTTCAAGCATATCCTGACATATCTTATTTTCAAGGATACTCTACAAAAAAACCATTTTTACCCTTTTGTATGGAGATATTTGTGATGGAAATGTCAAACTTATATATCATAATCTATAGACGATTTAAGTGAACACGTGTTTCAGATTTTTTGAAATTCGCGATTTTCCGCGATTTATCAGAAATTTAATGTGGTGGAAACAATATGTTCTAAATAGGACAATATGGATGCCAAAACTTTTCTTTTGACAATTAAATCATCGCTAAGTGGATATAGTTTTGAATTTTGCAAATTTCGTACATTTTGCACGATGCTCTGGACCAAATTTCGAATGCCGGAAAAGACAAAAATTTATATGTTTTTTAATTAAAATAAAATACTCATATGTATAGACAGTAAATATGGCTAAGAAAATTAAAAGTAGTTGTGGCGCAGTGGGTAAGAGTGTGCACCCACATAAAATATCGGTTGGTATAGGGTTGTGGCAATCTCAATTCGGTTGTTTCAACCTCAATAGGGTTGTCACAACCTCAATTCGGTTGTTGCAGCATAATTCGGTTCTCACAACTTCAATTTGGTTGCGGCAACTGAATTCGGCTGCGGTAACCGAAAAAATAGGGTTGTCACAACCGAATTACTATCAGATTCGGTTGCTGCAAACGAATTCAGTTGCCACAACAGAATATCATCCCAATAGGGTTGTTGCAACCGAATTCGGTTGGGACAACCGAGCTACGAGGTTGTAGCAACTTCCAAAACAAAATTTTAATTTATAAACTTCAAAAAAATCAAAAATAAAAATTTTATTTATCTCGTCGTAAAACACGAAATCGAGCAATATTTTGCGAAAATTAACATTGAAAGTTGATATAAATATAATTTGTATTCGGCCTATTGATATATATTCTAACCATACATGGGGATTTTTCATTACCATTGAAATTTCATTATCATTAGTTCATACTAATGACAATGAAAAAAATTTCATTACCATTTAATGGTAATGAAATATTTTTCATTAGAAAAATCATTACTAATGGTAAAGAAATTACACTAATGTATAAAAAAACTAATTACAATTGATTAAAAACCATTTGTTTACAAAAAATTCAGACAAATGAAAACGAACAACGGGTTTGGCCGGGGAAGTTATAAAACATAATTTTTTAAGGAGGATCTATTCCATTCCGTTAAACTTTACCTGGATACAAATAACAATGGAATGGAAAGTAATATTTAATTTCAAATGAGCATGAGCCTGAATGAGCATATTCCATCTTCGATTTCAGCGAGTTTTACTCCATTTTTACGTCTTTCTGTCAATGGCAATTAATTTTTTTTAATTTATTCATTATCAATGGTAACGAAATTTAAAATCATTGTCATTAATCAATGAAATTAAATTTTCGAATCATTACCATTATTTAAAAAAATGGTAATGAAAATAATTTCATTACAATTGATATCAATGCAATGGTAATGAAATCATCAATTAATTAGTCCACCTAATTAATTAGTCCCATGTATGATTCTAACTAACAATGTTTCACAACAATTTTAATTAAAAATAGTGGAAATGTGCTGCCATTTTTAGTACCACACAAATAATGGTATGAATCCCTAAACCAATTGACAAACGAGGTAAATAAAAGATTATTAAATAGAAATAATGATATCTTCGATTACTTTAATGTTTTTTTCGATCCTACACGAAATTTTTACAGCGAATACCAAGTCCGTCATCCAATTGTATGAATGTATGGTGCCCATTCGTGTTTCTTGAACGCAGGGGTCGAATAACGGAAATTTGTATATGCAAAGGTAAATACCATAGGTTTTAATGAAAAATATCCCCTAATGATAGATTTTCGCTATTTGCTAGGTTATGTTACTGAAAAATGAGTGAGTATTTTAGGAAAATAATCAGAGTTACAGAAAAACTCGTGTGGTGGACAATTCTTCTTAAATATTTCTAAATTTTTTTTACATATTTAAAGATTTCTTAAAGTAGTAAGTTTTTTTCGATAGAGAAGGTATGCAATTCTTCATTAGAAAGAGTTCTAACATATCGAAGAAAGGTCTCATTTATGGACTTTATACTAAGGAGGGGTATTTTTATTAGTACTTTTGTGAAAGAAAAGAGTAATGAAATAGTACTTGTTCTTTGCACAAAAGGGACTAAAAACTTTCTCGTTATGTAATATAATAGTACTAATAGAATATCATTTTATTGAAAAGAAGAATGCTAAAACAATACACTTTTCTTTTAAAGGAAAGAAAACTACTGGAAAATCTACCATTTATTTTAACGAGAAAGCACCTACTTAAAGAAGTATTGTCTTTTAGAGAATACTAACAATTTTTTTGTTTGAAAAAAGCGTCTTATATAGAAAAAGTAAAGTGCCATTTTCTTTAAAATAATTAAATATTACTTTTTTAAGTACATTTTATTGTAAGACGTATTCATTTCTTTGAAATGGTGTTATAAGAAGTTGACAATCAGATTCATAAAAAGTACAATTCTTTAAAAAAAGGAGCACTTAATCGACATTTCTTTTAATGAAAGTACTCTTTCTGTAAGACGAAGACTATTACTTTTAATATTTAGTTTATTAATATTATTTTTTGGAAGAAAACTACTCAAGTTAGTACTTTTTCTTTCAAAGTAAGAGCACTTATTTTAGTACTCTTTCTTTCAAAGAAAGGGTATCTTTTATTGATCTTTCTATTAAAGAAAATGTTCTTCTTTTAGAACAATTTCTTTTAAATAAAATGATACTTCTTTCCATAACCTATCTTTGAAGAAAAATGCTTCTTTTCGTACTATTTCTTTCAAAGAAAGAATATTTTTTGTAATCTTTCAGGGTTTCCATTTTAGTACTCTCTCTTTAAAAGAAAGTGTTCTTATTTGAGCACCCTTCTTTCAACGAAAAACTTCTTATTTTAGTACTCTTTCTTTCGAAGCAAATTTTAATATTTTAGCAATCCCTCTTTCAAAATAAGGGGTACTATTTTCGTAGACTTTCCTTTAGAGAAAGGGTTCGTATTCTTTTTTCAAAGAAGGGGTTTTTATATCAGTTATATTTTCTCAAAAGAAAAGGTTTCATTTAATACTCCTTCTTTCAAAAAAACGACAACCGAATTCGGTTGTAACAACCTCAGAATTCGGTTGTGACAAACCCATTAATGGGGTTGAGGCAACCTCGTAAATTCGGTTGGAACCTAATTCGGTTAGGACAACAAATTTTTTGGCTGGGTGTGAACTATTAACCTTGAATGGCCGAATATTGGCTTTCACGACGAAAAATATAATTTAATATAAAGATAGTTGGCGTAACTGCACGAATTCGGTTGGCAACAAATTCGGTGGCCACAACTGAGCTTTTGGATCCCAGACCCTTTCCGATTACGAAATGTGACGTCAAAAATATTGGCAAAAAAAATTAAAATTCTTTAAATTGTCCTTAAAAATCTGTTATAACTCTTGAACTGAGCAAAATGTAATTTTGTTTTTGGTTTCCTTGGTGTACTTTTTAACCCTCTATCCGGCCTAAGCTTTTTTGTAATGGAATTTATACACACAGAAAATTAATTAGTTGGAATTCGGTTGGAAGTATAAAAAATCACTCACTTAACCAAAAATTTAATTTTAGCTACATAAATTTCTTCATTGAAAACATTAACCTATTATTATATTTGATAATTTTGCAATACTATCAAGTAAAGGCCGCAATTCCTCATAATTGGTGAAATCAACCAATACTGAATCAAAAATTTAGTTATTCCAATAATTGGTAAAACCTACCGAAAAAAAAATTATAATTAGTAATAAAAACTACAAATTAATAGTAACAAAAAATTGTTAATGATCCCTATTAAACAAAATGTTATTTAAAAACTAGTAAAAAAAATATTCAAAATTTATTATTGTTTTTTTGCCGAATATAAGAAAAAATTAAATTACTTAAAAACTGAAGAAATTAAACTAAAACCCGTGTAATCAAAATTTTGATGTGAGTTACTTACATTCTATTTCATATATGTGAATAAAATTTGCAAATTATTGTCATTAATACCAATTTTTTTGGTCTTCTCTTTCAAAAAATCAAGAAAGAAAAGAATCCCTAGATTTTTCAACGAAAAGGGTTGCGGTTGTGTTTGTTTCTTTTATATAAAAGGTTGGCAGTATTTAAGATTTATTCGCGGAGTGTGAGTTCTTTGTCCAACAAAAAGCGATCGAAATTTAATGGAATTAAAAAAAAACAATTGAATTTTCTCGATAAAAAGTACTTCGAGTAATTTTTGTTTCGTCTCACAGAATAATGTTTCAGTGAAAAAGCCTTGGTCCTGTGGACATTTGCTATGAAGAAACTTCAAATTTTGAAAATGCACTCCGCAAATGTTGTCAAATCTAATAGTTAAAAGATATTTTATTTTTAGTTTAAAAAAAAATATTTAAATAAACATCAAAAACAATAAAAGTACTTGCTTATTTTGAAATGGTGTAATATTTTTTGAATTTCGATTGTAGCTTCTGAACTGAGTTTTGACAGAAGTTGTTGTTCACGACTAAATAATTAAATGTTCACCACCGAAACTTTCAGTTGCACTGATCGATACAATATTAAATTTAAAGATAGTGGTCGCAACCGCCACAATTCGATTGGCAACAAATTCGGTTACCACAACGAATCTGTTTTCTGGGTGTATCATCTGTTCCTCACGCAAATGAACCAATAAGTTCTTCTACAACATTATTTTCGTTGCCTAATTTAGGCAATATGGGCCTAAATATGTTAATACTGGCGCATAAAAGTTACTAGGTTAAGCACACATTATTCCCCTTAGTGAGATGTAATTTCAATAAAAAAATTTCATTTTTGTGCTGTTACTTAAGAGGATGTACCGATTTTCGTTAAAAAAAAATTGGGAATTGAGCGAAAACACACCACGACTTCAATATATATTACTATTATATATTAAGCTGTGCTACTTATACGAAATATATTCTTTTTACCAAATTTCAGAAAAATCCGTCAATTGGTTTTCAAGTTAAGGCGATGTCTTTAAAGGTATACTTGTGGAATCCTGTGTCTCCTTGGACCAAAGTAAGGAATTTTTTGAGCTTCTAAGCTTCAATATTACAATATTTTGTGATCATTATCAATTGCTTTAATCTATTTAAATATAATTTTGAAGATTTTTGAAAATTTTGTTTGTTTTAAAATATTTATTTTTCGAAATTTTACGCAATTTTATTTTTGACGCTTCCAAACCGTACACTGTTTATAAAAAAATTCCTCAAAAAATTTAACAAATTTTGATTTCTATTGAAAAAGCTTAATTTCTTATTATAAAATACTCATTTAGAGTATTTGTGGTCAATTTAATATACTCCGCCTGGTTGTACCCTAAAAAGTCAGCTACACTTGCGTAGGGTAACCCTGAGTGCATATTGAAAAGGTCTGTTAGCGCTGTGAGTTGGTGTGGTGAGTTTATTGCACTAGCTGCAATAAAGAAAGAAAAAGAATTTTGTGAGAAGAAGAAAAAAAAACCTGAAACATAAAAGAAACGAATAATAAAACAAGCAAATTAAAAAGAAAAAGAACCAGTGTTGTGTTATTTAATAAAAGGAAGGTAGAGGATAAGTAAAGTGAAACAAAAAAAAGACGTGTACACCGTAGCCCGAAGGTACGGCCGCAGTCAAATAATTTTTTGGGGTCTAAAGTTAAAAGGTCCATATTTGGAAAAACTGTATTTTTGAAAATAATTGTGTTAACTTATAAACTCTGTTCTACGCTGAACACAAAACATACTTATGTTTTGGCCATAACTCAGGAACCAAGCGAGACAGTACCTTGAAATTTTTACAAATATAGAAAAAAAAACCATTAAAAGGAAACCGAAAAATATATTGTTTCTTGCAAAGTTCAAAAGTTCCAACAGCTCTTGTTAGGAAACTTTAGTGAAATTTCAACGTTTTCTACATATTTGTGATGTCATATTTCGGAAATCGCGAATATCTGAGATTGTTTTGTAATATTAAATATTTGCGGTGAATTTCATTGAAATCGTAGGGGATGAACCCGAATGGCATGATGTTTTGATGTGGTGTCTGCCCATTCATACTTATACCGCTTAAATTACTAAGATGCAATGAGAAGTGTAAAATATATGGTACTTCATAGTTATGCAAATTATATAGAATTTTTAAGAAGTATTTTATTTTGTAAAATAAAATAATGAGAAATATTACAATGAAATTTATTAAATACCCAGCAAAAAAAGAGATTCCGAAGCAGTAGAAAAAGCACTCAAATTGATGATCTAGATGTACTTCTTTTATAACATAAACACTAATGATTTTAACATTGAGTTGAGAGAAGTACTCCCACTTCAACATTTTTTCAGTACTTTTTGAACGAGTGCAAAGGAAGCTCTTTTTCACCAATTAAAAGTTAAAAAAAAAATCGTTACAAAAAAAATTATATTTTTTTTATTTTACAAAAGTTTTTTAATTGCCGCCACCGGGTATCGAACATGCGACCTCTGTGAGGTCGGCTTATTTTAGTAGTGCTTCAAAAATTTACAACGATGTAATCACTTATCAAAATTGAGTGGAAATTTTATTATTCGAAAATTTGTATACTAAAAAATCAACTTCAAATGATTTTGAAAAATTTTCATTTAAATTTGAACTCTTGACTTGGGAACATAAAATACGAAAATTTTTCTATTAAATTGAAAATTTCATTTAAATCTTTATAAGTGCGAATCAAATTGGTTTTGGTTAACGGATTGCAATTTCCTTTATATTGTTAAGGTAAGCAAAAGTAAGATATAAAGGCATTCCGAATTCTGTCTAATATCGTGACATTCTTGGACAGGTAAAAGTTTTTTTTCGTGGTGGTATTTACAGTACATGTTAAGAATCCTGAAAACATCCATTTGATCTGAAGCTACTGGTTAATGTGCAGTTTTTGCTAACTAACGTTAAATATCGGAAATCATAAATGAAAGCGAAGGAACTTGGCCATCTTTTCCCATCTTCAAAGTTGATTAAAACAACGGAAATTTTTTATCTTTTATAATTTTCAAAGGGCTGATAATTATCTCAACGGCAATAGCCGAAAGAGACTTTCTATATTTCAAGCCAAATAATCGTTGCCTAAGAACCAATCTAATATCTAACCAATCAAACAGTGGATGATTTTGACCCGTGGAATTTATTCCAGGATATTGCATCTGGTGATTAATTATCAACAAATTTGGTTCTAATCTAAACCTCATTTTCATTTAAGTTAAGATTTTTTAAATTTTCGGTCAACAACTTATTATGATTTAAAAAGGATTTAGATTCAAACATCTTCCACATGTCATAATCAAACAACACATACAACTCTGTTTTTTTTTTTTTTTTTTGCAAAATACATAAAAAAAATCAAGGTCAAACAAATTTAGATACTAACCGAAATGATCAAATCAGAACATCAGGCCTGCTGTCCAGGATTTGTATTATGGTAAGTGAAAAAAAAAAATATAAATAAATGAATGTGTTTTTTTTTTAATTTTTGCTATCAATTTAATTTAAAACCATTGGAAATTCTAATAGATTGCAAAATGAAAACTTTAATCGATACGATTAAGGTGTTCTTTTAAATGTTTTTTATTTTAAAGTTGTTGCAGAAATATTTTGCAAGTGACACAAATAAAACTAAACACTAATTATAAAAAAAAAATATTTAAAATTGGATCAAATTGATTTCCCGTTTGTTTTTTTTAAGTTTTTTATTTTTCAATTTTCTTAATTTTTCAATTCGCGTGCAATAATATTTGCAAGTATTAGGAAGTACATTAAAACACTAATTTTATTACTATAAGGACACTTTCACAACAACAATTTTTTTATAACCGGTTGTTACTAATATAATATTTAGTTTTCTTTTCTTTTACACTCAGAAATTTGAGTGGTACAAGTACAAGTATTTTTAAATAATTTTTAAATTTTATTCGGATAATTATAAATAAAAAGAAAAATATATATATAATAATAATAAAATACTATAAAATAGGATTTCTAAATTTACACTCAAAGAAAAAAAATAATATAGATAATTCAATTTTAAATAATATTAAATTTTCTTTAGAATAATTTTGTTGAATATAAGGTTTCTTACAAGCCTGATTATGATCTTCGTTGTTATGTTAATTTTAATTCATTCTTGTTTTTAAATAAATTTGTTAATTTCAATATGGGTAACTAATTGCGTTCTTATTCCACAAAATATTTAAAGTAAACCGATATGAAATAGAAATAGGGCTATTCGTAAAAAAAAAAAATAAAAAAAAAATTAAAAGAGTAGAAAGTTTGGGTGGGTATTTGATCTAGACGAGGATAATTTCATCTTTTCCTCTTGTCACTTAAACTTCACACAGTCATTCGTCTTTTCTTATTCTAATGTCTTTTGTGTTATTTCTTTATTTTTTTGGATATTGATTGATAAGCAGGGTAATGCTAGAGCTACCTAATTTTTAAATTTGTTTTGTTTTGAGCTCGACCTATATTCTAGGAGAAAGAACACCCCCCAAATTTGACTGGGCACAGCTGGTCTATAGGTAGCACCATCTCCTGGAATATGGGGCCCAAACGAGTCGTTGCACCTCACGATTGCTGGTCTAGCACTCTGCCGCTGAGCTATTATTTGATATAAAAGTTGACTGACATAAAAACACCACTTTGTTAATGCGAGATATTGTTGCTTATTCTCTTCAATAAAAGTACTTATTAAACAAGTGTAAAAGGTTCACTCCAGTTCAATATTGTTTTCAGTACTATTTTTACAGGTGCATAAAAAGCAATTTCTCACCATATTTTTATATATTCATATTATTAGAAATTTAAAAATTAAAAAAATATTGAACTATCTACCCAATTTCGTAAACCACTTGGGTGAAGTGAAGGGAATTTTCAATGTATATTGTTTTTGTAACAAAAGCAAATTCTATAGAAATAACGCAACACTTCACCGAAGTGTTTTAGAAAATTAGCCCCTTAAACAAATTAGTTATTAATATTAAAAAAAAGTTAATAGAATAAAAAAAAAATATAAAAAAAATATTGCTCCCGCCGGGAATCGAACCCGGGACCCTCTATTTGGAAATGCCAAGTGATACCAAAATCACTTTTTACGATCACTTTTAGAGCAATTAATCTTTAGAAGAAATACTTAAGTGATTTTTTGGATTTGGTTCAGAAGTAATTCTAAAAAAGCTGTAAAATGTAATAACGGCTTCTTTGGAAGCAATGAAAGAAGTGATTTTTTGAAGTTGTTCAAAATAACTTCTAAAAAAGTAGTAAAAATACACTAACGGATACTTGAAGCATTGAAAGAGGTAGTTTGTAAAGCATTACTTGCAATTTTTTTGCTGGGTATGGTAAGAAAACTATACTTATGTGTTGTTTTGTTGTATTTGTATTTTCTTATATTGAAGGAAGAGAAAAAAGTCATGCTTACAGAAGTGAATTTTATTTTTTGTAGAAAATGTTGGTTTTGAAAGTACCTTTATCATTTGAATTTTGTTATCATCTTATTTTATAATCTATTTGGATAAATACAATTAAGGATCATATGCATAATCACCTTTCAAATTTAAAAGTGACTTAAAAACAAATTTTTCATACAAAATTAATTTTACAAACGTGTTATAAATTTTTCAAATTATTATGTATAAGCACTTAATTGTGAAATTTTTTTTGAACGGGACGGTTAAAAACGCTGATTTTAGGTCCAGTTTTATACAGAGAAAAAACATTTCTATATATTTATTGCAAACCTGATTTGATCACTCGATTCTACAGTAAGAAATAATTTTGAAAGCATTTTTTTACGCTTCCAAAAAGTATGAAGTATTACAATTGAGTTTTGTGTTCGCTCTATTTGGAGCTTTTTGGAAGAAAAATACCCATGATATTTATTTTTATTATGAAGTCGAGGGACAAAATTAGATTTTCAATATACATATACAGCTCTTTTTGCTCTGTAGGATCAAAATCAGGATTTTCAATAGCCAGGAAGGGTTGAAGGAGATTAAATTTTTTTCAAAAAATTTACCAGCGAGTTTGTATTTAAATGGATTCCTAAAATTGATGACATGAAATTTTTTGAGACAAATTCTTATAAACACATTATTGTATACAAAATCTCACAAACGAATAAAAACCACTTTCACCAGCTACTGTAAGCCGTTGAAAATTTTTAAAAATGCTCGTTTATAGCATAAAATCTAATGAGTTGTACAAGAAATGACAGGAACAAAGAAATATGTTGATGCCTGAAATTGGACATCTGAGAAGTTATTTATACAGCATTGAGCACAAAAATTGAAGTTGGAGAAGTTCTTATAGTATTATTGCTTAAAATGCATATATTCATGATAATGAAATTCGATATATCAACATATTTGGCTCATAACTGACGACGTTGGAGCCAGACTGATCTAAGCGACATTTTTATCAAAAATGATATTATTACACAATGGCATAGAAAACTTATAATTCTTCCATGCCACACTTATGTAATTGCTCTTCAGCGCTTTTCTTCTTGAGAAATCGCAACATCTCACTATAGAATTAGTGCGGTCTGCCAAGTAAAGGCATGCATGAAGTGCACTTAGATCACATATGAAACATATTAAACGGTTGATCTGAAACCAAATGATATGGGTTCCGAAACTCTTTTTTAAACGGTATATAAATACCGGAAAAAGCCCCCGCAACCTGCCTAATACCGTATCAAAAAATGGAAGATATAAGAAAAATTATAAAATTCGTGCCTCCCATACATCATCAGTTTTACTTGTCATTACCACATGCTCCTACAAGAAGTGGCAATCAGGAAGCACTAGATGATGAAAACTTATTGCCTGCTGTGGTAGCTGATGATTCAGATGTGGTTTATCTTATGATGTCAAAGTACATTGTTTTTCCCTTACAACTACCTACATTTTTAACATATTTTTCAAATTTGTGTAATGCCATAGTGATCTAAGTAATTTGTTCTTCGCAAAAATAAGAATATTTGCTTTACTAAATAAAGTATATAGATAAAACTTGTTCCTAATATATTTCATACTCATCAGAAGTACATTTAACTTAGAAAAAGTAATAAAAACCCCATAAGTATCTCACAACAACGCGTAACGCGTTTCCTTAATTTTATCAGAAACTTACTTTTGTGCCGTAGATCAGTCTGGCTCCAACGTCGTCAGCTAATTTCTCTCCTTTTGCCAAATTCACATTTAGCTTACTAAAGTTTTTAGTTGTTCTTATACGATATGGCTAGAGTCTATTAGAATTCTTCAGAAATCCTTCACAAGTTAAACCCCTAAATAAGTGTAGTATAATAGTGTAGTAAATAGTATGTCTGTATAATTTTTTTTATATGTGTTTTTCTTATGAACATTACAAGCATCGAATTTCCTTTTCAGCCTTAAATACTTACTTTATATATATATTGAGTCCTGCTGATTATACTGGTAGTGCAGTTTGTGTGGTAGTAGTATCACACTATCACTGGTGTGTTTTTTATTATTTACAGAATTCGTTCTTTATATTTTTCACTTATTCATTCGTTTTTCTTTCAGTTTGGTTTTCATTGTGTCTCACAAAAGGCTTAAATTTAAAGACACATAAAGAATTTCCTAAGAAACCTACGAAATTCTTTAGCATTTATAGTTGTATGCTTGCTAAGACTCATATACTTAAATATTAAATATGTGTTCTTTTCTTCTTCCATGTTGTAGATTAATGGCAGTTATTGAGTTACTTGGGAAAAATACAAAAAAAAACTCTTGTGAATTGTTAGAATTTTTTGGATATTTTATTTACGCAAACATAGAAAGGAGTTAAGTAAAAATAATATGGGTTAACGGGTTTATATATTTCTTACAATAAACATCATTAATTTTCTTCATTATTTTTTCTTTTTCTTTACAATATTTTTTTAATGGTATATTGCATTAATATCACAGTAGTAACAGAAACATTATATTTTTATTGTAAGATGTGGTGAAATGTTTTTGAAAGGACTATTTATCGATAAAAAAATATGAAGTTGCATGATATATTTTTTAAGAAAATTCAATAAAAATTTATCTTAATAAATTTTGTTTTAGAATTGTTCAAAACAGACTTTTTTCTGAAAATGCAAGTTAATTAAGATATTAATCAGATTTCATTATCAACAACAAGTTTCTCTAGATTTCCCAAAACTACGCTAACGGAGCGTATGAGTGTTATGTATTATAAGATTTATTATTAATCATACGTTTCATTTACCTTTAAATTTGTTTTATCCCTTTCGGTACTTAATTTTTTTTAAATTTTCACAAAAAATACTTTTTAACCCCTTTTGATTTGGCCATACACTACTTGTTGGGCGTTTTCGGACCCCGCAGCGCAAGGTTAACGATTTTATGAGCGACGCTTTAGGTATAAAAGACAATATAAAGTCCAACGGAAAATTCTAAGTTATATTTGTCATCAAAACTTTAATATTTAATACTTATTTGACATCCAACAAGGATGAGTTAGTAATGCCTAAAAAAGTTTATATTAAATAACATATAAAATCAACAATTGAAATTTCCGCACTCTATTTGAATTGCATGAAACTTGCTATAACTTGGAATACTTTGTATAGCTAAAATTGGTGTTCAATTTGGAGAAAATTATCAAATTTGCTATAGACTTTCCGTACATATTTGGGTCTAACTTTTGTATTATTTTAGCTATGTGACTGGTTGTTATATCACTTTAAAGCTTCTGAAAGCATGCCTGAAGTTGGTCTGCAACTCATTCTTTAATTTGATAATTTCTGATTTATTAAAAAAATTTAAATTTTTGAGAATTTTTCTACAATTAATTAATTGTTTCTATCCTTTTATAATTGAAGCCATGATTGAGCCACGGGAATAGTTACTATTTTGAAATGAACTTTAATCATTTATCGTTATCAAAGGTCTAAAGCCATTTTATCTTAATACGCGGTTCGGGATACTTTATCGTAGCCTTTTAATATTTTTGTATTAGTTCTTAGTTTTTTATCAATGACACTGTCAAATATCAGTTTGGTACTCCTTTTGGTTCCTGAGTTATAGTATAGTATTAAATAAAAAAAAAAAGTTCGATTTTTCAGCATTTGTATGAAAAAAGACCCAATAAAAGTGCCAGTATAAGATTTCGTAAAGGCAACATAAGCGACTAATCGAACACACCGCATGTATTTTTTCAGAAATTTTAAAGAATCCATTTTTCGATATACATATGACGATTTAAATCGCGGATTTCATTAAATTAAACTTTGAAAATTTTACGAAAAACGTCGCCGGAGTTTGAAAAGTCCTCAAAATTTGATTGAGATGATTACAAGGATTTAACTCAGAGATTACTTTTTAACAACAATACAAAAAGTTAATATTTCCTCAAAAGTTTTAAAATTATTTTCATAATTTTTATATTCACTTTATTTATTAGAAGCTGATTTTTTATACTTCAGTTATAAATTTTAACTAAAAACTTCTAATAATTAAAAAATTCTTGTTTTTTAATTATTTTTTCGGAATGTTTCGCAGACCTCATAGGATGCCATTAGCGACGCTCAGGGGTTCGTGATCAACATTTGGAAAACTTTGTATAATTAAATTTTCATATCGGTTTTGGTATAGCTGTGGGAGTCAGATGTCGTTATTAACAAAAAGAATTACTGGCCAATTTTTTTTTTGACGCTACACCAACATTCCGTTTTTTAAAGTTAAAATACTTTGCAGGTTGGGAGGAAGTGCAGAATCTAACGCTAGTCAATTACTCGCGGGCAATCAAAAATTGAGTATTTCAAAAGAAATTATTTCAGAAACATTACTATATACTCTACGATATCAACACGTATACTCAGGATATCCGAAAGACAGACCGGAATAAGTTCAATACGATCCTTTGGAAAGACCTAAAAAAGAACTCCACCATATCTTTCTGAATGAAATTTGGAGAATTTCGAGTGAAATTAATTGATCTTAAATCTGAACAAAAATAACGGTAATTAATTGTTTTCTTACAATATTGAGAAAATTTTAAGAGAAATTTCGATTTTTTATTTCGAAATGAGAAAATTCTAAAATATAGTAGCATTTACCACTTCAAATTTAGAAAATTCCATTAGAAGTTCAGTTTTGCAATTTTAATGAAAAAAATTCAAAATAAAATTTAGTCTTTTTTCTAAAAGCACCGTAAGTGGTTTTTCACGTGGAAACGTTTTACTCAAACTTTAATTTTACTCAAATTTTAATTTAAATTATAAAAGTGAACAATTTTTCAATTTTATATCAAAGACACAATCACAATATACAAAAAATGTGATTTTTCCCAAAGAAAAATAATAGTCTTGTACATTAAATTTGCGTGAAAACAATTTCTACTCAGTTTTCACGTGAAATTCATTGTCGTAGAAAATTATAATTTTTTTTAAAGCAACTTACGGTGCTTTACTATCAAACAGTATTTTACTTTTAAAGTCGACTTTATATTTAAACGGCTTTGTTTATTTTGTGTATGAAAATCCTAAAGAAATATTTACATTTTCAAATATTTTAATTGGTTGAAAATAAATTAACCAATCAGAATGCTCCAAAAATAAACTAAGTCAAAGCATGCTGCCACCCAAAATTTTAACTAAAGTCAACAAAAATATTCATTTGGAAAATTTAAATAGTAAGGGCGTTTATTTTTATTTAAAAAATTTTCAATTAAAATTGGAATTTTGTATTAAAAAATGCGAAATTTTAAAATGAAATTTCTTTTTGTCATTTGAAATTTAGATCTTTTAACTACATTTCTCCACAAACTTTAATTTTTTTATAATCAAAATTATCAGTTTGTTAATGAATTTGTTAAAATATCTATCGAGATTTTTTAAGCGACGACTGGTTAAATGAAAATAAGGAAAAAAATTCTATTTCATATTATTATTCATAACAAATTTGTATTTCTTTCACTATATCCTTTTTTCTCCTCTTTTTTCTCTCCTTTTCCCCTCTTTTTCCGTTTTTCTCTTCCTTTTCTCTCCTTTTTCTCTCCTTTTTCCCTCTTTTTCCTTTTTTTCCTTTATTTCCCCCCCCCCCCTGGAGCCGCTCATGTTGTAATAGAATATATAAAAGAACGAAGTGACCTTTTCTTGTTAAATTCGAAACTCGATAGGCACGCTCGCTTTCTGAACCTTCACAATTTACTGATTCCACTAATCAAAATATTTTTTTCAATAATTTGTACAGAAAGCTTCAAACAAAAGCATAAAAATCCAAAAAAATAGTATCCATAACTTTTTTGACTTAAAACAGACACTAAAAAGTGACTATACCATATGGCATAGAATAACCGAAAGGGTTAACACGAGAAAGATCTACCAATTGCAACATCTTTAAACAAAATAATTAATACTGAAAAATATATGTATACATTTTAAGTAATAATTGTGAAAACAAAAAGTTTTAATATTTCCGTGAAATATATTTTAAATTATTAGATTTAATTTTTTGGTTTTCCCGGCCTTGTTATTTTAGCTAAGAAAATGTACAAAACATTAAATAAATGTTAACTTTTAAAATGATTTTTCATTTTAAACTTGTTTCTTTTTTTAAGGCTTAATTCATTTAAACCTTTAAAAAAAAAAAAAGTTAATTAATTAAAAACAAACAAACAAGTAATATAAAAATAACAGAGTTTAACACAAAGTTGTCATAAAACATTAAAAAAGATGGGAAAAGCCTTTTTTATAATGTGGGTTAAAATCAAAGTAAAATTAAACTGTTTCTCGGGGTACGAATTTATCAAGTTAATTAAAATTTGATGTTATCATTTTTACAAAAAAAAAAAAACAAACAAAAAGATTTATATTCAATTGCATAACAATTTTTTGTATTTTTTTAACAGTCTTATAAAACAAATTAATATGAAAACAGCAATAGAAATTCAAAATTAGGTACACTCAAAATAATCAGTCTGTTGGCTGAACAGAAAAATTTGTTACTTTAACAAAATCTACTTTTTGGCTTAAAATAAAATTTGTTGATTTTATCCCTTTTTTTTGTTAAATTTAAGAACCCGAGTAAAAAAAAATTGATCTCGCGCAATAGCTAATCATATCCAATTTGATATTGTTTAAGATCTGCTGTAATATCTAGCTGATCCTATTAGATCTCAAAATTGGGTTATCCAATCATATCGTATTAGATCCCATTGTATATATGGGGATAAACTAAGATCAAGTTATATCTCAAAATTGGGAGGTCAACCTAGATCTAATTTGATCCGAAAAATGGCGGATCCAGCTATATATTTGCGGATAAACTTAGATCTATTTTGATCCGAAAAATGGCGGATCGAATTAGATCCAGCTACATATTTGTGGATAAAATTGGATCTAATTTGATCTCAATTGTGGCAGATCGAATTAGATCCAGCAATATATTTGGGGATAAACTAGATCTAATTTGATCCGAAAAATGGCACATCGAATTAGATCCAGCAATATATTTGGGGATAAACTTAGATCTAATTTGATCCGAAAAATGGCAGATCGCATTAGATCCAGCAATATATTTGGGGATAAACTTAGATCTAATTTGATCCGAAAAATGGCAGACCGAAAAAATGGGTTAATCTAATTATATAAAATTAGATTTAATACAAAAAGTTACATACCATTAGATAAAAATAATTCATTCAAAAATCGCTCAGATTGCATTAAATTGTCCTTTCTATTGAAATTACTTCTTGATTATCATTATGTCACATCCAATTTTATATAATTAGATAAACCTATTTTTCGGATCGTATTTCATCATATTAGATGCAAGGTGGATCTAAATTACTGCAGTACGATCCACCATTTTTCGGATAAAATTTTATTTTTTTGCAATATGAATTTCTTTTTATAAAATTATAATTTCTTTTCTATAATTGTATTTCAGAAATAACACTGTGAGACAAATGGTAGGGGTCAGTGATCGGGAAGGGTTCAAACTACCGGGGAAAGTTATATCGGTAAAAAAGAAGTTATACGTGTCCCGGCGTTTCGCTGGGTGACGTCTAGGAATCGAGATATATCGATTTGACCTTTGGTGGTCTTTTTTTTGACATAACTCGAGAACAACTAGTCCGATTTTGCTCAAACAATTTTAAAAAAATTAAAAATTACAATTCCTTTAATCTGTTCATGTAACGTTTTCCTATATACTCAACAGTTTTGCCGATAAAAATAAATGTATGAAGAAAAAAATATTTTTTGCCTAAAATATTAAAAAAAAGTAATAAACAAAAGGTTATTTGATTTTATGGTGGCGGTAACAAACATTTATTTTTACCGGCAAAACTGTTGAGTATATAGAAAAACGTTATATGATCAGATTAAAGGAATTGTAATTTTTAATTTTTTTAAAATTGTTTGAGCAAAATCGGACTAGTGGTTCTCGAGTTATGTCAAAAAAAAAGATATATCTCGATTCCTAGACGTGACCCAGCGAAACGCCGGGACACGTATAACTTGTTTTTGACCAATATAACATTTCCCGTTGGTTTCATCCCATCCCGATTTTGACTGTCGCATAGTGTAATCAATTGTATTTCAGAACTTATCAATTATTTTTCAGATTTATGAATTGTTTTTCAGAACTAGTCAAATGAGTTGCAGTTTTATCAATTGTATTTCAGAAATTATTAATTGTATTTCAGAAATTATTAATTGTATTTCCGAAATTCACAACTGTATTTCAGAAATTATCAAACTGTATTTCAGAAATTATCAATTGTATTTCAGAAATTATGAATTGTATTTCATAAATTTTTCTCTATTAACTATGAAATACAATCAACAAATTCTGAAATAGATTTGATTATTTCTGAAATGCACCCGGGTAAAAATCTTAATATGGTATCATACATAAGTATATCTTTTTTGATAAATCCCTATATACAACGACATACAACTTGATCCGAAAAATGGGTCATCTACATGTGTCTAATTATATCAAATTAAATATAATTTGATACAGTTTGATCTGAGATTTGTCCATATCCAGGACATCAAATTATATCTAATTTGATATAAAAATATCTGATTTTATAAAATTTTTTCTGGTATTAGGCATACTTTTTATGCATACCAGCTATTAAATTAACATTGAAATGTCTATGGTTTTAACACCCAAAGAAGACCCAAATTTTAAAACATAAAATAAAAATTTATTTGAATACTTTTGTCTTCTAAATCGTACGGATCATTTTTTAATATGATTTTACATGCGAAAACATCACGTGAAAATTATTTGGCTAGGGAGTAATTAACTCTGAATTTGCAGATAACTAATTTTAGTATGACAACACATACAGTGTTATAAAAGTTAGTATCAAATCATATATAATCATACAGATCACTACATATAATTTAATTAGTTTTATAAGGCTTATGTAGTTATATATGGAGTCAGATTTGGGGATATGTAATAATATCAATTACCTTACAAAAAATTCGTTGAAAAAATAATATCAGATGTAGTTGTATATAATGAAATGTGTCTCAATGTGACTCCATTCATTGTCAGATGTAGCCCAATCACATGATATATGACAATATATAACTATTTTTACTCGGGCAATTAATAATTTCTGAAATACATTCGATAATTTCTGAAATACAATTATAATTTCTGAAATACAATAGCTTCTGAAATACAGTTAATATTGTAGTTGCTGATGAGTTATCATATACGACAATACATTGCCATATATGAAAATATATTGTATAAATGGTACCATACATGGTAAGTTGTTTAAATGATACGATATATCAAAGTATATGGTACTATACAATATAAAGTAGCATATATTATCATATCTGGAACTGTATAAATATGTTGTTCATGAGGTACCATATATGACCATATGTTGTTGAAATGGTACCATATATCATAATATAAGGATTAAATGACACCATATATGGTAATATATTGTTTAAATGATATCATATATCAATATATACAGCACTATATATAATAGCATATATTATCATATCTGGAACTGTGTTAAAAATGTAGTTCATGAGGTCCCATATATGAGCATATATTGTTGAAATGGCACCATATATGATAATATAAGGTTTAAGTGGCACCATATATGGTATTATATTGCTTAAACAACACCATATATAAATATATATGACACTATATATAGTATCATATATTATCATATCTCGTACCGTATTACAAATGTTGATCATGAGGTACCATATATGACCATATATTGTTTAAATGGCACCATATATGCTAATATATTGCTTAAATAACACCATATATAAATATATATTGCACCATATATAGTAGCATATATTATCATATCTGCAACTGTATTAAAGATTTTGTTCATGAGGTACCATATATGAGCATTTAAATTCCACCATATATGATAATATCTAGTTTAACTGGCACCATATATAGTTATATATTGTTTAAATGATACCATATATAATTATATATTGCTAAGATGCAACCATATATATTAAGACTAGCGGGCGCAGCCCTCAACGTTGTTAGCGTGCCTTAAAGTTTAGGGGGGGGGGGGCCTGCGCCCCGACAATTTTGTTTAAATTCGCTTTTTATTTAAAGTACAGTTTTTATAATAAAAGCCTTCACCCAGCCACCACCAATAAATAATTCTGTCCAAAGTCCTAGAAATGCCTTGTCGATAAGTTAGTCCATACTCCAAGGAAAACATATTATATATTACAGGTTTCTAGCCGAAGGGTTCGGTTAGGCCATCAAGGGGGAGAATTATTCCGTTTTTACCCCTCCCGGTAGGGATTTCCAAAAATTCCGTCTTAGAGGACGTCTGCGTTGGAGGAGGAACCTACTACATACATAATTTTAGGTCTCTATATCCAGCAGTTTGGCCAGGCCATCAAGGGGGAAATTTGTTCCCTTTTTACCCCTCCCGCTATGAATTTCCAAAAATACCGTCTTAGGAGACGTCTACGTTGGGAAGGAACCCAAATACCGAATTTAAGCTCCCTAGATCCAGCAGTTTGGCCAGGCCGTTAATGGGGAGACTTTTCCTGTTTTTGACCCTACCTGTGGAAATTTCAAAAAATCTCATCTTAGCGGATGTCTACAATAGAGGAGGAACTTTAATACCAAATTTCAACTTCCTACCTCCAGCGGTTTGGGCAGGCCTTTTAGCGGCACTTTTCGCTTCATTAATCCCCATTTTTGCAATATCCCTGTCCAAAAAGCACCTTCCCGGTTATTGAGCCCATACTCCAAGTAACATATGTTTTGCATTTCAGGTTTCTAGCCAACTTTTACTATTTGTGCCCCTCTCGGTAGGAATTTCCGAAAATTCATCGACAGGGAATTTTAGCTTCCTAGTTCCAGTAGTTTGAGCAGGCTGTCAAGGAGGACACTTTTTCTTTTTTTGTCCCTCCCGGTTGGAATTAGGCTGGAAGAGGAACCTAAGTACCGAATTTCAGCTTCCTAGTTCCAGCAGTTTGGACAGGTCGTTAAGGGGCCACTTTCCCTTTTTGAGCCCCCATTTTATAACGACCCTGTCCAAAATTCAAAAAAGTATCTTTCTAATAAGTTAGCCCTTACTCCAGGGACCCACATTTTAAGCTTCAGGTTTCTAGCCGAAGGGGTTTTTACCGGCCCCCAAGGTGAGGCTTTTCTTCTCTTTGCCCCTCCCTTTAGGAATTTACAAAAATTCCATCTTCGCGGCTATCTGCGATGGATGAGGAACATTCATACCAAATTTCAACTGCATTGCCTAAGCGGTTTGGGCAGGCCGTTAGTGGGGACATTTTTCCCTTTCAACCACCATTTTTGCTATGTTCCTGTTCCAAAATAGAAAAATTACGTTACCGGTGAGTTAGTCCTACTCCAAGGAATACATATTTAAAATTTTAGGTTGGCCAAAAGGGATTGGGCAGGCCGTCAAGCAGGAGACTTTTCCCCTTATTTTCCCTCCCAATAGGAATTTAAAAAAATCCGTCTAAGCGGATGCCTACACAGAAGGGGGAACTCAAATACCGAATTTTCTTTTGGGTATTTCCAAAAATACAAACTTTGCCGATGTCTACTACAGTGGAGGAACCTTTATACCAAATTTCAACTTCTTACCTCCAGGGATTTGGGCAGGCACTTTTCCAATTTGTGAGACTGTTTATGGGGAGACTTTTCCCCTTTTTGCCCGTTCCGGTAGGAATTTACAAAAATCCCGTCTTAGCGCATGTCTATGCCGATTATCAAGAAACCTTGTTTTAGTGGAGATATCCGTTGGGAGAGGAAAAAAAGTAATTTTTTTGAAATTATATTTTTTAAATGGAAATTTTTTTAAATGGTACTTTTTGGAAAAAGCGAAATTTTTTGGAAAAAGCGAAATTTTTTGGTAAAAGATACTTTTTTTTACAAAGTACTTTATTTGTCCTTTATTTGAAAAAGGTATTTTTTTGGAAAAAGGTACTTTTTTGAAAAAATGTACTTTTTTTGGAAAAAGGTACTTTTTTTTGAAAAAGGTTTTTTTTGGAAAAAGGTACTTTTTTTGGAAAAGGTACGTTTTTTGGAAAAAGGTACTTTTTTTTGGAAAAAGGTACTTTTTTTTGAAAAAAGGTACTTTTTTTTGGAAAAAGATACTTTTTTGGAAAAAGGTACTTTTTTTGAAAAAAGGTACTTTTTTGGAAAAAGGTACTTTTTTGGAAAAAGGTACTTTTTTGGAAAAGGTACTTTTTTGGGAAAAGGTATTTTTTTTGTTAAAAGGTTCTTTTTTTGGAAAAAGGTACTTTTTTTGGAAAAAGGTACTTTTTTTATCCCCTTTTTGCCCCTCCCGATAAGAATTTCCAAAAATGCCGTCTCAACGGACGGCTACACCGGTCGAGGAACCTACATACCAAATTTCAACTTCAAAGCTCCAGCAGTTTGAGCAGGCCGTCAAGGGGGAGACTTTTTCCCCTTTTTGCCCCTCCCTGTAAAAATTTCAAAAATTCCGTCTTGGTGGATGTCTACGATAGTGGAGGAACCTTTATACCAAATTTCAACTTCCTACCTCCAGCGGTTTGGGCAGGCCGTCAAGGGGGGCTTTTTCCCCTTTTTAACCCCCATTTTTACAACGTCCCTGTCCAAAATTCTAGAAAGTACTTTCCAGAAAAGTTAGCCCCTACTCCAAGGAACACATCTTAAATTTCAGCTTTCTAGCCAAAGGGGTTTTGGCAGGCCGTCAAGGGGAAGACTTTTCCCCTTTTTGCCCGTTCCGGTAGGAATTTCCAAAAATCCCGCCTTAGCGGACGTCTACGCCGAAAGAGGAACCTACGTACCAAATTTCAACTGCCTATCTTCAGCGGTTTGGGCTGGGCGATGTTGAGTCAGTCAGTCAGTCAGTCAATCCATCAGTCAGTCACGTTATTCTTTTATATATAGAGATATAGCTCTATATACAATTATATATGCAATAAGATCAGCCATGCTATGTAATATATAATCATATATACCATATCCAATATTATAAAGGCCGGTATCTAATTAGATGAAATTATATATGGCATAATATAAGGAAAAATTTTGGAAATAGACGTCATATATAATTGTATATGGATATACATAACGACATGTCTAATTATATATTGTAGTATATGCCACATATGATTATATATAATTTTTTTTACTCGGGAAATCTAAATTTAAGTAAAAAATTTGTAAAACTTCAGTTTTATCTATAATTATATTGAGCCGTAAAATTTACTTAAGTTTAGGGTCCCGGGCCTAGTCCATAGTCCCTTTTGCTCTACCTCGCTTAGTTTTCCAGATATGGGCCACTTTATGAAGTGAAAAATTTTTATTAAAAATTTCCGAAGGTCCAAGGCCTCGCCAAGGTCCATTTTTGGATAGGATATTATACGGTTAAGGGTAGTCGAAATTTTCATAAATTTTGCTCTTTCTCTCCTAGTTTTCGAGATATGGGTCATTTTAAAAAATCTGGAGGGAAAGTAAAAGCGCCATCTTTAAAACTTCGGATACATTGGTGGCGCCATCTACCGGGTAATAACAGTGACATAAAAATATTATATTTTAACAATAAATTTAATGAATGGGTTCTTAAAAATTAGTTATAATTAGTTTTGAAAACCCGGGTAAAAATCTTAATATAGTGTCATACATAATTATATCTTTTTTGATAAATCCCCATATACAACGACATACTAATTGATCCGAAAAATGGGTCATCTACATGTGTCAAATTATATCAAATTAGATATAATTTGATACAGTTTGATCCGAGATTTGTCCATATCCAGGACATCAAATTATATCTAATTCGATATAAAAATATCTGATTTTATAAAATTTTGTCTGATAGTAGGCATACTTTTTATGCATACCAGCTATTAAATTGAGATTGAAATGTCTATGGTTTTAACAATTTTTAAGACCCAAATTTTAAAACATAAAATAAAAATTTATTTGAATTCTTTTGTCTTCTAAATCGTACGCATCATTTTTTAATATGATTTTACATGCAAAAACATCACGTGGAAATTATTGGGCTATGTAGTAATTACAGTAGTGGACTAAAGTGGATTCATATTTGAATATTTGTAAATCTGTATTAATAACTTTTGTTCAATTTGTGATATCCAAGTGTGGTTTTTCCAGTTTTTGAAGTGGCCAGATCAGAGCCCCGATTTGAATCCCATCGAGAATTGGTGGGCAATTGTCAAAAGAAGACTCTCCCAATGCGAACAACTTAGATGATCTTTGGTCAGGAGTTTCAGCGGAATGGGCTAATATTCCACCTCAAACTATTAAAAATGTCGTGGAAAGCATTCCTTCTCGCATAAAATCTGTTTTAAAGAACAAAGGACTTTCGACAAAATATTAAAGAAAGAACTTGCCGAAAATTTCAAATATGAACAATACTGGATAAAAGCGGTCACAATTTGCAATTATTTTTTTCATTAACTTCTTAATGATATAGTCTACTGTATTTAGGTTTTTATTGAAGAAGAATGTTTCAGTTTTATGCTTTAAAAAATTATTTAAGTTTCTATAATAAAATATAAATTATAACAAATTTCGAAAAATCTTGAATTAATGTATCCACTTTAGTCCACTACTGTATATATTCCTCTAACTCCCACTGGAGCATAGGGCGCTAATAACAGCAGATCGCCATCTGACCCGATTTTGAGCGATAGATCTTAATTCGTTCCGAGATACACCTAGTTGGTTCATTTCGGATTCTGTTGAACGTCTCCATGTTGTACGTGGACATTATCATAATTGCGACGTAATGTGTGTCCAATCGACTCCCACTTTCGTTTACGTATCTCCGTTGCTACCGGCATCTGGTTTGTTTTAGCTAGCAACTCCATATTCGATATTGTTCGGGGCCAAAAGATACGCAATATTCTTCTTAGGCAGCGATTTATAAAAGTTTGAAGGCGTTTTGTTATGTTCCTCGTAACCTTCCAAGTTGTACATCCATATAAGAGCACTGATTTTTTTTAAATTTATTTCTGGAATTGAAGTCAAATTTTCAACTTTGATGTCTTCAGAGACTTATAGTAGAATTTCATGACAAATATTTTTGCGGAACAGTTATAGGGTTGAACTCTTCAACTTATGGGTCTTTTGTGACCCTTTTAAAAAAGGGCCAAAAAGACCCTTTAATTGCAGAGTTAGAGGGTTAAAATGTTCCACAAAAATGTCTCTCGTAGTGTTTTATATAAGTTCGCTGAACATATCCTATACCTAAAGTGGAAGATTCACATGGAAACGCATAGGAAACTATGCCGATTCACAATAAACATTTTTAAAAGAGGTGAAACTTAACACCCCAAAAACATAGGGCCAGACGAAAACTTTTAAAATACCGATACTCTTATATTTTTCTTTGGTTCCTCTGCGTAAATCAGTTGTTCTTAATGATATACTCTACTGTATTTAGGTTTTTATTGAAGAAGAATGTTTTAGTTTTATGCTATAAAAAAAATCATTTAAGTTTCTATAATAAAATAAAAATTATAACAAATTTCGAAAAATGTTGTATTAATGTATCCATTTTAGTCCACTACTGTAACTCTGAATTTGCAGATAACTAAATTTGATGTTGAACTATATATTAATTTGTATGGGATTATATAGAAAGTTATATAAAATTAAAATATATTTTTAGTAAGACGACACATACAGTGTTATAAAACTTAGTATCAAATTATATATAATCATATCGATCACTACATATAATTTGATTAGTTTTATAAGGCTTATGTAGTTATATATGGAGTCAGATTTGGGGATATGTAATAATATCAATTGCCGTACAGAAAATTCGTTGAAAAAATAATATCAGATGTAGTTGTATATAATGATATGTGTCTTAATGTTACTCCATTCATTGTCAGATATAGCCCAATCACATTATATATGACAATATATAACTATTTTTACTCGGGAATTAACATTCAAAATTAATTAAAGTACAGAGGATTTTTAGTATTGTGTTGAATGAAGATAACTAAAATCTTTGCTTATATCAGTGTTTCAACTAAAAATTTGTTGAAAATTAGTCAAATCGATTTGAAAGATTTTTCTACTGACGTATTATTTTTAGATAATTCACAAAAGGTTTAAAAGTTAAGGTATTTATTGAGCTAAAATATAAACTAAATTTTAAATATTTCAAAAAAATAAAAAGTTTTCGGACGTGGAAAAGATAATCTGGATCAAATAGACTAAATTGTAACTGATTTCATGAATTTAAATATAAAAACGGAAAAGTAAATACCCGATTAAAAAAATTTATATGGGGCCATATAAAATTATATATGGAGTCATATCTAATTATATATGGCCCTATATCAAATTATATATAATTATATGAGGAAATTAGTGGATATAATTATATATGTTTATTTATAATTATATAAATTTATATACAATTATATATAATTAGATATAATTATATCCGAAAAATGGGTATATATAGTTTTATATAATTATATATAATTAGATATAAATATACATACTTTTATATAAATTTACCCCTATATATTTTAACCAGATTTTGTATTTTTCCCAATTAAATAATTTATATTTTTAAACAATTTTCTGCAAATCACAAATATTTTTTAATTTTTATTAAATGTGCCAAAAATTTTACAACAATACCAAAAAATTTCGGTGCTTATAAAAAAATGTTGCATGCTTACGAATAAGCATTCTCGAATAACTAAATCAACAGATGGTATCCAAAACGTTTTATCTTGCCAACTTTCTTTTTAAAAATGAGATCAAAGCTTGCAAATATCTTTTTTTTCATTGCATTACAAAAATGTAATGAAAATGAAAATCAAATTTCATTACCATTACATAGCAATGAATATGTTTGGCCATCACTCACATAATAGGTACATTGACACTTCTGTTTTGCTTATGTTATATGCTGTACTATAAAATTATTGATTTGTGGAACCGATGATCATAAATCTTTATTCACACGCTATCCATCTCTGTCCATCCCTATCTAGTATTTCCCTATGTTGAGGATACGAAATGTCATTTTCAAACAAAATTCACAAAATTTTGACAATTCAAATCCCCAATACCGTTAAAATAGATAGAGATAGTCGATCTAGGAATTGTGCTTAGCTTCTTAAAGAAATCGTTTTTAATATCTTGTCATCCTGTTGGCAATACTTAAATTTCAATTTTGTTCAATACAGTTATTGAAAATCGAATAAAAAATTTTGTATATAATTATATAAGGCATATATAATTATATATTGGACCATATATAGTTATATATAATTTTATATGGCACCATATAAACCAATTTGCAAATAATCAATGTCAGATATAATTATATATAATTATATATGGGGCCATATATTTCCATATATAATAATATATAATATATATCTATATATAATTATATATAAACTTTTTTACTCGGGTAACTTGATGTACAATCTATGTTGGTTGGTACAACTAATAAATTTGGTTCTGCAGAATACCACAATCCATAGCGGCTCTAGGACTCACTCAAGGAAGGTGGAGGGAGGAGGGTATGAAAACCCTTTAAATATTTGTTTTGCAACTACAAGATTACACCGTGCAACGGCCATTCACATCCACTGGAAAGACTGAAGTGTGGCGATTCCCTCCTTTAATATTTTAGCCAACCAGCGTTACTTGACATTAAAAATTGGTCAGTTTGAAGACCGTGCTCTCCAACGGATTAATTCTGATTTCTTTTCTCTCTAGAAAATGCTTATAAAAGTTTTTATATTGAATTTCACATCAACTGGCACTTTTCAGATTTAAAAAATTTGGCTTCATTTTGACCCCATGTGCCTATAAGGGTTAATTTCCAATTTTTTACTACTATGTATAAAATTTGGTGTTAACAGAGTTATTTGGACAACTTTTACCAAATTCTGCAAGAAAGAACACATTGTTTTTTATGTACATCCAGTGACGAAAAATTTCACCTTTGACCTTGATAAAGAAAGGGTTAAGGTGTAGCATTGTAACTTAAAAAAAAAAATGTTTTTTTAAAGAAATACTGTTATTTAGGAGCCAGTATTTTCAAAAAGATCCAAAAAAGTAATTTTTCAACTTATAAATCGTATTTCAAGATTTCAGTCGCCTTGAGCCACCTCTAAATTATTTTTGATTGGTCCAAAACTTTGTATATCTTACTTTTTGCTATTCGCATATTTCTAGGGCAGCGGTTCCCACTAAGTTTTGCTTCACATACCCCTTGAGACATTTCTACTAGCTCACGGACCCCCAAACCAGTGTTGAGCGAGAGATACTTTATAAATTATGGGGCAAAATCAATAAAAGCACCTGCTAATTTTAAATGATGGCCAATTTTAAGCAGGAATAAGGAAAACAACATTTTTCAAATCAATATTTTGTTAAATAATTTAAAAATTATAACAAAAAAATTGTTTTTTTTTAATAACTTGTGTCATGTTTTTTGTCGGATCTCTTCGCGGACCCCTGGAATTCTGCTACGGACCCCTGGGGGTCCGCAAACCCCCATTTGGGAACCGTTGTTCTAGGGGGTGATGTAGTTGTAGATAAATTAATTATTTTGATTTATTAATTATATTTTATAGTTTGTTATTTACAAATCAAAATTCGAATGAATACATTTTTTGAAAACCAACAAAAACCAAAAATCCAGAAAAGTTAATTACACTATGCGACAGTCAAAATCGGGATGGGATGAAACCAACGGGAAATGTTATATCGGTCAAAAACAAGTTATACGTGTCCCGGCGTTTCGCTGGGTCACGTCTAGGAATCGAGATATATTTTTTTTTACATAACTCGAGAACCACTAGTCCGATTTTGCTCAAACAATTTTAAAAACATTAAAAATTACAATTCCTTTAATCTGTTCATATAACGTTTTTCTATATACTCAACAGTTTTGCCGGTAAAATAAATGTTAGTTACCGCTACCATAAAAATCAAATAACCTTTTGTTTATTACTTTTTTTTTAATATTTTAGGCAAAAAATATTTTTTTCGTCATACATTTATTTTTACCGGCAAAACTGTTGAGTATATAGAAAAACGTTATATGAGCAGATTAAAGGAATTGTAATTTTTAATTTTTTTAAAATTGTTTGAGCAAAATCGGACTAGTGGTTCTCGAGTTATGTCAAAAAAAGACCACCAAAAGTCAAATCGATATATCTCGATTCCTAGACGTGACCCAGCGAAACGCCGGGACACGTATAACTTCTTTTTTACCTAGGGCGGGTCGATTTAATAATCGCCCATGGCTCAGTGAAAATCGTATTCTAGGGATCAAAATAAGAAACTTTGCCGAAGGAACCATACCTCTAAAACGAATTCTACTACCCCCAACTGTTGACTTTTGTCCCGTAGGGTCAAGTTTTGAAAAATCCCACTTTGACCCATTTAGAGTGCCCCAATCGAGTCCAAATGTATGACCGACCCCCACTAACTTTGGAGGGCCGATCCACCCATGCCAGTGGCACACCCCCTGGAACTCCCCTGGGGGGTTCCCCATACAAACATTTTAAAAAATCACCATTTTTGGCACTTTATTTTATTATTTTTTATTTATTTTATTTATTTTTATTATTTTATTTATTTTTTCTCTTTAGAAATTTATTTAGTCAGAACATATGTAAATGAAAAAATTAATTTAACTTAGTAATAGAAAAGAAAATAAAAAAAATTACTGTTTGAAGTCTTTTTTGCTTTCAAGTCTGGGCATTTTTTCTTTTCTATTACTAAGTTAAATTAATTTTTTCATTTACATATGTTCTGACTAAATAAATTTCTAAGGAGAAAAAATAAATAAAATAATAAAAATAAATAAAATAAATAAAAAATAATAAAATAAAGTGCCAAAAATGGTGATTTTTTAAAATGTTTGTATGGGGAACCCCCCAGGGGAGTTCCAGGGGGTGTACCACTGGCATGGGTGGATCGGCCCTCCAAAGTTAGTGGGGGTCGGTCATACATTTGGACTCGATTGGGGCACTCTAAATGGGTCAAAGTGGGATTTTTCAAAACTTGACCCTACGGGACAAAAGTCAACAGTTAGGGGTAGTAGAATTCGTTTTAGAGGTATGGTTCCTTCGGCAAAGTTTCTTATTTTGATCCCTAGAATACGATTTTCCCTGAGCCATGGGCGATTTTTTTGCCTCCCCACAAATCGACCCAGCCTAATGAACACTCTTTTCCCTTATATAATGAAGGGCCATTCTAATGGACACATGATATTTCTTAACTCAGGCGATGACAAACCATGGTAGTTTTAACAAGTAACTACATAGATTAAATTGAAGCGGAGCTGTGGCTCATGCTGAGCGGTAGAAGAAGATCCAAAACATATACCTTTCGAATGTGAGAATTGGTTGGAAGCTAAATGATATACTACGTGTACCTTTTGCTCAGGAGAATCTGTTAAGCGAAATACTGGAAACTGTGTGTCAATAGAATATTGAAGGATAAGAGCTCAGTGGTCACCAAACGCCTTACTTGGAGAAAGTAAGGAGGACATAGGAGCCTTACGAAAATAAACCCACCGTCCTGATCAAATTCTGACGTAGTTCAGAGACGTCAAAAAAATTAAAACGATTTTTAGGAGTTCCGATTGCGTTATTTTTTTTAATTCTATGAAATTTAATGACAATCGAAATAAAAACTTACACCGCAAATCGATTGAAAACAGAATGGACAACGGAACAGGCAGATAGACGGACATGGCTAAATCGAACCAAAATTGAATATATTTCTAAAAAGCTATTACTCGTATTTCACAAACTGTTTTACGTCTGCGAAAGAACGATGTTAGTGTACACACAGCATTACTACATACAGCTCCTTATCATGTTATACTATTTTATTTCTTCAATAATTGTCGTTCTAAAATATTTTATAATAATTTTATTTCCATTTCCTTTCAATTTCCTTTTCAAAAATTTTCATTCTGATTTTAGATTTTAAAATACAAAGAAATCAATTCTTTATAAAAAGAATAAAACGTTTTTCATTTACGTTACTAAACGTTTTATATCACCAAAGTTAGTATAGCTTATGAAAGAGCTTTTAATTGTGGATAACCATTTGGAAGTTTGATTTTTCAATTTGTTCATGGTAGGTTCTCGCCACTACCGATGTGTTGTTGAAGATCCGATGGTCTGTCAATAATATATGCAACCATTTATACAATTTAATGCAAAATCACTGATGATGTCTATCCATAGAAAAAGGCAGTAACTTGATATAGTCTGATTTTAAACTTAATGTGTTAATAATTTTTAGGGAAGAACGTGTAGTCTTCTTCTTAACCTCAAATTTACTAAATTAAAATTTATATGTGTAAATTCATGAATGCTTTATAAAGTTATAGAAGGCTTAGAGAACAGATTTTGTATCAAATAACAATGATAACCTAAACTTGGTTAGATTGTTAGGACAGGTGCCAATGCATTGATACGTATCGAGATATATAACTAGCCAGCTAGAAATCGATATATATGCATCCATACAGGTTAAATGTATGTTCATGCATGGCCATAAACATGCATTCATGACCATACATTGTTACATAGATCTCCATACATGAATCATATATGACCATACGTGTGCATTAACGAAATTTGAGGTATGATCATGCATGTATGAGCATGTTCATGCGTGCTCATTATAGTTGTCCAAAAAAACATGAAAGTTGGAATTCGCGATCTCCACAATGTTGCCCCAATTCCTTAATGTCTAAAAACTCTATGTGCCAAGTTGAAGCTAAATCCGCTTTTATTTAGCGGTAGCACAAAAAGTTGTCTTTAAAGAATTAGTAATTTATCTCTAGAGTAATTTATACAAAAAGTAGGGTTCAATTTAAATTTAATTATTTCTTAACCTGTACGCTATTAATTAACAAATTTTTTTAAATCTGGTCTTAATTAACGTGAACAAAAGGAATTTGAAATCAAAACTTAAAATAAATTAAGTAACTTTTAAGTAATTCGCGGTTTTTTAAAATTTATACAAAAAAATCAGGGTTGGTTACCGTTTCATTTTTAAAATAACGGTAATTATCTACCATGCCGATACTAAAATTGATTTGAATATTTTATATCCTCGATATCAGTTAGGGCAATTGTCTTCATATTTTGGCGTTTTTATTTTCTTGGTTTGCCGCTTCAATTTCTTATTATTCCCAAATTACCGTTATAAATTGCTGTTTTGGCATTTTAGCGATATTATAACGGTAATATGCATATATTACGCAATTAAACCAATAAAATATCGAAATAAAAATGGTTAAATATAAAGACAATTACTTTTAATGGTATCAGCGTTTTAAAATGTTGATATGCAGTTTCGTTTAGGGGTGGTTGACAATTACCGTTATATTAAAACTGAAACGGTAACCAACCTTGAAAAAAATACATATTTTAGACAAATTTTCCGAAAAGATGTAATTAAAAATTCAACTTGTTTTTGCTTTGTATGCGCAAGTTTCTCAAATCTGATCTTTATTTTAACGAAGATTATGAATCAGCAATCGAAATTTAAAAAAAATTTGTGGTTTATGAATTATTCGCGGTTTTTGAAAATTCAAAAAATCTCAAGTTTTTTGAGAGATTTTCCTAATTACATGTAAACGGTGTTATCGAAAAATCCAATTTGTTATACTTTTGCAATTTACTTACCAAGGGCCTTCATTATATATAACACTGATTTTAATTTTAAAAAGGGTAACAGATATCCTTGCAAATTAACTTAAAATTTGACTTTTTTAATTTTTCGCTATTATTTAGCTTGCTATAATTTTATTGCTACCAAAACCCCTATCTCACATAATAGGACATTCCACAGATATATATTAATGCAAAAACGAAATTTTCATATTGGTAAATATAAGAAAACATCCTGATCAAAGTTGAACATTTTTTGTATAAAATTTTCAAAATTCGTGAAATCCGCGACTCCGATTTCAATTTTGATTTCATATTCGTAATGTACACCTAAAGAATATATCGCTATATCTTTGGCATTTACAGTCGGATCTTAAAGTATGATACATCGATGTTTTTCTCTCGAGGAAACCAGTATTTTGCTCTAAGGACCATTGTCCTCAAGTATCCTGTTCTAGTAGTTACCGACCAGATCTCAGTTGCTACAACCCAAATGTACAACCCTAATGCCAGAAAATTAAAGATCGCAAAAAATCATGAAAATTTTGTTAAGGAACTTTTTCAATAAACCCAGTAGAATTTTTTTTATTTTTTGGTTGCCGAACGTAGAGGTCGCCTTATTAAATTTTTTTGCATTGGATTTTACTTTTATAGCAAAACACTGGTTTCCTTGAGGCAAAAAAATTGATATATCACACTTAGGGTTTAGGGTTCGGGAATTCCCGGGATATCCCGTGAAAAGTTTGCCGAGAAATCCCGAGAAAATAATATATTTTTTCTGTTTAGAATAGGATTTTTTTGTTTCTGTTTAGAATAGGATTTTTTAATTTAAGTCATAAAAAACATTTTAAATACCAAACCAAAAATGTTATTGTTAAAATCTTTTAAAAGGGAATCAATTTCTCTGACACACAAAAAAAATCGTTGCCAAGTAATTAGGAGCATTTCAACTAATAAATATTTTTCGCATAACTTATTCAAAATTTAAGTAGTAAAACCTAAAAACTTGGTAAAATGTTTAAAAGAAATATGAACAAAAAATGTTGTTTCTTACAAATAATCGCCCTAACTATCTAATTTTTCAAATGTATATTTTAATTAAAGTCGACTTTAGTTATAGTATTGAGTGGCAGTATGCTTTGACTTGGTTTATTTTTGGAGCATTCTGATTGGTTAATTTATTTTCAACCAATCAAAATATTTGAAAATAAAAATATTTTTGTAGGGCTTTCATACATAAAATGAACAAAACCGATGATTAAAAATAAAGTCGACTTAAAAAATAAAATACTCCTTTATATTAAGGGCCAATAATTTTATAAGTAACGTTTTCATTAATAAATGTGATATTTTCAAGTAAGTTCACTTTAGTTTAATACAGCTGCTTTCAAGCTTATATATTCTTTAAAAAGGAGTTGATTTATAACTGGTTTACCAAATCAGACAGTTCATATACGAAAGTACAAAATTCTCGTCCCGTTGATTTTTTGTACCTTATATAATGTCTCGGTTTGAGTAATAAAGTTATCATTTTCTTATTGCGGACAACTGAAGAGTTAGCGTGATGGCTACGAAACAATTGTATTGTCTATCAGGAAAATTATCAACCTTTTTTGAAACAACAAATAAAATCTAATATGACAATATCATATTAGAATTTGGACTTGAGGTAGAAGAATATTCTGACTAAATATATGAGAATATAGAAAGTCCGAAATAACAATTTTTGTATTTTTAATGCAAAAATTAAAATAATTGTTATATTGTTTTATATTAAAGAATAAAATGTCAGGAGTATAGAAATACTTTACAAAAAAGGACAATGCAGCGCAGTGCAATGTTTGCCCTAAAAGACTAATGGTTAATGAAGGTAGCACCAGTGGCCTTATCCGACATCTAAATATGGTTCACAAAAAAAAATTGATAGTCATGCAAATTTTCCTGAAGAAAATAACAACATGAATAAAGTTCCAGCTAAAATTAGCAAGGTACCCGAAGAAAAAAGTGTAAGCTGAATAGGCATTGAACGTTTTATGGTAGGGCAAACATTTCCTGAAATGGTATCCAAATTAGCCGCAGTCGACGGAATGTCAACCCGCACCATAACTACACTCTAAAAATCGTTTGTAAATTTACTACTATAAAATGGGTAAATTTTTGTTTAATTTTACGAAAATTCGGTAAATATAAACAAAAAATTCGTAAAATTTTTTTGTACACACTTCCATATACAATAATATGCACACAAAGAATTTTTAGACATTACTTGTTTACAAATAAACACATTATGCCTGAAATTACTATTCTTTTGTAAAATAAAATTTTTACGCACAAAGTTGGTAAAAAACTAACATATAATAGTAATAAATAAACTGACATTTTAAATTGAAAAAAATTAAAAAAAATTTAAATAATAAAGAAAAATCTAAAACGGATTATTTTTTTGAATTATTACATTTCTACAAATACATTTTTATCTGGAAATAGCAACATAAGCATGAAATTGTTTTTGGTAATTATTGTTGACGCATAGGGTCCAAACCTATTTTCAAAATTGATATTAGTTCGAAAGTACTAACAAACTTTTATTGTGTAATTTTTACACAAATAGCTTAAAATCTCAAAACGACCATTTCGGCATTAACGATTATGTAAGAATGACACGGATATTATTATTTAGAAAATATGTACGAAAAATTTTGTTGGTTTGTTAAAAAAAGAAAATATTTTTAGGTGGTTTAACTTTAAGCACATCTGTGGTAAATATACGCATTTTTAGGCGATTTTTACGCATTTGATGTGGATTTTTGCGCATTTCTGTAGATTTTTACGCATTTTATACGTGAAACATGCTTTCTTACTTACAAATTTAGTAAATTAACACACTTATTTCAAAATTTCATTTAATTTTTACGCACTTTCAATGAAAAATACTTAAACAATGTGCGTATTTTTTTTCAATTACACACGTAGAGTAAATTTACCCAATTTATAGTAGGAGTACAGTTTCCTAATATAAGTTGATTAAAATTCAACATAATTTAATTAGAGTGTAGATCTTCGTTTATTCGAGAAAGTTTTTATAATAAAAACATGGCATTTCCAAAAAATTAAACCGATGTAAAGAACATTATATTGAATTACAACAATCATGTAAAAGATACATCGACTATATAATTAAAAGACTATCCAACTCTCCCTATTAAATCACTCCCTTCTTAAATTTTATCGAAAAATTCAGCCATAAGAATTACATACGTCTGCAAAGACTGACATTTTTCGATACAAACTATTAATGTTGGAAAGATGCGATGAAAACAGCCTGGAAGATATCATGATAAAAGAAATATCGAGGCATATTTCTAACAATAGGAGATTTACTTAATCTTAAATGAATGGAAAAGAATATCACAAAAGAGATATTTGAATCTTAAATGAATGGAAAAGAATATCACAAAAGAGATATTTGAACATATATATAAACGGAAATAATTAATTTTATAATCTGGGGTTGGTTTATATGTATATCAGGAAGATGTAATGCTTATGAAATAAGAAGATTTGTAGAAATAAGACTAGAAGAGTTTTATTTGTCTTTGGAAACTAACATTGTGGCCACCATATCTAATGGGCCAAATGTGATGAAGTGGTTTGTTTCCGACAGTCCAGTAGTGGATGCTTTCTGCTGGAATCATGCAATTCATTTGGCAGTCCTTGGAGTAATTTATGTGAAATCAAATGTTCATTTGAAATTCAAAGTAAAATATTTTTTACTTTGAATTCTCACTACACAGACTGAATTTGTACTGAAATAGTGTTTTTTCTAACAATAATTACTTATATAGGTGGTTTTCATTAACAATTTTGTTCAAAAATATTTCCCGGGATTCTCGGGAATCAAGTTTTTTATTCCCGTTTCCCGGGAAATACAAAAGTCTGGGAAATCCCAAACTTTTTTTTTTTTTTTATTTTTATTGAATTTTATTTTCCAAATAATTCAGTACAATAAATGTTGCCTCAGCGCCTTATAGGCATTATTGAGGCGAGTTGGTAAAATATTACACTTAATTGAAAATGGTTAAATAAGAGTAAAAAAAAGTTTTTTAAAGCAAAAATTTAAATAATTTGAAAAAAAAAATATTTAATTTAATTTTAAAATAATTTTACACGTTATTATATCAGAAGTTCTTCTACATTTTCTAACAAATAATCTTTTAATGATGATTTAAACGTTGAAATTTAAACATTTTAGATATTGAGGTAAGTCGTTAAACTGATGACCACCCATGTATTCCACTCTTTGTTTTGTTGTTTCCAATCTACACCGGGCTACTAATAAATTGCTGTTGTTTCTTGTGTTATGTGAATGTTGATTGCTGGTAAACTTTATGGTATGATGTCCGATATTGTGTAGGCATTTGAAAACATATAATAACAGCTTAATCCTATACACACCATAAATTGGTAAAACTGAAGGAAATCTATCATTGTATATTACCATCAACGAAAACACTAAAATTTATGTTGTTGGATGGATACAGTTTAAATCTAATCAGACGGGTTTTATTTGCATTTAAAATAAGTTTATTTATTCTCGCAAATTCCGATATAAGAGCAGCGTCTCGTTCCATGTGAGCTTTAACTACGGTTTCATGTTGAAAAGGGTAAAACAGGCTTATATCGTCAGCGTAAATAAAAAGTTTTCCAAATAGACCAAAATTCGTGATGTCGTTTATATAGATCGTAAATAATAAAGGTCCCAGAACACTACCTTGCGGTACTCCATGTTGAACTGGACCTGTAGAGCTCTTATCGTTGTTTATTTGAACATATTGCCTACGGTTTGATAAATAATCTTCAAAAAGAGACAAATTACTACCACAAATTCCATAATATTTAAGTTTTTCAATTAGAATTTCGTGATCAATTAAATCAAATGCTTTTGAAAAGTGATAAAAAATGCCTGCTACTCCACAATTGCCTTCATCCAGTCCCTTGCAAATAAAATTAACAACATTTACAACCGCCTCCTCAGTACCACATCATTTTCTAAAACCGTATTGAAAATCATTTAGTAACTTATTATTGTGTAAAAATGTTGTAATTTGGTTGTACAATATTTTTTCAAATACACTCTTAAAAATGCCTTTAAAATTACTGTTATAAAGTATGTAAATTTTTATGTAAAGCAAGACATTATGCCTAAATTTATGCACAAAATGTTTGAAAAATGTATATACACAATTCTTCCACATAACTACACACATAAAATAGTGTTTTGTAGGTTTTCAAACATTTGTATTTTGGAATTACACACATTGTGCCTAAATTTTGTTTTTAGGCAAAAAGTGCGTAATTGTAATTACTTCAAGTAGTTTATAAAAAATGTCAAATTAATAATAAAAATAAATAAATTCAATCAGAAAATATTCCAGAAGGAAATTAGCGTCTTGCACGTAATTGTAGGCCTGGTATAAATTTCATTACACTGGTTAAATAAAAGTAAGTAGATAAAAGGGTGCAGATATACCATTAATATTTTTTTTATTTTCATATGATTTTTTCCAGCTTAACTGAAAAATATGTGTCCCGGGTGCTTACTCTTACATCTGTAGGAAAACGGGGAGTCAAAAAAGCAAAACTTTTCTCAGTTAAAAAAATCGGGTCGCCCGACATCTAAATAGCTGTTTCCGTTGGTTTTAAGTTACTCGAGAAAAGAAAATAAATTATACCCATATTGCCTATTTTTGGTTCTAATTTTGCCACATATAAGAAAAAAAAGTGAAAAAGCGATTTTGGAAAAGGCGGATGCAATTCGTAAACATGTGAATATCGAAAAACGACAGAACATTGCCTCGTTACAATTAAAAAACAAAATGTGTATCATTTTCAATTCTTACACCCACTACACGCCACATTTCCCTTAACAAACCCGCCCAGTTAAAAATCGATATATATGTATCCATTCATTGACCATTCCTTAGATTCTAAGGGATTTTTAATATAGAGAAACAATGTGATATTTGGTACATTTTCCTAAAGTAAAAACTTCAAATTCTAACTCTGGATTTCATACTGATGGTTTAACTGTTAGTTAACCCAACAAATTTTAAATAATTTGTATATAATTTTTCAACGTTTTGTTTTGCTTAATAGTTAATTTAAAGTTCACCGTTCAGTATGGGACCCACCGTAAGAATATTTTTCTATAGCAAGACTTCTGGAAACTGACCAAAGCCCACAAAAACCCGCTCTGGATTCTGGGGTCTTTTGCTTGCAGTGAAATTATTAAATTATAAATAATTATTTATTTACAAAACTCCTCAGATACAATTGAGTTTCTCCTAGAGAAAAACCCCACAATATAAGGGCTGTTCTCAGTTAAAAACACAGCTTATTAGATTTTGAGATAATCAAATCCTAAAAGCCATAAACTCATATTTTTGTTATATTGCTTCTGAAACTAGTGTTTATTTATTATTATTTACAAAAACGTAGGCCATTGCAATTATTAATTTTCTACCTCATCGCTTATAATTTGTATTTATACTTTCTTTTATTAAATAAAACTTAATTGTTAACTTAATTTAATGTTAATAAAGCTTGATGGTAATAAAAAACAAACACTTGTAGGTTTTCTTTTTAAATTTAACAAATTATTGTGGATTTAGATTGGACTTTAGGGGTTTAATATAAATTATTTTCAAAAGTACGAACAAGCTTTTCCTATGAATTTGTGAACATTAAAAATGAATCTTTATTCATGTGCTTACGTTTTTTTAGGCACAAACAATTTATTTTTACACACATAAAGTTTGTTTTAAAATAATTTAAAGTATATTTCTATCCAATTTTGTGCCTATATTTTTTGGACACAATGTGTCTATGTATTTCAATTTTACACACCTTTAGTATTTTTAGGGTTTAAAAGCTAGGCATTCAGTTACCTACCATAATGGTAGTAAATTTAAATAAAAATTTATTAGAGTGTATATTATCTATAATAGGCAGAACAGCTATTGGTCTAAACATATCAGCTCTATAGGCATTAATTTCCTTAGGTATTGGAACTACTTTATGTATTTTCAAAATATCAGGATAAGTGCTCCTATTGATCATGTTATTGAAAACGTTTACCAAATATGGCGTTAAAATATTGTTGCATTTTAAAAGTACTTTAGGGGAAATGTTATCATGAACACTGCTTTTATTAGGTGTTAAATTTATTATAACATCGTTTACCTCATCACAGGTAGTGTATCTAAATTGAAATAGGCTATTAAATTGAGTCAAAGTTCTTAAAGAATTACAAGAATCTGTTGACTGCTGATCAATTTGTAATTTTAAATCTTGAATCGATTGCAAAAAATATTTATTTAAAGCTTCAGCTTTCTCGAAATCGTTTAAAATTGGATTATCGTTGGCATCTTTTATATTAATAGAACTGTTTTGACGTCGTCCAAGAGTTTCATTTAAAAACTTCCAACACCGCACCAAATGAAATTTCCAAAAATAATTTTTGCTCGGGGATTTTGTTTAATTTGCATAACGAATTATTACAAAAATTATTGTAAATGACAAAAAATGTATCCAAAAGTCCCTCCAAAAAGGTTTCCTAATTTTTGCCGTAAATAGCTTCGTTTGAGTCTCATTTGTTTAAAACTTCGGAGAAATGTTTTAATTAAACTACAACCATATAGACCAAATTTTAACCCTTTTGGTGCGGGAACTTTTTTGACAGCAGCGAAAAAGTAAGATTGAGTTTCTTAATATTTTTTTAAGGCCTTTTTGGCTAGGTCATGTAAAATTTGATATTTGCAAAAAAAGTCAAAAAATCATAACCCTAAACGGATTGCAAGGGGAAAATATGACTTTTTGTGCATTTTCTCGAAAATATTAATATTTTAAAACTAATTCGAATTAAAAACAATAAAGAATCGTGATTTAGTGTGAATTCTAATTGTAATAAAGCAATAGAAACTTAAATCGGTTAATCAGACGAGTTATAATAATTTCCCTAGGCAACTGATGTGTCGCAGGCCACTTAATCAAGAAATTCGGGTCCAAATTTTAAAATTTATTGAAATAATCTACTACAGAAACAGTTTTTTATTCTATAAGTTCCAGGAACTCAGATAAGAATTATTTTTTTATATTGCGTTTTACTAGCTAGTTTTAAATTAGTGCCAAAAAGGTCTGAATTCTTAAACACTGTTTTCAAATCTACAATTTTAAATTTTTTTAAAGAAATTTTAAAAAACATGTCGAAATAGTGCAATAGGATCACATAAAGTATATATATTCTTCATCCTTATAATTTTTCCAACCGATCTAGTGATCTACAATCGGTCATCTGTCTACCTGTTAGTCTGTCTGTATGGTTGTCTGTCTGTCATTGAATCGACGATCACGGCGCGAAAACGTTAACGGGGTTGCTAACTTTTACATTCATTGATAAAAATCTTCTCGCTACTATCTACACTAATATACCCAGTGTAGAAAACATTACCAGATATGTGGTTATGTAACTACATACTTGGTAATGGTAACTAGTTACTTTTGTTATTACATGTCTTATTACCTTTATATGGCGATGTCGCGAAAAATAATGAGTAATGGTTACACACCAGCATACGAAAAATCAAAAATATATCGTTACCTATGTGCTTACCAGTACTGACAAAAATGATGAGTCTAAAAATAGATTTTCAAAAAAATAAATTATATAAAAAAAAATATTTTTATTGTATTTTTTTTTAAATAAAATTTTCTGGTACGGGAATCGAACCTGGGTCTACAGATTGCCCGTCAATAGCTCAACCATCTGAGCTATATCGACATGTAATATTTAATAGATAAAAACATAATTGACCTGCTGCACACAAGTAAGCTTACTCGCCAACATACGAAAAATCAAAAAATATGTGGTTACATATATCCTTACCAGTGTTTAAAAAATATTGAGTCTAAAAATAGATTTCAAAAATTTAAAAAAAATCTAAAAAATTATTTTCTATTTGAAATAATGATAAAAGTAAGTCATTACATTATTATTATATGTTTTGAAATAATGAAGAAGGTAAGTGGGTGTCATTACTGGTAGTCCAAAAAATTATGACATGCCATTACCGTTTCTACACTGGGTAATAAAGAAGTAGTGTGTGTATATTTGTTTGTTTGTTTGTAGGAGGTAATCTCCGTAACTACTCATCTGATTTCAAAAATGTTTGTTCCAGTATTTAGAATAGTCCTTAGGGACGGATATAGGCTTTATATCATTCCATTAAAATAATTAATAAAAAAGTTATGAGCAATAATGTAAAACTATCCCAAAAAGTAGGCCTAAGGCATGCTAGTAACGTAGCGGGCTTTGCCCGCTGGTAATTAATATATAGCTTCATTTGTTATTAACCCTTTCACGACCGAACTTAAACTGCTGGAAAATTTGTATTTTTTTTGCAGATTCGTGATAATCGACACAATATTTCTAAACAAAAGTGTCGTCAAAAATATTTTTTTTCAACTCCTTCATCGAAAAAATATATGGGACATATATATCCCATTGGTCGTCAACGGTAAAAATTTGTGAACAACTAACTTACTCTGCTCGTAGCGATTATAGTGTATTTTGTTTTAGTTTTTGCAGAAGTAGTTGCATTTCTGGTTTTGTTGTTGTTGTAAATTTTTACACAGAGTGTAGATTATTACTTTTTTTGTTTTTCTTATCATGCGAAGTAGTTTGCATATCGCGTTTTGTGCTTAAAGTCGAGTGTTCTACTGTTTCTTCAAAATAATTTTGATGATTTGGAAAAATCGATTAACAAGTGAAAGAAGAAACCACGTTTAATAAAACTGCGTACTCAGTTTTTCATGATCACCTCAGCAGTCCTTATAAAAGGACTTTAAATTGTCAACGCATGGTTTTTGGCAAATCCTTTTTCAAGGATATTTTATACATTCCATGCTGCTGATATAGGATCAAATGAAAGAGGAGAATTTCTACATTTTAATAAAAGCTTTTCTTTTTTTTTCTACTGAAAATTTTCAAAAAATATTTTCTTCGTCATTTTTTGTCAAAATTTACATTATCACCTTTCTTATTTGATGCCAATTTTGGAGAGAAGTGAGAAAAAAATATATTGCCATTTTAGTATGCATTATTATTTCAAAGTCCTTTAAAAATAACATCTGACGTAATGGGTATATGTATATATTGATTCCTTTCGTTCCTATAAGGAGCATAGGGCCTCGACGTGGTGGGTATGCAGTTCATCTATAAATGATGTCTACCTTCACATATATGTATTCTTCCATGGGTGGAAGCAAAATTTGAAAATGTTGCACGGTGTATTATATAACTGCAAGAATAAAAGACTTAATCAGCGTCAATTTTATGCAGCGGATGAAGTTGTGGAATTGCTTAACGCATGTGAAAATGATGAAACCCACCAATTAATATCACCAGTATACTCTGTGCCTCTTGTATCGAATATTATGGTTCCGCCACGATTTGAAGAAATTCGGATATCACAAACAATGTTCGGCAACCAAGCCGTCACGATCCATCATATGATCGAGCATATAAAATTCAACCAACTTTGAACAATTACAATTCGTCATTTGGTTGAGCTATGAATGAAACCAAACGAAAGTCAATCGATATATCTTCACCTAAATTGCAAAAGGGCGTAACAACACTTTTTTTTGCATTAAATTAAAGGATATATTTATTCTCTTGACTGTAGACTTTATTCTGTATATAACCCAGTGGAAAAAATCATTACCAGATATGTGGTTATGTAACTACATACTTCCCGGGTAAAAATCTTAATATGATGTCATATATAATTATATCTTATTTGATAAGTCCCCATATACAACGACATACAACTTGATCCGAAAAATGGGTCATCTACTTGTGTCTAATTATATCAAATAAGATATAATTTGATACAGTTTGATCCGAGATTTGTCCATATGCAGCACATCAAATTACATCTAATTCGATATAAAAATATCTGATTTTATATAACATTGTCTAATAGTAAGTATACTTTTTATGCATACCGGCTATTAAATTGATATTGAAATTTCTATAGCTTGAACAATTTTAAAGTCCCAAATTTTATAACATAAAATAAAAATTTTAATGCTTTTGTCTTCTAAATCGTACCCATCATTTTTTAATATAAATTTTATATGCAAAAAAATCACGTGAAAATTATTTAGCTGTGGAGAAATTAACTCTTAATTTATATTAATTTGTATGAGATCATATAGAAAGTTATATAAAATTACAAGAATATATTTTTAGTATGACGATATATACAGTGTTATATAACTTAGTATCGAACCATATATAATCATATCGGTCACTACATATATTTTGATTAGTTTTATATGGCTTATGTAGTTATATATGGAGTCAGATGTGGGGATATGTAATAACATCAATTACCGTACAAAAAATTCATTGAAAAAATAATATCAGATGTAGTTGTATATAATGATATGTATGTGTCTTTATGTGACTCCATCCACTGTCAGATATAACCCAATCACATTATATATAACAATATATAAGTATTTTTACTCGGGTTGGTAATGGTAGGTTAGGTTAGGTTGAATGGGAGCCCGCCAGAACGGCGAGTTCACTCGGAGGCCATAGGGCCCATTGTGATTCCCTTAGTTTTCCCCACATGGAAAGAAATACCACGACCCGAGAAATCTAGAACCATCCCGATCCCCTTAAAAAGTTCGCAAGACCAGACAGAGAAACATCGCGTAGACTGTCCAGGTCGTCGAAGAACCTGCACCCCAGATATCTGAGTCGCCGTTCCTTCAGTCCCGGACATTCACAAAGCAGATGATGCACTGTCTCCTCCTCCTCGTCCCCACAGCCCCTGCAGTAGTCCGCCTGGGCGTAACCCCAACGCGCAGCCATTCGGCCTATCGCGCAGTGTCCCGTTAGAACCCCTACAAGCATCCCGACCGTCCGCTTGCCAAATCCAAGAAGAATCTTTGTCCTCCCCGGATCTGGCAGTGGCCATAGGGTCCGAGATATCCTACAATTGGTCAAGGTTGTCCACCTTGCCCTCGTCGCCCTATCCGATATATCCCCTATCACACCGAATAGCTTCACCAGAGGAACCAGGACCTCCGTCTGTATAGGGTCCTCAACCGACTCGGAGCCATTCCTCGCACACTCGTCAGCCCGCTCGTTGGTAATGGTAACTAGTTACTTTTGTTATTACATTTCTTATTACCTTTATATGGCGATGTCGTGAAAAATAATGAGTTATGGTTACACACCAGCATACGAAAAATCAAAAAATATATCGCTACCTATGTGCTTACCAGTACTGACAAAAATAATTAGTCTAAAAATAGATTTTCAAAAAAATAAATTATATAAAAAAAAATATTTTTTATTGTATTTTTTTTTTATTAAATAAAATTTGCTCGTGCGGGAATCGAACCTGGGTTTACAGATTGCCAGTCAATAACTCTACTATCTGAGCTATGTCGACATGTTATATTTGATATATAAAAACACAATTGACCTGCCGCGCACAAGTCAGCTTACTCACCAACATACAAAAAATCAAAAAATATGTGGTTACATATATCTTAGCAGTGTTTAAAAAATATTGAGTCTAAAAATAGATTTTAAAAAACTTTCAAAAAAATCTAGAACATTATTTGCTATTTGAAATAATGATAAAAATAAGTCATTATCAGTAACTCATTATTATATGTTTTAAAATAATGCAGAAGGTAAATGGGTCTCATTACTGGTAGTCCAAAAAATAATGATATATCATTACTGTTTCTACACTGGGAAGTTAACATTTTTGTAGGTATTTAGTCTAGTGCATCATAATCAATCAAAAACCCAATTTCGAATTTTTTTGTTGTTACGCCCTTCTGCATTTTAGGCGACGATATGTATACTTAAAACAAATATCTTAGTCTTTTTATGTTTGGTCGAATGAATAGTTCATTTAATTTTATTAATTTTTTGTTTAATTTAATGAAAAAAACAAAACTACTTCTTCTTTGTTTACCTTTGACGACCAATGGGACACATATGTCCCATGCTGAATTTGCGCCCTGTAAGCAAGAAAACAAAACTATTCCTAATGTTCTGGTATTTCTGAAAACAGGTGGCACAGGTCCATGCTATATCAAAATTTTGGTCTTGCAAAACCAGTAACATCTGAATAAATGACCTCCAAAAAAGATGAACAAAAAATCTTATTTTTCAGATTTTGGGGTAAATTAATTAGGCGCTAAAAATACATGGGGCCAATTATTTGGTAAAATCTGAAAGCAAAAACTCTCCTCTATTAATGCAAGTCAGTTTAAAAAAAAATCGGTTGGAATATGTGGAAAATATAACAAAAAATAAAAAATGGGACATATATCAACCATTGGTCGTGAAAGGGTTAAAATATAAGATATTTAAATTAAAAAACCTTACAAGTTACTGGTTACGGAGTTTACATTTGGCGTATAAAATTGGTCACAAATTGTATATATTAACCAAAAATTGGTCATATTGTTATAAATTTTGTAAAACAGGTTCCCGTGCGCTGATATATATCAAAATATATAACTCAAATGTAATCCATGCATTAGAAATTAGCTGGTTACATGGTTTTTATCAAAATTTTTAATATCACCCATATAAGTTTTTATTTGTTGTTTCAAAAGGATTTTAGATTTTATTTGTTGTTTCGAAAATTGTTTACGCAATTTTAGAAATGTTATATTTTCTTGTTCGGCATACTAAATTTAATTAGAAACGGTATGTCACAAGACACAGGTAAGTATTGTATTTTTCGAAACTTTGACAAGGTCATGTGTGCAGTTTATAGATACTCGATTGTTGAAAATTTTAACAATATTATTTTTGTTTAAAAATATTCCGCCTGGGCTTTTACGAAAACCTAAGTTATTATTTTAATACCACTTTAACCAACATATTTCCAAAATTTAACAGTCATTTGTAAAAACTAATAGATTTCCGAAAAGGTTATTTTTGCAACAACATATTTTCATATAATTTTTTGTTTGATTTATCAGACATATATAAACACAGATAATGTAAGCTCCATTTTAGGAAACAAATTCAGCTGATTTCAGTGTGATGTGTTATTTTTAGCTTTGTTTTCGACTTAACTATATCCGTTAACCATCTTCTTTCTTCTGATTGCGATAATATTTATACTATAAATTTGGCATTAAAAGTTTACTACCCGGTGAAAAATTTCCATATATGCACATATATGGTCCAACCATATATGTATGGATCTGAAAAATGAGGTAACACCTAAGTATATGGACATATATGAATATATACGTTTATTAAATATATGCGAATACATGCGAGCGTTGCTGTCCTTTATTATAAGTTTGTACTATAGATATAAATTTATGTATGACATTCCAATTAGGCGCTAACCAAGTAAAAATGTTTGTATATAATAATATATAATTGTACATACCCATATTTGTTTTAGTACGCCATTGTATATAACCGGACATAATTACATAAATATATATATAATTTTTTCTTTCTCAAAAAAATTTAATATGATGTCTTATTTAGTTGCATATTACCACAAATCGATCAATATGTAATTGTATACTGCATCTACAATTAGATAAGGTTAACCCAATTATATATGACGTTATATATACCTATTTAGTACATAATCCAAAATAATATATATTTTTATATGATTTCATATTTAAAAAAAATACATTTCGTTTTGGATAAAATTATAAATTATATTACATCAAAGACTGGAAAAATTTTTAATCTCATTTTGAATACAGTCATATCTGGAGACTCTTGACAAAATAAGTCGACTTAAGAACATTTTCCAAGATTTTTGTCAACAATATAACTTTTGAATTCGCCTATTTCTGTGTGTTCCCCATATTTTCTACATTTTATTCACTAAAAAAATCTGTGAAACCTCTAAAATCAACCTTTTTGAAATTTTTTTAATTTCCGTTTCAAAAAGGAACTTATTTAATTTACAGCATTAGGAGTTTTCAATATAGGGATGTTTTTCGTGCACTATTCTAAAACGAATGTAATAAATTATAACATTTATTATCTGAATTTGTACAATTAGTTATGTAAAGATCGTTTTGACAAAACAAATTATTTTTAATTAAGCTCTTACATTTCATTAGAATTTAAATTACCAGTTTTTAAAACAACTCAAGTCGAAATGAGTTATAAAAACCCAAACAATGGGCAAGTTTACCAGAGAAACCCGCTACCGCTACAAATGATATGTAGCGCTTTATGATTACCTTAATCTGGTGAACGATGCTACTTTTGTTTTTGTTTTAAAATAAAAATATTTGTAGATATTTCATTGATTTTTTCGAAATTTTTTATTCCTTTATGATCATATTTGTATATGTTTATTTTTATTATTTAAAAAAAATATACAAAAAAACAAACAACAGCTGTTGGATCATTAACTGCTCACCAGATTTTTGAGTAGCGGATTAGCAACAGTTGAGCGTCTGGTAAAGGCAGTCAATGTTTCTAAGCTTTTTTCAAATTTTCTTTAGGCAGAACAACTATTTATAAAATTTGCATTCTTGATAACACCAGTTTTTGAACTTTGTTAGAAAATTTATACAAAAAGGTTTTAAGCAACAGTAAAGGTGTTTGTGCTATCTCGAACATGTTCTTTTGTCAAAATCCACAGATATGAATTATATTTCAGATAATAAAATAACTAAAAAAGGTTAAGAGTTTTCATGAAGTTTAACGTCAAAGCTAAAAAGAAATGAACTATTAGGGAATTAGATCTGGCAAAAATAGGTACTCTCAGGTAATTATTTCTGGAAATACTTAGGATTTCAATGAAATTTGTAGTGCAAAAACCGGGTAGTACAATATATGCTTTTTCATATATTTGTATTATTGGTTTTACTATAATTTTATACCACTATATAAAATCTGATCAAATTGTATCGCGCCATTATTCGGATACATTTGTATCTGATATTATCAAATTTTAAGTGAATCGATGCAAACCTATGTAATTATATGGGCCCATTTCTCGGATAAAATTGAATAAAGACACATGTTAAATTACATGTGACTGTATAAAGTTCCATATCATTTTTTTTTTTTTAGTCGGGTACATAAGGAGTGAGATCATAAAAATGTTAACACACATTTTTGCCTATAACTTTGGTATAAAGCTTCTCATATTTTTTTTTCCGCAGTTTACATTTTAAAAATATGTCAGTTAATAAATTAATTTACATCACGAGTTTTAATTAGCAATTTTTTACAGAATGGACGATGAAAGAAAAGTGCGTTCAAAAATAATTAAATATTATCAACAAAACCAAACATGGACATTAGAGTTGTCCAAAAAAAAAAAAAAGTTTGAATTTTCACGCTCCACAACCCTACAATTATGCCACTTTGAAAAAAAATGTGGTCAGATCAAAAAGATCACCAAAAATGTTTTGTTTAGAGGTAGCACATCGCAGTTGAAGTTTTGAGGTTGTACTTGTTCTATTATTTTTAATTAATTAAAAATAATGGAAAAAATGAGAAAAATTAAATATAATTATTATGATCGCGACATATCAAATCTAATATATAATTGAAATCGGAGTCGCGGATTTCGCGAAATTTGAAAATTACATACAAAAAATGATCAACTTCGATCAGGATGTTTTCTTATATTTACCAATATGAAAATTTCGTTTTTGCATTAATATACATATTAGGCCGGGTCGAATTTTTTTCGCATAAAGCGGCTAGCAAAAGCGAAAACTACAGAAAATTGTAAGAAAGTTTTGCCAAGAAACCATGGGTCTAAAATTAATTCCCAGTTCGCGCAGAGCGACTTTAGATTTTGAGGTCATACTTATTAAATTGTACTAAAAAACCTATAGTTTTAAAAATAACAGCATGCCATGCAATTAATGCAATAATAGCAGGCTTTTATAACTTATTTGTTTTTTCACGTGGCTGAGCAAAAAACAACAAAAAAAACAATCGTACGGTACTCTTAGCACACAAGTGGTCTGCGTTGAATAAACAATAGTGTGTTCTAAATAATTTTTTTCAAGTTTTAAATAGTTTTCGATTAATAAATTATAATGGAAACGTCTGCAATGTCAGTTGATTCCACCAATTTTGAAATTGATATAATTTCAATGAACTCCGGGTCTTGTGTTCTTCCCAGTCTGAATATTGGCTTGCCAAGAGATTTAAGTGATCAAAATCTACCAAGTAATCGTGACGTATTAAATTACTATTTATTTTTACGCGTGGCTGAGCAAAAAACAACAAAAAAAGCAATCGTACGGTAATCTTAACACACAAGTGGCAAAAAAAATTTGGAAAATTTGGAATAAACTAAACATTCCGTTAATCAATGAAAAAAGTGCCTCGAAAAAACTGAAAACATTGCTAAATAAATATCATAATGAAATAAAATATAAAAGTAGACCAAGTAAGTCTTCAACGTTTCTGGAAACAATTGATCAAGTGTTTTATATTGGAAAATGTCAGTGCACAAAAACATTGCCTTGCTGCTGTGGTTTAATACCCATTGAACTCCAAGACTTTATGATTGATCAGCACATTGAGAGGAAGCTAACCATTCCCGAATTCGAGGCGATTGCTGTTCACCAACAATCAACAATGTCGCCAACTAGTCTTGATCCAACTTTTTTTCCTGGCTCAACAAATATGGATGTTGAATCAGAGGTGATGTTTGCCATGCCAACTGCAAGAGAGCAAAGTTCGTCGAAAAAAAAAATTAATACCAAAAGGTACGAAACACCTCATTTCGCTATGGCGTGCGATAGGTTTGGAATCGGTAATAGGGTTGCTTCTTTTTTGGCCACATCGCTTTTCAAAGATATTGACTTTAAAGATGAAAATGGGGAACCAATAATTATGGACAAATCTAAAGTTTCACGTGAAAGAAAGAAATGTAGGGATTCTCTTCGAAGAAAGCCACGCAATGACTGCGATCTGGTAGCCTTCTCCTTTGATGGCAGAAAAAACAACTCTCTGACGAGCGAAGAAGAAAATGGAAGATATCATCCGAGAATGGTAAAAGAATCACATTTAGTGGTTCTTAAAGAGCCTGAGAGCAGATTACGTAAAAGTCGACGCCGAGGACGCTAAAACAAAACAGAGGCAATTGTGCGAGTTCTTTATAGAACAAAATATGTCCCTTGAGAAACTGATTGGAATTTGCTGTGATGGAGAAGCAACAAACACAGGTTCTGAAAATGGAATTTTAAGGAGATTCGAAGTCATGTTGAATAGACCATTGCACTGGTTTGTTTGTTTATTACACTTTAATGAACTTCCACTTCGTCACTTGTTCTCCGCATTGGAAAAGTCCACTACAAGCGGACCGCGCACAGCTAGTGGGATAATAACAAAGCAAATCGAAACATGCGAGCAGATGGCGGTAAGCAAACAATTGTTTTAAAGAGCCTAACATTGTATATTTTGATCAGAGCTAAATAAATAAAATCTTTCTGTAGGCTGTACCCGACTTTAAGGCCATTTCGTTGGGAGATATGCCTCCACCCATTCATGAAAAAACGCTCTCGACGGACGTTCAGTACTTGTATCGAATGGCAAATGCAGTTTGTGATGGTTTCTGCCCCGAAAATTTAGCCAGTATGAAACCGGGACAAATTGTCCACTCTCGATAGCTAACAAAGGCAAGCAGACTCTTACGTTTATACGTGACAACTAGTTCACCATCAGCGAATTTAAAAACTTTGGCAACTTACATAATGAAAGTTTACGTACCGATGTACTTTAACATTAAGTTCTACAACTCAGTTGTATACGGCAGTCTCTTGTTTTTTAAATTTATACAGTCCACGCGATATTTACCACCAACGCTGCGAGAAATTGTTAACACTGTAATCCAAAATAATTCATACTTCGCTCATCCTGAAAATATCTTACTGGCAATGCTTTATGATAAGAGAAAAGATGTTCGCGAAAGAGCCATAAAAAAGATACTACATTATCGTGATAAACTTTGTGATCCGACTAATCTAAGGGTTTATGATAAAAAGCACGCAATAAATTTTGAATGCTCAGACTACTTTGATCTGGTTGACCTAGATGATGACAGTGTTTTGTCTGAGCCTCCATTCTCAGCAAACATTCCATACGAACACTTGTTGCAGTTTATTGAGTCTGATGATCCGCCGCTTCCTGACCCAGGGATTCCATGTCATACCCAAGCAACTGAGCGTTGTGTACAGCTTCTGACAACAGTTTCGCGACGCGCTATCGCAAATAATAGAGACGATATCATGGCCGTAACTATAGAAAGTCGTACTACAACACCACGCATGGAATCCAAAAAAGACTTTAAAACCTAAAAAAACTAAAACTAGAAAAGATTCCCAGTCATCAGCAAAAAAACCAATGTCTGTAACTTGCACCACAAAAACATTTAATTTTTTGAAAACTTAATTACAATAATAAAATTTTATTTTCGATCCACCGTATTTTCCACAATTTTAGCATTTTTTTAAAAAATATGGGAATATCTGTATGCTGCATACATAGAAGCACAAACTTTCGTTATAATCGAAGAAACCAAGCACAATTTTCCGGATCGCTTCTTATGAAAGTATAGGTTTTTGAGTACAATTTAATAAGTATGACCTCAAAATCTAAAGTCGCTCTGCGCGAACTCGGAATTAATTTTAGACCCATGATTTCTTGGCAAAACTTTCTTAGAATTTTATGTAGTTTTCGCTTTTGCTACCCGCTTTGTTGGTTTTTTTCCACCCATACAAATCGACCCGGCCTAATACATATATCTGTGGAATGTCCTATTATGTGAGATAGGGTTTTTGGTAGCAATAAAATTATAGCAATCTAAATAATAGCGAAATATTAAAAAACGTCAAGTTTTAAGTTAATTTGCAAGGATATCTGTTATCCTTTTTAAAGTTAAAATCAGTGTTATATATAATGAAGGTCCTTGGTAAGTAAATTGCAAAAGTATAACAAATTGCATTTTTCGATAACACCGTTTACAGGTAATTAGGAAAATATCTCAAAAAACTTGAGTGTTTTTGAATTTCCAAAAACCGCAAATAATTCATAAACCAAAAATTTTTTTTAAGTTTCGATTGCTGATTCATAATCTTCATTAAAATATAGATCAGATTTGAGAAATTTGCTCATACAAGGCAAAAACGAATTGAATTTTTTAATTACATCTTTTCGGAAAATTTCGAAAATTTGACTAAAATATGAATTTTTTTGTATAAATTTTAAAAAAACCACATTAAGTAACTTTTAAGTAATTCTACTTAATTTTTTTAAGTTTTGATTTCAAATTCCTTATATTCACATTAATTAAGACCAGATTTTAAAAAAAATTGTTAAATAATAGCGTACAGGTTAAGAAATAATTAAATTAAAATTCAACCCTACTTTTTGTATAAATTACTCTAGAGATAAATTACTAATTCTAAAAAAAAAACAACTTTTTGTGCTACCTTTAAATAACAGCGGATTTAGCTGAAACTTGGTACAGAGAGTTTTTAGACATTAAGGATTAGGGGCAACATTGTGGAGATCGCGAATTACAACTTTCATGTTTTTTTGGACCACTCTAATGGACATACAAAAAATTGCCAAAGAAACTAATGTATGCCGCCAAACAGTTTCAAAAGTGGTAAAAAAGTATCTGGAACACCTAACAATTGACAGGAAGCCGGGAACAGGAACAACGACTGGTTATCGTAACATTGGTAAGGCATATAAAGTTAAAAGCATCTTTAAGAGAGCTCCTAACACATCTGGCAGAAAAACAGCTCGGTTAGTCCAATGCTCGGACTTTTTTGTACGTAAAGTGAAACGTAAGGTAGGACTAAAGTCCTACAAAGTTCAAAAAGTTCCCGATAGAAACGCTTTTAAAAATTTGGAGGCCAAAACCAGAGCTCGAAAATTGAAATCAAATTTTAAACAAAAATACAACTGTTGTGTAATGGACGACGAAGCTTATGTCCTGGCTGATTTTTCGCAGCTCCCTGGTCAAGAATTTTATATTTCCGATGTTCGAGGAAATGTTGCGGAAAAATTTAGGTCGAAAAAGCAAACGAAATTCCCTAAAAAATTCCTAGTATCGCAAGCCATATGTAGCTGCGGCCAAAGAAGCCAGTCATTTGTGACATCTGGCTCTATAAACAGCGAAATTTATATCAAGGAGTGTTTGCAGAAGAGAGTTTTTCCATTTTTGCCAAGAGAGGCAAATCCACCAAACTGCCCGGAGCTCAGGCCAGTGGAGAGATATTGAGCTCTTGTTAAAAGAGAATTAAAGGGCACAAAAAAGGTCTCCCAGGACATGCAATATTTCAAACGTAGATGGACCACCTGCTCTAAAAAGGTGACAGAAACTACCATAAAAGCCTTAATGGGAGGGTTTCCGGAAACAGTAGATAACTTTGTTCGTAGTGGTTAGAATTCCATGCGGTTTTTTTTGTTTGATTTTGTATTAAATTTTATTTAACAAAAATTTGGTTATAAGTCTTAAAATTCAGTGGTTTGTTTTTTATTTAACTTTATGTGTGTTAACATTTTTATGATCCCACTCCTTATGTTCCTTTTTTTATCCATGGCATTAAATATAAATCCATATTTATCCAAATATGAGTTCCTCTTTCAAATATGGACAAATATATTCTTCCAAATATGTTCATATACAACTCCCTTTTGCATAAATTGAATAACATATACTTCCATATTTGTCCATATGTGAGTGTCATTTCCATGTATGAAATAACAGATGCCTCCATAGATGTCTGTATATGAAATATTTTCCATATTTAATTTTTTGCTTTATTTAGGCGATATAGCCCATAGGTTGAAGACTACCCAGCAAAAATGTGGAAGCAGTGAAAACGTTTACTGCTTCCTTACTGCTACTTTTACCGTTTCTAAAAATGTATAGCTTCGTAAACAGCATAAATGAAAGCCCTAAGTTGATTACTTGTTTACATCGCTTTTTGCTGCGCTTTTTAAAAAGCCATGACATGAGCAATACATTTTGATTGCTTAAATATTTTTGCGGTTCTTTTATCAAAATTTTTTAAAATGCGGAAAAAAGATATTTTAATAAAAATAAGAAGTTTTACTGAAAATAAGAGGAATTTTCTCTTCACGGAAAAATATGCAGGAATATTGTGCTTTTGAGAAGGCATGATTTTAAATATTTGAAAAGCTTTATAATATAACTTCCGAGAAGGCATGAATTATCGACATTTTAAAAGAAAAACAGAAGCTCTAATTAAAAGCGGTGAATTCATGCCTTTTCGGATCTCGAAACAAGTGCTTTCACGCGAGCTATCTTGAACAAAAATCAGGCATAATATCATCAAAAACGCAATCGCTTCACTGCTCAACTTTCCCTGACGAAACTGCTTCCAAGCAAGCAGTAATTTCTGCTGGGGAATAAAGCAATCCAATAGTCAAAGAATTTCGGATTTTGCTGTGAATAACACTGTCAGCAAAATAAAATCACACTCCATACATTTCTCACTTGAAAATCGTTCCTTAAAAAATAATCTTCGGAGGCAAAAAAAGTAGGACATTATGTTTTCTCTTCATATAATACAACTTGTCTAATAAAAAATTATTATTTAGCCAAAAACTATTTAAGATCCGAAGACCGTTTTTTAGCGGCGTTGGGCATTAGAGGGTTAACTCATAAAAAAACTCAAAGTGCATTAAATCGTGTTTCAGATGAAAATTAAAATATTTCTTTTCGTATGTATATTAACTTTCAACGTGGATAATTATCAACGTTGAAAACTAAACGTTTATACATTTCCACTACCGTTATTTCTTCGAGCTACTACTTAAAATGTTTTGCTGAAGTGTGTTCAATTATACCGGGAATATTACAAACACTGTTTAATTTTCTTTTATAATCCAAGCGATTTAATGTCGACTTGCATCAGAGTCTTAAAGTTGATACTCAATACAGTTATTATTAATTAACCCAGTAACATATGTTTTGTTTTAATTTTATTAAATGTATACTAAAGTAAAATTAAGAAAATTAACAATAATAAAAATTATATTTTTTTTTAATTAAGAAAAAAAATCTATGCCGCTTTTAACGGGTTTCCTTAAAAAACCGTAACCGAAACCCGTTCCTTAAAACAGTAATTTTCGAACAAACCGAACCCCATTAAAATGGCCGGCTTTTTGGACACTATAGTCCAGGGGTGGCAAGATTTTTTTCGCTGCGTGCCAGAAACTGAAAAATTTTTTTTTGTTAAAATTTCTCGCGTGTCACCTTAATTTTAGTTGTCTTTTAAAAGTCCTTTTTTAAAAATTTTTAAAATTTAGAAAATTTCTCATTAAAATATCATCGCAGATGTATCAGATGTATTTATCAGTGCTACGGATAACCCCCAAAGTTAAAAATTAAATAACATCCAAGAAATGATGTAAAAATGTTTGACAGTTATTTAATTTTTGGGGGTTTATTTAATCTTTAAATATAGAGATTATTTCATTATGAAAAATGAAATAAAATTAAAAGAGTTTGAACATTATTGCCTTTTAATTTTTTTTTGTTGGTTATTCCATATTTGGTGGTTATTTCATATTGTTAAAAACAGTTAAATTAATGGGCGCTATCAATTATTTAAATACGTAAGAAACTTGTTGAAAAATGTACTTCGGTCAAAAATTTGATTTCAAATTCCAACAAGGGGGGTTATTTCAATATGAAACTTATTTTCAGCCTTTATTTAATTGAGTGTTATTTCGTAACACCTATTTTCCCTTAAAAAAACTTAAGGTTTTAGATCCAATTTTACTACAAGTTGTTTTCCATTTTTGTGCAATTTTCTGGTACTTTTTACTTCTCCGATTATGAGGCATTTTCTCATCGAAACATTTAAACATCTTTCATTCTAGAATTTTATAAATTTTCCCAAAATTTTCTGATAATCGAATTTGCGAGTTCTGTATTAAACATATTTCTTTAATCAAAAAATGGTGGCGATACTGAGTTTTATTCATTTTAAAAGACGATTTACAAGCTCTATGAAAAATTTCACCATTATGGAGTTAAATCACACATTTTTATAGCGTAATTTAACATTTAACTGAACTAACTAAAATCCACTCGCGTGCCACTACTGACACGCGTGTCATAGTTTTGCCAGCCCTGCTATAGTCCAAATTAAAAGCAATGGGGTGACAAACGGAGCGACCCCGGTTCTACACAGTTCGCGATATAAAAAATTTTGAATTTTACAATAAATTTTGTGGAACGTGTTATTATATTTATAGAATTTATAATCCCCAAATCAATTAAAAGAACAATTCAAAATTCGTAAATAAATTTCGATAAGGGAAGGAAAATATTATGCAGAATTTAAATAATTTCACACTGAGATCACTGATATTTGTTACAATGCATAATTGAGTAAAATTAACAAATAAATTTATAAAAAAATTATTTTAAAAAAACCTGAAACTAAGAGAGTAAAATTTATAATTATTGAATCTATTTGTTTGGAGATTAACAGAATTTTCAGGTGAAAGTAAATGGCACATCATGCATAAACAAAATCAAAACCATACCGGTTTAAACGTATAAAACACGTATTTACACCCGGTTCTTTCAAATATGATTTTTACAAAAACCCTAACTTAGACTTTCTGAAATCTTCAACATTTTGGACACTTGAATCAGGCGTTAATAAAGTGCAAACTTATAACTTCAAAACACTCTTATTATTAACTTTTAGCAAAATTTAAATATACTAATACTAAACATAATTATATAATTATTAGGATAATTTAATTGCCCACTAACCGTAAGAGCAATTACTTATTGTCCAATATTGGCAGGAGTAATTAAAATTAAAAAAAAGAAATCTTATTAGCAGCTTTTGAATAAAGTTCTATTATTTAGAAGCTCTTGAACAAAGTTTTAGTAGAAGTCCTTGTCACAAAAATCGTTTTTTTTTGTATTGTTAAGTAGTGCATTTTGTTGAAGACATTCTTTTCCAACCCCATATAAATTTGTTAATTTACCACTGATTGTAATTTTCCGAAATTTGTCATTTACATATCTCACAATAATCACAACCCTTCTGGAGTTAATAAGTGAAAGAAATCAAAATCATACAAGTTAAATATTCTGTGGGATATCATATAAATTATTGTAAAGTTAATAACAGACGTTTTTAATATTTAACAAAAATAAAAAAATATGTATTTATTGTAAGGTTTTTGCCCTAAGGCGTTGAAAATCCATTATTATCTTCCAAAGCCTGTGGGATTTTATTTTGGCTTCCGCTGAGCATTAACAGTTTGTTTAAAAAGTTTGCTTGTGCTGGGTTTGTTGCTTACCTGGTTGATTGGTTAAAATACATTGGTTGCTTGCGAGTGTCTTCTTTTATTGTTATCTACAACAAAAGTTTATGTAGATGTTCTGTGTGTCTGTGACTGTGTGTGTGATTAGAAAAATTGGTAGCGTAGGTTAAATTTATGTGCGTGTACATTAGATGTTATATCTAATTCCTAACCAAGAAAAGCTACTGTATTTATTTAACCTTAAAGTTAAATGAAATTAAGCCAGATAGTATTTAATGTACAGCGTAATTCGCTTATAACGAACACAGGTTACAATGAACAAGTTTTCTGGCCCGAACTCATTTACTTATATATTTTATACAAATTATTCCTTTTTAAATAAGTGCCCAGCAAAAAAAAATTGGAAGTAATGCTGTACAAACTAATTACTTCTATCACTGCTTCACAAGTATTCGTTAGTGTATTTTTACTGCTTTTTAGAAGTTAATCTGAGCAACTTCAAAAAATCATTTCATTCATTGCTTCCAAAGTATCCGTTATTATATTTTTGCAGCTTTTTTCTGAACAACATCCAAAAAATCACTCTAAAGAGTAATTGCTCTAAAAGTGATCCTAAAAAGTAATTTTGGTATCATTTGGCATTTGCAAACAGAGGGTCGCGGTTTCGATTGCCTGCGGGACCAATATTTATACCCTACACCACTAGGTGGTCAGGGTATTATAAGTTTGTGCTGATGTTTGTAACACCAAAAACTATTGGTCGTAGACCCACCTTATAGTATACCGATCGGTTCAGAATTTTTTTTATTTCGATTTAACGATGACCGTCTGTCCGTCCGTCCGTCTGTCTGTCCATGCAATCTTGTGCGCACTCTACAGGTCGCAAATATTAAGATATTTTGATGAAATTTGGTACACCGACCTATGTCAGCCCAAGGATGAAGCCTATTGATTTTGGTTAACACCGGTCCATGTTTAGACCTAGTGCCCATATAAGGGTCCCCCCCAAAATTATATTGTTTATACGCTGCGGGTCGCAAATATTAAGATATTTTGATGGAATTTGGTACACAGACCTATGTTGGCCCAAGGACGAAGCGTATTAATTTTGGTGAACATCGGTCCATGTTTAGACCTAGTGCCCATATAAGGGTCCCCCCCAAAATTGGCTTGGTTACAAACAGCAAGTCGCAAATATTAAGATATTTTAATGAAATTTGGTGCGCTGACTCACATTATAGAAAATTTTTGCACAAGCCCCATTTTAACCCATTCGAATTTCGGATCCAAACATTAGTTGGCTTTTAACCAGACTGGTGTAGGGTATTGTATAGTCGGCATGCCCGACTTTAACCTTTTTACTCGTTTTTTTATTATTTTAAGTATTATTTATTATTTACAATTAATCGAAAATGAAATACATATAAATGGAGGAAAAATTGAGATCGCAGAAGCGGCTAAAAACCTTGGTATCATTTTCAACAAACATTTAACATGGACAAATCATATTAACTCGCTTGTTGGTCAAACCTACGCTAAGTTAAGGGCTCTTTGGGCAACACAGTTTTTTACTCCTCTGAAAGTGAGAATACTGCTAGCAAAGTCATACCTAATCCCCGGTTTAATATATGGTTGTGAACTTTTAGGGAATTGTGATATTACTAGTAAACGCCAGTTAACCGTTTTATACAACAATATCATCAAATATGTCTAAGGCTTGAGAAGGATTGATCATGTGTCATTATTTGCCACAAAACTCTATGGTGTATCTTTCGAGAGCCTTCTTACGATACGAGTACTTTTAGCTTATCATAAAATTATTTATACAAAAAATCCTCCGGATCTTTATACAGTATGCCATATCCCAAAGGGGAAGAAAGACAATAATACCAGTGAAATAAAAGACATTTAAGATTTAATATGTCATTATTTATACATATAACTAAATAAATGAAATAGAAATGAAAATGTGAGTAGCATTTTATGGATTTTTTATCTATTAAAATTAATAATATAGGAAATATCTGTGGAGAAGTTTCAAAACTAATATTTCACAATAATAAGGAAATGTAATGTACTACGTTCGTAATTTTTTTAAATATTCGATGTGTATGAGGAGCAATTGTTTAAAACACCCATTTGGCAGAACTGAAAACGTTCCGTCAATTAATATTCTCCGATTCATGTTATTCGAAATGTTTTCTTTTATAACCTAATTGCTTTATCAGATGCAAATACGCAATACGAAAAATGAATAACATCATGACAAACTTTAAAAAATGGCGTGGAATCAGAACCCTCATGTAGGCTTAGTCTAAAGTTTTTAAACATATATTCCCTTTAAAAAGCTTCTATAACTTCTCTAGGTGTCTTTGGAGACGTCACGAAAACTTTGGCAGCCAAATACTGCAGACCTCGTTTAATTTTTGTGAAATCATTATTTTTTGTTGCTTCTTGATTTCTATATGAACAACATTTTAATTTTGTTAAAATTTAAATATTAAAAAAAATTAATATGGAGTTTTATATGGTAATATATAACTTAATGTGATCCATGTACCATTTCATCCGAAAAATGGCCCGATATAATTGTGTCAGTTGGTTATCACTTTTTATCTAATTGTATCAGTTTAGATCTTAACTGATTAGATATATAGTTATCAGATGAAATTTTATCTGATTTTTGACCTGATACAATTTTATCGGTTTATCTCGCATGGTATTAGTTTAGATCCAAATAGATACATTTTTATACAAATTTATATAGTTATATTTGAATTTTGACCTGATGCGATTATATCTGCTTTAAAAATTTGATACAATTATATAAGGCAAATGTCGGATACAAATATATTTTATTTACATAATATTGTACCAACAACGATCTAAACAGATACCATTAGATATAAACCGGTAAAATTGTATCAGGTCAAAAATCGGATATAATTTCATCTGATTAATGTATAATTTTATTAGTTGAGATCTAAACTGATACCATTAGATAAAAACTGATACAATTACATAGGGCCATTTTTCGGATGAAACTGTATATTTATACAGAAATAACTTAATCGCATTTTATATGACTATATGTAACTGTTTTTACTCGGGAATTTAAAAAAAAAATCACCTGTCACGGGACAGGTACATTGTGCTATTTTCACCAGTCACAGGACCAGTCCTGTTTTCACCGGTCACGAGTCAGGCCACAGGATAGGTTCCACAGAATAGGTTATCATGCAATATCACATCTGCTTGTGCTCACGTAGTTTAAGTGCGTGTGTTTTCTATAACCTGATAAGTCAGCTTATAGAAATGTTATAAGCAAAAAATTTTAAAAATTTGGAAATTCAGAAAAAAAATTTAAAAATTTAAAGCGTTTTTGTAAAATTTTTGGTAAGCTTCCCGAGTGAAAATAGTTAGGTATATATGGTCATATATAATGTGATTGAGCTACACCTGGCTATGAATGGAGTCACATTAAGACACATATCATTATATACAACTACATCTGATAGCATTTGTGAACGAATTTTTTATACGGTAATTGATATTATTATATGTCCCCAAATCTTACTCCATATATGTAGATACAACTACATAAGCCATATGAAATTAAAAAAAATATATGTAGTGACCGATATGATTATATATGGTTCCATACAAAGTTACATATAAATGTATTTGACGCCATACTAAAAATATTTTATTGTAATTTTATATAACTTTATATATGATCCTATACAAAATATATAGTTCAACATAAATATTAGTTTTCTGTAAATTAAGATTTATTTAAACATGGCTTCTCATATAACCATATAAGGCTCCTAAACGAAATTATTTTTTACCCTAGTAAAAATGATTTTTATATAATCATATATGATTTTTATACAATCATTTATGATTTTATACAATTATAACTTGTCGAGTATTGTGAAACATAGATTTTTATATGATTATATCAGAAGATATTTAATTAAATAAAATTATATTAACCAGATCCACCATTTTCCGGATCAAATTATGTATGGGTTAATATAATTATATAAAAAATATATTATTTGATCTGAAAAATGGTGGATCTGGTTAATATAATTTTATATAATTAAATATCTTTTGATATAATCATATAAAAATATATGTTTCACAATACTCGCCAAGTTATAATCCCGGGTAAAAATCTTAATATGGTGTCATATATAATTATATCTTATTTGATAAGTCCCCATATACAACCACATACAGCTTGATCCGAAAAATGGGTCATCTACATGTATCTAATTATACAAAATTAGATATAATTTGATACAGTTTGATCCGAGATTTGTCCATATCCAGGACATCATATTATATCTAATTCGATATAAAAACATCTGATTTTATATAATTTTGTCTGATAGTAGGTATACTTTTTATGTATAACAGCTATTAAATTGACATTGAAATTTGTATAGTTTGAACAATTTTAAAGGCCCAAATTTTATAACATAAAATAAAAATTTAGTTGAATGCTTTTGTCTTCTAAATCGTACGCATCATTTTTTAACATGAGTTTACATGAAAAAAAAAACCACGTGAAAATTATTTGGCTATGAGTAATTAACTCTTAATTTGCAGACTACTAAATTTGATGTTGAACTATATATTAATTTCTACGGGATTATATAGAAAGTTATATAAAATTACAAGAATATATTTTTAGTATGACGACACATACAGTGTTATATAACTTAGTATCGAACCATATATAATCATATCGGTCACTACATATATTTTGATTAGTTTTATATGGCTTATATTGTTATATATGGAGTCAGATTTGGGGATATGTAATAACATCATTTACCATACAAAAAATTCGTTGAGAAAATAATATCAGATGTAGTTGTATATAATGATATGTGTTTTAAAGTGACTCCATTCATTGTCAGATATAACCCAATAACATTATATATGACAATATATAACTATTTTTACTCGGGATTGTATAAAATCATAAATGATTGTATAAAAATCATATATGAATATATAAAAATCATTTTTACTAGGGTATATATAATTTCATATTAAAACGAGTAAAAAGGTTAAAGTCGGGCATGCCGACTATACAATACCCTACACCAGTCTGGTGTATTGTTTGGATCCGAAATTCGAATGGGTTAAAATGGGTCTTATGTCAAAATTTTCTATAATGTGAGTCAGCGCACCAAATTTCATTAAAATATCTTAATATTTGCGACCTGCAGTTTGTAACCAAGCCAATTTTGGGGGGACCCTTATATGGGCACTAGTTCTAAACATGGACCGATGTTCACCAAAATCAATAGGCTTCGTCCTTGGGCCAACATAGGTCTATGTACCAATTTTCATCAAAATATCTTAATATTTGCGACCTGCAGCGTATAAACAATATAATTTTGGGGGGACCCTTATATGGGCACTAGTTCTAAACATGGACCGATGTTCGCCAAAATCAATAGGCTTCGTCCTTGGGCCAACATAGATCTATGTACCAAATTTCATCAAAATATCTTAATATTTGCGACCTGCAGCGTATAAAAAGTATAATTTTGGTAGGACCCTTATATGGGCACTAGGTCTAAACATAGACCGATGTTCACCAAAATCAATAGGCTGCGTTATTGGGCCAATATAGGTCTGTGTACCAAATTTCATCAAAATATCTTAATATTTGCGACCTGCAGCGTTTAAACATTATAATTTTGGTAGGACCCTTATATGGGCACTAGGTCTAAACATGGACCGATGTTCACCAAAATCAATAGGCTGCGTTATTGGGCTAATGTAGGTCTGTGTACCAAATTTCATCAAAATATCTTAATATTTACGACCTGCAGCGTATAAACAGTATAATTTTGGTAGGACCCTTATATGGGCACTAGGCCTAAACATGGACCGATGTTCACCAAAATCAATAGGCTGCGTTATTGGGCCAATGTAGGTCTGTGTACCAAATTTCATCAAAATATCTTAATATTTACGACCTGCAGCGTATAAACAGTATAATTTTGGTAGGACCCTTATATGGGCACTAGGTCTAAACATGGACCGATGTTCACCAAAATCAATAGTCTGCGTTATTGGGCTAACATAGGTCTGTGTACCAAATTTCGTCAAAATATCTTAATATTTGCGACCTGCAGCGTATAAACAATATAATTTTGGTAGGACCCTTATATGGGCACTAGGTCTAAACATGGACCGATGTTCACTAAAATCAAACTTGTTCGTCCTTGGGTCATCATAGGTCTGCGTACCAAATTTCATCAAAATATCTTAATAGTTGCGACCTGTAGAGTGCGCACAAGATTGCATGGACAGACAGACAGACGGACGGACGGACGGACAGACGGACATCGTTAAATCGAAATAAAAAAAAATTCTGAACCGATCGGTATACTATAAGGTGGGTCTACGACCAATATTTTTTGGTGTTACAAACATCAGCACAAACTTATAATACCCTGACCACATAGTGGTGTAGGGTATAAAAATTATGCTTACATTTCATAAGACAAAAACATTCAAATGCATTTTTATAAATCGCAACCGATTTTTTTAGCTGTTAAGCATAACTTCTAGTCATAAAAAGCCTACAAATTATCTGAATTAATTATATAAAGTCAGATATGTTTATATGGAATTATATATAATTTAATGTCCTGGATATGGATAAATCTCGGATTAAATTGCATCAAATTTGATATAATTAGACACATGACCCATTTTTCGGATCAAATTGTATGTGGTTGTATTATCATATAAAATATAATTATATAAAACACCATATTAAAATTTTTAACCGCGTTAAAACGAACTTCGCCTGGAACGAACTTAATTTTGCGGTACCTACGAGTTTGTTATAACTGAACTCCACTGTATAAGTTATTCGAAATACTTAAATTCTACAGTGCACTATGGGTAACAAGTTTGGAAAATTGTAATTAATAACAACTGTGGACGGCTTGAGCACAATACATTTAGTTCATGCATTTTTCCATATTACCTTGAAGGCTTTTAAATATTTCGGGTTTTGTTAATTACATCAAACTTAGAAATGTTACATATCATTCGCTGCAAATATCCACATAATCGGACGCTTAATTAGTTTTCAAATGATTTTTGGAAGTGGTTTCAGTAAAACAGTTTTGGAATTTTTCTTGAAAATTATAGAATCTAAATATACCTACACTCAAATTAAATTCTTTTGAAATTTACCGAATTTTTAGTAGGAAACTGTACTTCTACTCAGTATTGCCAGATACTTTTTTCATTATCCTCAAAAAAATTTAAAATATCCCCAGAAAAATCCCGAACTCGAAAAATACTTCAATTAGTCAATATCTTATTCAAAGGAGCAGTTTGATTTTTGTTGAATCAAGCTAATTGATCCAATTTTAACAAATCAATTTAACAAAAAATGTTTGGCTTGATTTATAGATCGCTAATCATATCATAAAACGAAAAATTTAATCGAATCAAAATTGATTTAATTCCAATTTGAATAAATCTCCTTATAACTTTATTCAATTAAATCATTGATTTAAAGTGATATTCAATTATTAACTAATTCGTAAAATTAATAAATTTTAATGCCAGCTTATTCAAAAAAAAAAAATTATCTTTTTCAATATTTTAGAAACTTGGACATTAATCTTATTAAAATCTCAGGCATAAAATATTTATTCGTGTTAGAAAGCACTGAATTGTTACGAAAAATGTAAAAAAGAGTAAATTTGTACTTTTCGTTGAAATTATGGGAAAAAACTTGATTAATGATTTCTGAAAATTATTCAAAATTAATGTAATCTCCAAAATTTACGAAAAGTTGTAAATATCCGCAAAAAATTGCCAAAATATTTTTCAAATCCCAAAAAAAATTCCCTATCCCCAAATGAAAATTTTTGTACCAAAGACCAACAAAATATCCCCAAATTTGGGACAAACCCCCAAGTCTGGCCAGCATGCTTCTAATAAATATAAATTGAGTAAATTTACTCTATGTGTGTAACTTCAAAAAGAAACACGCACATTATGTTTAAGTCGGTACATAAATAATGAGTAATTTTATATTGAAAGTTTGTTTAAAGTTAAACTACAAAAAAACAAATTATTTTTATTTTTCAATAAAACAATAAATAAATTTTAGTCAGTATTTTAATAATTATGAGTTATATACTCGTACTAATATACAATAAATAAATTAAATTGAAATAATTTATGATAAAAATAATGCAATTAATTTAAAAATCTGAGAACAATTAAATAAAATTTTAATACCTGTGTTATTGCTATATATTGAACTAAAAACAATATTTAAAACATACATGGGCACACTGCATTACATATCAAGTGCATTATTTATTCCAGTAATCAGTAAATTCTTACTGAGAATGAAATTTAGTTTCCATTACCAGTAAAATTTTACTGATTACTGAAAAGAATGCAGTAATCAGTAAATTTTTACTGATAATGAAATTTAATTTGCATTACCAGTGTTTGCGCCGGCCCTTTCAATTGCGACCATAACAGGCGAATTTTGCCTGGCGGTAAAATGCCGCCGCCACTGCAGTTGTGATCGTGCCCTGAGGGTGTGGGTACCGGGTATTCGCATGAAAAACTCGGTACTTCACATTTTCAGGGCACTATCCTCCTTTAATTTTTATTATTGTTTATTGTTTTTTCGTGATCGATCGGGCAACAGCGGCAGCAACAAGTGGTGTAAAGAAAAATATTTGAAGAGAAAATGAACCTGTAAATAGATAAGAAATAATTTTGTAAAAGAAGAAGAAAAAATCATTGAAAGGAAAGAAAAAACAACCAAGTGAAAGAATTCAATAAAATATATAAAACATAAGAAAACAATCTAAAGGAAAAGTGGTTTTTATTTAAAGAAAGGAAAAACAAAAGTGTCTTAGTGAAAAATAAGAGAAAATTGGCTGAAAGAGGGAAAAAGCTCCCAGTGACGCCGGTATCTGACCTGCAACCACATCGTAGCCCCAAAGTGACGGCCACAACACGTACTGACCCCAACAACCAGTAAAATCTTACTGATTACTGAAATTTTTTTAAGTAAACAGTAAAAATTTACTGGTAATGCAAATTAAATTTCATTACCAGTAAAAATTTACTGATTACTGGAATTTTTTACTGGTAATGCAAATTAAATATTATTATCAGTAAAAATTTATTATATTTCACTAAAATTTTGATTTAGCTCTACAAAAAAAAAACAATATTTATACATCGCGCAACTTTGAAGTGGATTTGAGGGGTGCTGATTTTGAAACTGCAACCAGTTTTTTTCAAATTGGCTCTAAATTTTGCACAATGCTTAATTTTACTTTCTTCCATTTTTCAACCAATTATTTCAATAAAAAATTTAGTAATAAATTTATAACTTAGTAATAAATTTATAACTTAGTAAATAACAAATTAAATTTGGTATATATTAAGAAGCTTTTGGTTTTATTAAGTGCCTAAATAATTTAATTCCTGTGATGAGAGTGTATTAAATTGTCAATAATCAGTAAGATTTTACTGGTAATGCCAATTAAATATCAGTATTACTGATTACTGCATTTTTTTCAGTAATCAGTAAAAATTTACTGGTAATGCAATTTAAATTTCAGTACCAGTAAACATTTACTGATTACTTAAATTTTTTCAGTAATCAGTAAAAATTTACTGGTAATGCAAATTAAATTTCATTACCAGTACAAATTTACTGATTACTTAAATTTTTTTCATTAATCAGTAAAAATATACTGCTAATGAAAATTAAATTGCAATAACAGTAAAAATGTATTTTTACTGAAATTTTACTGGTACTGCAAAGTGCCCATCTATGATTTAAATGAGTTTTAGACTTCCACATGATTCAACAATAATTAACGAAAACGATTACATACAGTAGTGGCCAATAAATTAGAAACGATTCAAGTTTTTTCTAATTTTATTCTCGTTGCCTTTAGTTTGAAATATCAAAATATTGGCTAAATGCGCCCCGAAAGGCAAGGAAAATGTTCATAATATTGTACAGAATTTTAAAGTAATGTTTCTTTTTTCATTTTGTCACTTTTTTTAAGTGGGCATGGCTTTTAACGAAAAATTAGCGATATCTACCTTTTATCAAATTACATAGTAAAATTTAGGCAGTACCGCCGGTTCTGTACACACTATAAAATTTCCTTAAGTATTGCATTATCTTTATCTACAACATACATGGGAATTTTTCATTACCATTGAATTTTCATTACCATTAGTTCATACTAATGACAATGAAAAAAATTCCATTACCATTTAATTGTAATGAAATATTTTTCATTAGAAAAATCATTACTAATGGTAATGAAATTACACTAATGTATAAAAAAACTAATTACAATTGATTAAAAACCATTTGTTTACAAAAAATTCAGACAAATGAAAACGAACAACTGGTTTGGCCGTGGAAGTTATAAAACATAATTTATTAAGGAGGATCCATTTAATTCCGTTAAACTTTATCTGGATACAAATAACAACGGAATGGAAAGTAATATTTAATTCCAAATGAGCATGAGCCTGAATAAGCATATTCCATCTTCGATTTCAGCGAGTTTTACTCCATTTTTACGTTTTTCTGTCAATGGCAATTATTTTTTTTAATTTATTCATTATCAATGGTAATGAAATTTAAAATCATTGTCATTAATCAATTTAATTAAATTTTAGAATCATTACCATTAATTAAAAAAATGGTAATGAAAATAATTTCATTACAATTGATATCAATGTAATGGTAATGAAATCATCAATTAATTAGTCCACCTAATTAATTAGTCCCATGTATGATCTACAAATAGTTGCCACACTTAAAAGTGCAGCACCTTAAACATGACCAATTTTTCTTTGTTTTTAACTATTTTAAAACAAAGCTAACAACACTCACAATATTTTTTTCTTAAAATCTACCGAATATGTACTTTAAAACAATTGAAAGTAAGTTAAAAAAAAGGACTACCCACTTTTCGTTTAAAACAATGGTATTTTGTGTCGTTTATTATACCCTACACCACTACGTGGAGATGGTATAATAAGTTTGTGCTGATGTTTGTAACACCAAAAAATATGGGACCTATACCTTATAGTATATCGATCCACTCAGAATCACTTTTTATTTCAATTTAACGATGTCCGTCCGTCCGTCTGACTCACATGGTCCCAAAAACCAAGCCTTCACCCAGAAAACAGATTCAGTTCTTAAAACCGCATTTATAGCCAATCGAATGGTTTCGTTGTGGTAGACGAATTTTTTATTTGTGGTAGCAGGAAGCCAATTGAGACAGGAGTAATTTGACTGTGACAACGGAATTTCAGTTGTATCAAGAATAATTTGGTAGCCGCAACCGAAAAATTCATTTGATGCAACTGAACCATTCGATTAACAACAAATGGGGTTGTCAACACCGAATCTATTTTCTGGATGTATTGATTCTAGATAGGATCGGTCCATATTTGGACTTATCGCCCATATGGTCTATATTTCCGATTTTCTCATCATTTTATAGAGAATTTTGACACAAGTCCCATTTTAACATTTAAACATTAGTTGGCTTTTAACCATACTAGTGTAGGGTATTATATAGTCGGCATTCCCGACTTTAGATTTGTTACTCATTTTTAACTAATTTTTAGTAACTTTTTCTGCTATTTTTATAGATTTATTTCTATGAGTGTATAAGCTTAATTAACCTTTTTTGAATGCTTACTTTATATTGTTTTTTGACGTTTAAAAACAAGCATTTCGAATTGTTTTAAAAATTCTCGTTTAGTTTACATACACTCATAAAAAAAGTTAGTAAAAAAGTTTGTTAAGTTGAACTAAATTTCCCTGGTATTTTAGTTTACATCCGTTCTTTAGCTAAAGTTGTTAGTTATCCAATTTTACCACAAAAACATATTTCTGATGTATACACTCTCAGAACAATTCCGTTGTGACAACCGAATTTTTTCCAACCGAATTGGATCGGTTGCTGCAACCTCGTAATTCGGTTGCCTCAACCGAATTCAGTTGTGGCAACCGATAATTCGGTTGTTGCAACCGAATTGAAATCTAATTCGGTTGTCGCAACTGAATTGAAATCTAATTCGGTTGCCACAACTGAATTCGGTTGCGGCAACCGAATCAATTCGGTTGGCAAAAAATTCCGTTGCCACAACGGAATTGTTCTGAGAGTGTATGAACTAATTTTTACTCCTGAAATTTAGATATTTTTTTTATTGTAAATGATTTTGACAACGTATCAGCTAATCTAGATAAATTTATTGGAAACTTTTTTAATGTTTGTGTTTTCAAAACAAAACCATAGGGGTGTTAGTATATCTTAATGTGTGTAAGGGTTTCTATAATTAAACGATTGATGACGCTTGTTGTGTTTCAATTTAAATGTTTTACTATTTTAGAAGATGGATGGATTTCTGACAAGAAATTGATTTATTTGTAAACTACATTTTAATCAGAGAAGAGCTTAAAACTAGCGTCATTTTAGTACAAAAATCTTACCAGACTCCAACCTGCTTGCCAGACACAAATTTGTGTAGCATTCATCGTTCACTGTTACCATCAATTTAAAGGAAATATTGAAATTATTAAAAGATTATCAATGTTAAAAATTCAGGGAAAAATTTGTAATATTTTTATCCTCAAAAATCCCCTGAAAATTGTTTTCATCCCCAACAAATCCCCGGATCCCCGAACGTAAATTTGTATCCCCAATCAGGAAAAAAATCTCCAATTTGGGGATAAATCCCCTAAACAACACTGCTTGTTTTCTCTTGTTCCTTTAGTCAACAAAGGAACACTAAAGAAAACGGATGTATACCCGTATACGCTTTCATTAACATTACGCAGTTAAAAATTTTATTTAAGAAAAAAATAATTTGCGTGAGTACTCTTAAATATTGTTCTTCTTTTATTTTAGCCATTTAATATTTTCATCTAAATTCTACCTGCAGGTAGACGTTAAAAAGGAATCAAACAATACAACTTCCGCTGGCACACATATTCCTTTATTTTTGAATGTTAACAGAATTTTTCCCTTTTTTTATTCAACTTCCATTTAGCAGAAAATATGTGCTAATTTCACCTGAGTAATTTTCACTTCAAATAAACAGCACTTCTTCCACATTATTGTACTTGAAATAACTGTTTTAGCTAAAATTTAGCTCATCTAAATTTAGCAGACCATGATTCTCAACATCATTGAAATTCCTGCTGGCACAAATGCAGGTTTTAGCAGAATTTGAGAATTATGAGTGTAACATAATGATTTTATATTTAAAGTCTTTTTATTTTTAAATACTTTGTTCTGATTGGTTGATTTTAAAAACATCGGATCAGTAATATTGAACGTGTTTGTTTGCCTTAAAATAAAATTTTTCAAAAATCAACCAATCAGAATATTTTATTTTTAAATACTTCCCTATAAACAATTTCACTGGAATTCAAGTTGAAACAAAGTTCAATTCCAGCCCTGTTTTCCAGTTTCAAGGATTTAATACAACTTTCATTACATTTTATTTCAATAGCATACTCCAGCAAAAGGGAAACAAAAATTCAAGTTTGAAATATTTTTGTTAAATAAACAAGTGCTAGAATTTGAAATATACTTTAATTCAAGCAAAATTTAAAGCACTTGAATTTTTAAAACCTGTGTGCTTATTGGGTTTGTTCTGATTGGTTGATTTTAAAAACATTGATTGCTTTTACAACAAATAACAAATATTAAAAATTTTATATTTTCAATATTTCCCATACACTTTTCAATAATATGAAATTAAAAAAAAAAACTCCAAATCTTTTTGAATTTTTAATATAATTGATAAACATTCAACATAGGGTACATAGGGAACATATTAATTGTGACAACCGAATTTGTTGCCAACCGAATTTTGGTAGTCACGTATACTATCACATTATTCAGTTGTAGCTACCGACATTATCCATTTTTCCTACTATACTAGTACAATGTGAAAAAGTTTGTAACCACCTGATCAAATTTCTCATTCACTAGATTCGACCGAATATTTTTTAGATATTTAAATCGAATTAAATAAAACGCGGTTTCAATTTTAATGTGTTTATTATTTAATTGTTAGAATATAAACAAAATAGATCATATAAACAAAACTATTTTACTATATTTAAAATTTAAACATAAATTTATGAATGATTCGGTTGTCCCAACCGAATCGTTTTTTTTTTGTTTTTATTTTTGACACATGAATTAGTTTTAAATAACCAATATGTCGGTAATAACCAAAATATTTAAACTGGTTAATGTTTTGAATATTTAGGTATAGGTGCAAATGACTTTCGGTTATATTTGTTTTTTTATTAGTTATGATCAGTTTTGCCAGAACTTGGTTACCAAAAATGGCAAAATTTCTGGGGAAAATTTGCTAAAAAGTGGATAAAATAAAGCTAAAAAATGGCTGAAAAAGTTTTAAGCTGAATCTCCCGATTTTATTTAAAAAATTATTAAACACAGTGAAACCTACCAAAAAACAGTCATTTAACACAAAATTTTTTATCAGCTGCTCTTTTGAAAATTATCGAGTTAAAAATTAAAAGTAGGGAGTTATCTCGTAGACAGATGCGGACACTTAAAAATGCACTTTTCTTAATTATGAAGGGTTTTAGACCTCTCAGTTGCGAAGAATTTTTATGATTTCTACCACCGAAAATTGTGTTTTCATTTTGGCCGTTTTGCCCTATCTCGCTTAGTTTTCGAAATATGCACCATTTTATTAAATGGAAAATTTTTATTAAACCAAGGACCATTTTTGCGGCCCTATGCTCCTTGCAGGAGTAAAAGGAACAAATATATATATAAGGACCATTTTTCGATAGAGGTAACGTTTTTATGGTTAGGAGTAGTCGAAGTTTTCGTCAATTTTGCTCTATCTCTGTTAGTTTTCGTGATATGGACAATTTTAAAAAATTGGGAGGTAAAGAAATATCGCCATCTTTAAAACTTCAGATACAATTGTTGGCGCCATCTACCGCGTAACAACAGAAACATGAAAATATTATATTTTAACAATTAATTGTGGAAAATTTAACGAACGGGTTCTTAAAAATTAGTTATAAATAATTTTGTAAAATAACACTCAAAATAAGTTAAAGTACTGGACAAAGGTTTAAAAGGCTTAATTCTTTCATTCACTTTTTAAAAATTAATGAAATTTGGGTTAAATTTCATTCCCTAATAGCATTATTATGGAATTAATTCGATAGCTTAATTCCATATAGCTTAAAATTATATGAATTCATTCTATTTTGATTGAATTCTAACTGAATGAAACCCAATTTAACTGAATTCATTTAATAAAAAAGTGAATGAAAAATTATTTGTTTTCATTCACTTAATCAAAAGAAAAATTTTAATTTGTATGTAATTGCTGAAATATTAGCATAATACAATGAAAAACGTTTAAAATTCATCTAACAGAAATAAATAGTATCGTATGCTTTGTTACAGCTTGTATGCTTTGGTTTTGATTATATGTTAGTTTCAAACTACACTACACTGCACTAAGTGAATGGTAATAAAATTTCTTCATTCAATTAGCAAAATGGTGAATGAACATGCGATTTGAATGATTCAAGTTAGGAATTCATTCAATTCATATTAAAGCTTTGGCAATGAAGCTTATGAATGAATTCTTTACGAATGGTTTAAGGGAATGGTACATGAATCTTTTTAAAATCTGAATTTAATTTTTAGTGAATTAAGCTTAAATTGAATTAAGTTTTTCGGAGCTCTGGTACTGGATAACTAAAATCTTTGTTTAAATCAATGTTTCAACTAACATTTTCTTAAAAATTAGTTAAATCAATGTGAAACCCGTTTGCAGATTTTTTACTGACATATTACTTTAGATTTAGCCAGTTGACTGTAAGTATGTTTTATAATTAAATCCTGATATTTTTAAAGCAATTAAATACAAATTTTGGATTTTTTTTAATTAAAAAAAAACAGTTTTTCTTTAAGCAAACTTTTATAAATTGTAGAAATTTATTTTTGTTCCGTCATTTTTTAAAACACAGTAGGTGTTTGAAATTTGTATCAATACTTATTATGTGCAATTTTGTTTAAATTAATTAAACCCGGATATGAACATGCCTTCAACAGATTCTTTTTCACAATTTGTTAAAAAAGATTTAGATTTTTAGCATATTTAATGCAATTAATTTGGAAGATTGAGTAAAATTCCTTATTTTAGCTATAAATTCACGTTCCAAAGTTATATTTTGTACGAAAAATGGCTAAGCATTTTCTAAGAATGGCTAAAATAATGGCTAATGGCTAAGTCCAATTTTTTCTGGCTAAAGGTTTTAAAAAATGGCTAAATCTAGCCAGAAAATGGCAAAATTGGCAACGTTGGTTATGATCGCCAATATTATTCAAGCAATATTAAAGTTTATATTTTAGATAATACAACTGAAAATCTACTATAACATTCTTATATATTTTTCATATTGCGTAATGTAACCATCATTTAGAACTTAGGACGAATTAAGTTTTAATATAAGCTTATTTGTTTCAATTCGGTTTTTACGGCTAACAAATTAATTGTGTTGATAAATAATGTTAGAAGATGAACAATTATCAGCTTTTTAAGTAACTGTGATAAAGTAACTGGGTTTAAAATAAATAAATATTTGATCACTTTTTCTCATGAAAGTGGATTGTTAGTAATGAATCTATAATAAATTGCAATATACGTGTGTATGTTAAGATAATTTGGTAAAGTGCGAACTTAGGTAGATAGACCCGTTAGTAGTTTTGTTCATTTGTGTTTTGAATGAAAATAAATAACGTAAAGCAGGGTTGGAAAGCATTTTATAATATTAAAAATAGCGGGCAAAGCCCGCTACGTTGTTAGCGTGCCTTAAAGTTTTTTTTTTTAATTCTAGTTTATGTAAAGGTAGACCTGGCAAATCAAGTAAATTCACAAATTCAGTTGGAAAATTTACTGCGTCGGTTTCTTCCACCGGTGCTTCGTTACCTGCAGTTTAAATATCGGAATATAAAGGGTTCTTCAATAAGAGCGCTACAAAAGTTTTTTTAAATAAAACAAAAACGGTTTTGGATATCAATGAAATTCTTTATTCCTGTGAAAGTACGTTCGATGCCATTATGTATGGAAATCGATCTCTTTTGCGTGGCCACCACGGGCACGCTTGCAGAAGTCCAGATTCTGAACCCAATTTTCGAAGGTTTTCAAGCATAAATCGGCCGATATTCGTACGAAGTTCATCAATCGTCGCTGCCTTGTTGGCATAGACCATAGATTTGACGTAGCCCCACAGGAAATAGTCCAACGGCGTCAAATCGCACGACCGAGGCGGCCAGCCGACTGGACCATTTCGTGAGATAACACGTTCTCCAAACTTGGTTTGCAATAAATTGATTGTGACATTCGCTGTGTGGCTTGTGGCGCCGTCCTGTTGGAACCACATGTCCTCCAAGTCCATATCATCCAATTGGGGCCAAAAATATTCGGTTATCATTGAACGGTAGCGATTCCCATTCACAGTAACGTGTCGGTCTTGATCATCACGGAAGAAGTACGGCCCAATGACGCCGCCGGCCCATAAATCGCACTAAACCGTAATTTTTTCGGGATGCAATGGTGACTCATGGAGTACGTGTGGATTGCTGTCTGACCAATAAAGCATATTTTGTTTATTGACGAAGTCATTCATTATGACGACCATAAATTGGACGTAGCGCTCTTAACGTTGAGGCCACTGACTCTGAATGTCGGTAGTAAATTTTAATAATTTCGACTCGTTGTTGGCTCGTATATCTTTCTATCATGATATGGTAAACCTTACTGAAGAGAAATGTCAAAAGAGCGGCAAGAAATATGGCGTCGTTTGCTGTCCCTGTCTTTCTACTTTTGTAGCGTCCCTGTTGAAGAAACCTTTATAAGTTCCATTCCTTTTCTAAGGTTTTTTCCCTTTTAGAAAATTTGTTTAACTTTTTTGAGAGTATGTTTCAATGCTACATAAGTTTCATATTCCGTGGATAGTGTTTGAACAGGTAATTAAAAGGGATTCTTCACCCCTTTTTGTTCCACCCAGTAAAAATCCCAAATATATATAATCTTGCCTCAATCGCATGCGAAATTTCAAGTACCAAACTCCGGCAGTTTGAGTCATTCAAATTCCATTCCATTTTGTTTAACAATTTCAGTGTTCCAATACAACCCCTTCCAAGATTCCATTTTGTTCACCATTCCATTGCATTTCGTTCCCATTATCTGTTATTCCAATTCCACTCGTTCCCCGTTTCATTCCATTTTGTTCCTATTGTCTTGTGTACCGATATTGATATCAGTCGCTTCCATTTCTTTGCACTTGCTCCGTGTCATTCCTCTTTTAACTGCAGTGTTCCAATTCCACTCGTTCCCCATTCTACGCCATCTCGGTTCTCATTCCTTTTCGTTCTATAGTCCATTCCTCTTCCAATCCATTTCCATTGTCTATAATTTCAATTCCACTCGTTCAACGTTTATATCCATTTGGTTCCAGTTGGTTGTGTAGTGTTTCAATTCCACTCGTTTCCTATTTAGTTTCTTAATTTTAGTGTTCCATATACACTCGTTCTTTAAAATTTAGGTTTCTAGCTAAAGACGCAGATGTTCAGGGGGGGGGGGCAATTTTCCCCTTTTGAGCCACCATTTTTACCACGTTCCTGTCCAAAGTCCTAAAAGTGCCTTGTCGATAAGTTAGCCCATACTCCAAGGAAAACATATTATAGATTACGGGTACTACTTTGGAAAAAGGTACTTTTTTTGGAAAAAGGTACTTTCTTTTGGAAAAAGGTCCTTTTTGTGGAAAAAGGTACTTTTTGTGGAAAAGGTACTTTTTTTTGGAAAAACGTACTTTTTTTTGGAAAAAGGCACTTTTTTTTTGGAAAAATGTACTTTTTTTGGTACCTTTTTCCAAAAAAAGTACCTTTTTCCAAAAAAAAGTACCTTTTTCCAAAAAAAGTACCTTTTTCCAAAAAAAGTACCTTTTTTCAAAAAAAGTACCTTTTTCCAAAAAAAGTACCTTTTTCCAAAAAAAAATTCCTTTTTCCAAAAAAGTACCTTTTTCCAAAAAAAGTACCTTTTCCCAAAAAACATACATTTTTCCAAAAAAATACCTTTTTCAAAAAAAGTACATTTTTCAATAAAAAGTACCTTTTCCCAAAAAAAGTACCTTTTTCTAAAAAAAGTACCTTTTTCTAAAAAAATATTCCTTTTCACAAAAAAAGTACCTTATCCCAAAAAACATACATTTTTCCAAAAAAAGTACCTTTTTCAAAAAAAAGTACCTTTTCCAAAAAAAGTACCTTTTTCCAAAAAACGTGCATTTTTCAAAAAAAAAAACACCTTTTTAAAAAACTACCTTTTCCAAAAAAAGTACAAATAAAGTACTTTATAAAAACAAAGTATCTTTTTCCAAAAAATTTCGTTTTTCCAAAAAGTACCATTTAAAATAATATATAATTTCAAAAAAACTACTTTTTTTCCTCCCCCCACGGATATCTCCACTAAAACAAGGTTTCTTGATATTCGCCATAGACGTGCGCTAAGACGGGATTTTTGGAAATTCCTACCGGAACGGACAAAAAGGGGAAAAGTCTCCCCATAAACAGTCTCACAAATTGGAAAAGTGCCTGCCCAAACCACTGGAGGTAAGAAGTTGAAATTTGGTATAAAGGTTCCTCCACTGTAGTAGACATCGACTAAGTTTGTATTTTTGGAATTTCCTACAGGATATCCCAAAAGGAAACTCGGTATGTGAGTTCCTCCTTCTGTGTAGGCGTCCGCTTAGACGTAATTTTTGAAATTCCTATCGGGAGGGGAAATAAGGTAAAAGTCTCCTCCTGACGGCTTGCCTAATCCCTTTTGACCAACCTAAAATTTTAAATATGTATTCCTTGGAGTAGGACTAACTCACCGGCAACGTAATTTTTCTATTTTGGAACAGGAACATAGTAAAAATGGTGGTTGAAAGGGAAAAATGTCGCCACTAACGGCCTGCCCAAACCGCTTAGGCAATGCAGTTGAAATTTGGTATGAATGTTCCTCATCCATCGCAGATAGCCGCGAAGATGGAATTTTTGTAAATTCCTAAAGGGAGGGGCAAAAAGAAGAAAAGCCTCACCTTGGGGGCCGGTAAAAACCCCTTCGGCTAGAAACCTGAAGCTTAAAATGTGGGTCCCTGGAGTAAGGGCTAACTTATTAGAAAGATACTTTTTTGAATTTTGGACAGGGTCGTTATAAAGTGGGGGCTCAAAAAGGGAAAGTTGCCCCTTAACGACCTGTCCAAACTGCTGGAACTAGGAAGCTGAAATTCGGTACTTAGGTTCCTCTTCCAGCCTAATTCCAACCGGGAGGGACAAAAAAAGAAAAAGTGTCCCCCTTGACAGCATGCTCAAACTGCTGGAACTAGGAAGCTGAAATTCCCTGTCGATGGATTTTCGGAAATTCCTACCGAGAGGGGCACAAATAGTAAAAGTTGGCTAGAAACCTGAAATGTAAAACATATTTTACTTGGAGTATGGGCTCACTTAGCGGGAAGGTGCTTTTTGGACAGGGACATTGCAAAAATGGGGATTAATGAAGCGAAAAGTGCCGCTTAAAGGCCTGCCCAAACCACTAGAGGTAGGAAGTTGAAATTTGGTATTAAAGATCCTCCTCTATTGTAGACATCCGCTAAGATGAGATTTTTGGAAATTTCTACAGGTAGGGTCAAAAACAGGAAAAGTCTCCCCCTTAACGGCCTGGCCAAACTGCTGGAACAAGGGATCTTAAATTGGGTTCCTTCTCCAACGTTGACGTCCCCTAAGATGGTATTTTTGGAAATTCATACCGGGAGGGGTAAAAAGGGAAAAAACTTCCCCCTTGACGGCCTGGCCAAACTGCTGGATATAGAGACCTAAAATTATGTATGTAGTAGGTTCCTCCTCCAACGCAGACGTCCTCTAAGACGGAATTTTTGGAAATTCCTACCGGGAGGGGTAAAAATGGAATAATTCTCCCCCTTGATGGCCTAACCGAACCCTTCGGCTAGAAACCTGTAATATATAATATGTTTTCCTTGGAGTATGGGCTAACTTATCGACAAGGCATTTCTAGGACTTTGGACAGGAACGTGGTAAAAATGGTGGTTCAAAAGGGGAAAATTGCCCCCCCCCCCCTTAACGTCTGCGTCTTTAGCTGGAAATCTAAAACTCAAAGAACAAGTGTATATGAAACACTAAAATTAAGAAACTAAATAGGAAACGAGTGGAATTGAAACACTACACAAGTGGAATGAAATGGATATAAACCTTGAACGAGTGGAATTGAAATTATAGACAATGCAAATGGATTGGAAGAGGGAATTACCTGTTCAAACACTATCCAGGGAATATGAAACTTATGTAGCATTGAAACATATTCTCCAAAAAGTTAAACAAATTTTCTAAAAGAGAAAAAACCTTAGAAAAGGAATGGAACTTATATATTCCGATATTTAAACTTCATGTAACGAAGCACCGGTGGAAGAAACCGACGCAGTAAATTTTCCAACTGAATTTGTGAATTTACTTGAATTGCCAGGTCTACCTTTACATAAACTGGAATTAAAAAAAAAACTATAAGACACGCTAAAAACGTAGCGGGCTTTGCCCGCTATTTTTAATATTATAAAATGCTTTCCAACCCTGCTTTACGTTATTTATTTTCATTCAAAACACAAATGAACAAAACTACTTACGGGTCTATCTACCTAAGTTCGCACTTTACCAAATTATTTTAACATACACACGTATATTGCAATTTATTATGGATTCATTACTAACAAACCACTTTCATGAGAAAAAGTGATCAAATATTTATTTATTTTAAACCCATTGTTGTGCAGAATTATTTATTTGTGGTGGCTGGGTGAAGGCTTTTATTATAAAAACTGTACTTTAAATAAAAAGCGAATTTAAAAAAATCGTCGGGGGGGGGGGGGGGCTGCGCTAACAACGTAGCGGGGTGCGCCCGCTAGTTCTTTTATATATAGAGATTAACATTAAAGAAATTATGATGTACTAGTAAAATTACGGTAATTCCAGTTGATTTCCAACTGATTTATTTTCTGTCTGTGATTTCTATTAACTTGTAAACAACCAAAAGTTGATAAATAATATTGAAAATATATCATTTAAAACGATGTTTTTAACCCATAGTGCATTGTTGTTATTTTTGATTTTATTTTATTAAACAGAATGTATTAAAGATCCCAGAAGCCACCACGACAACAGTTTGACAAGAAAATTCGTCTTGTTGGCTATGTTTATTTTATTTTTAAAATATTAAACATGTAGAGTCACATGTACTAGAGGTCGGGGTGGTATGTTAAAGAAACATTTCCGTTTAATAAATGTGTACTATTGTACATACATATTTCCTTTTTGGTTGTGTTGTCTAATATTTCTTGCTTGGTAGATTTTTGTCGCTTTTGTTATGGTGTTTTTTCTTGTCTGTTTAAATCAGGCTTTCATAACGTAATTATTGCAATACTTCATGTTAAATAAGGTGTAATTTTTGTTTGTTCCTAAAATTTGTTTATTATTTTTGCTTTTTTCCTTAGCATATTTTGATGTCATCATTTTCATCATCAGTGTTTTTTTTTCGTGGTGGTGTTGTTTTTATTGCCGATGTTATGGTACTGCTTAAGTTAGTAATAAGATTTTTCCACATATTATAAGTAAATTTAAAAATAAATAGTATCATCTATTGTAATATTTAGTGAACATTTGCTAAATTATTGTACTTAACTTAATTAGTTGTTTACTTTTGAATGATGTCTAACTCACGCTGAAAAAAATCACGCTGCTGGAAACATATTTACTGGTGATATATATATGTATATATATATGTTTGGAAAAACTGCAAAAATATACTTAGCGGTTTTCTAATATAATATATTTGCGAGTAAACATAATATTTTCGCCTCTAAAAATATATATATTTGGATCATATAAAAAGCGTCTACCCTCAAACATACATATATATTTTTATTTTTCATTATTATGTCTGCATTCCACAAATATATTATCGATAAAACAAAATTGGAAATATTTTTTTTATGTAAGAAAGTATGACTTACAATGTTTGATTGGAGCTATATGTATTATAACTTTAAAAATAAAATAATTGGAAGCACACTTCAAATAAGTATATTTGTTTGTAAACATGTACTATATTAGAGCGACTCACCTATGGACAGAAAAAATAGTGGCCCCTTAAAATAAACCTTGGTTTGCTTAATAATGATTCTCAAAATATATCTGGTCTAACAATGAGATCTCACAAGCTGGACCATTTTTAAAAAAGGTATTTATTTTAGTTTTTGTAAGAATTTTGCATTTTATCTGAAGACAACATATTCAATATGGGTATCATATGAAAGGTATTTCCGAGTTGTTCGAGTTTGCGTTGAGCGGTATATATAACATATCCTAAGTTCAAGGATATTCTATAAAAAACAAATTTTTTACTGTTTTGTACGGAGAAGTTTCTGATTGAAATGCCAAATTTACATATAATCTATAGTCGATTTAAATGAACACGTGTTCCAGATTTTTTTTGAAATTCGCGATTGTTCGCGTTTTATCAGAAATTAAATGTGGTGGAAACAATATATTCTAAATAGGGCAACATGGGTACCAAAACTTTCCTTTTAATGACTAAATCATCGCTGAGTGGATGTAGTTTGGAATTTTCCAAATTTAATAAAGGGTGGTCCAACCGAAACGCACGATGTTAATTGTAAATAAAACAAAAAGTTTTCCGAGAATTATCTTAATATTTTTCATTATGAGAGAAGGATCTATGACAATTACGTGTGAAATAAAATATCGGCCAAATGCTTGCCACGGTTTCTGTGGCATACCTCTATCCGATGTTCCATATTTTCAATGACTGAGACATAATTTAGGTTCAATGTCGTTAATCTGCCGAATTTTCTCATCCTTTAGCTCTTGAATTGTTCTTGGATTATTTTTCTCTAAATATTTCCATAGAAAGAATTCCAACGGAGTCAAATCACATGATCGTGGCAGCCAATTAACATCGTCACGACGTGAGATAACACAGCCGTTGAATTTCTCGCGCAAAAGAGCCATTGTTTCGTTGGCTGTGTGGCAAGTGGCACCATACTGTTGGAAGCACATATCGTCCAGGTCCATATCCTGAATTTCTGGCCACAAGAAGTCCGTTATTATCTCGCGATAGCGAACACCGACGACGAGTCGAGGTTGATGGCTCTTCTGCCACGCTATCCCGAACAATAACAATGTTTTCCGCAGAACGAACTGGGAGAGCATGTACAGGTGTTTTTACATTTCCTACAGACCCGGTTTGCTGAAATTTGAGCACAATTCTCCCGATTGTGGACACATTTGGTCGATTATGCTGACCAAAGAAATCATGAAGTGCACGAAATGCATTTGGATTTGAACGCCCATTTTCGTAAAAGGCTTCAACAATCTTAACGCGTTGATCAATTGTGTACCTTTCTATGGTTAAATTTGTCAAACACTGAAACTAAAAAATGTCAAATTAAGTTGGGCAAAAAATTTGACGTTAAGGTGTGACTCACAATTAATATCGTGTATTATAGTTGGACAACCCTTCACAATTTTCACGGTGCTCTGGACATAATTTTGTTAAAATTTTTGATTTGCCCCAATTCAATATAAAAATTTTATGAAATTTTTTGTACACTTAAAGTAACACGTCAGTAGAAAAATCTGATAAACAGGTTTCAAATCGATTTGACTAATTTTTAACAAATTTTTAGTTGAAACACTGATTTAGATAAAGATTTTATTTATCTTAATTTAACACAATACTATAAATCCTCTGTACTTTAACCAATTTAGAGTGTTAATTTTTAAAATTATTAAAAACTAATTTTTAAGAACCTATTAGTTAAATTTTACAAAATTTATTGTTAAAATATAATATTTTCATGTTGCTGTTTTTACCCGGTAGATGGCGCCACCAATCTATCCAATTGGCTCATATCTCGAAAACTAAGAGAGATAGAGCTAAATTGATGAAAATTCCGTATGATACCCAAACAAAAGGGTGATCTTGGCGATGCCCAGTTCTTGAGAACGCCGCGGAATCGACTGATTTGGATCGTTTACTACGGACGCCTGAACGGCAGCGATATTTTCGTCACTTCGACCAACCCGTTGTCTCACTGGCATGGCATCATCTCACAATGAATATGTAAACTCAAGTTTTTGCACTAAACTTGTTATTGCTTGTCTACTAGGGTGAGAATAACGACCGAAAATTGGAGTTAACGCTCTTAAAGTTGCGGTCACCGACTCCGAATTTCGGTAGTACATTTTGTATACGTTGTTCGTTCGTGTACTTTACCATGATGAAAATCTTGAGTTTACTGAATAAAAGCAAAGTAACAGTTAGATGATTAGTGAATAGTGCGTTCACAAATTAAATTCAAAGTTGTCAAGTACCTATTGGAAAACCATATATATACCGCTGGACGCGCCTTAAAAAAACTTTCATATGACATCCATATTGAGCACGTTGTGTTCAACTAAAATGCAAAATTCTTACAAAAACTAAAACAAAAATGGTCCAACTTGTGAGATCTCATTTCTAGACCCGAGATATTTTGAGAATCATCATGAAACAAACCAACCCAGGAAAATTTTCTGTTCCAAAGAATCGGTTGTACAATAGCTACCCAGGAAAATTTTCTGTTCCAAAGAATCGGTTGCACAATAGCTACTCTTCATTTACAACCCCTTCTACTGTCGATTCTAACACCGATTCTTTTTGTTTGAAATTGTCCCAAAAGCAACCCCTTCTATAGCTCCAAAGTGGAACCGGTTGCTCTAGAATCAGTTCTGGAACTAGTTCTGGAATTGTTTCCACGTCACCCACACCTTCCATATAGGATCCCAGGAACTGGTTCCGGAACCAGTTCCATGGAATCGGTTGCAGTGGAACCAGTTGTAGAATGGGTGTGGTTGGCTACCGATTGTAAAAAATTTTCCTGGGAAGGTTTATTTTGAGTTGGCACTTTTTTTATTTTTTTCGTGAGTCGGTCTAATGTGTATATGTACATTAGGGTTATAATTTTTTGATTTTTTTTGCAAATATCAAATGCCCTAACCAAAAAGGCCATAAAAAAATATTATGAAACGCAATCTTACTTGTTCGCTGTTGTCAAAAAAGTTTCCGCACCAAAAGGGTTGAAATTTGGTCTATATGGTTTTAGTTTAATTAAAATATTTCTCCGAAATTTTAAACAAATGAGACTCAAACGATGCTTACTAAAAGCTTTTTATGGTAAAAATTACGAAACCTTTTAGGACGGACTTTTGGATACATTTTTTGTCGTTTACAATAATTTTGGTAATAATTCGAATTTTAGTTCGTTGACCATGTTATTTGAAGCCGATTCATATATATTAAGGTTCGTCAAAAAAAAAAAAATTATTTGATGTTCGGATATCATCACTTTTTTTAAAGTTTTTGCAAAGAAAAAAAAAAGAATGGCGTTTTTTTTCTTTTTTATTTCAACTCCTTTCACTGGCGCAAATCGGCCAAAAACGCTGATTTGGAGACCCATTTTCTGCAGAGAAAAACGGCTACATTTCTGGGAAATCTGACTTTACCATTCGATTCGACAGCAAAAATTAATATAAAAAACATTTTTTTTTGCGTTTTCTATATACAGCAGATAATCGTTAGAGTGGTCCAAAAATCCACTTTTTTCAAAAAAGTAACTTTTTTATTACACACAATGAAAATATATTCCCTGCTGAGGATATTGGTACAAAAATTTTTGATATACCGCGACCCATTAAAAAGTTATTTAGTAATCAAATATGTTTACTAAAAAAAAATCTTTGTAATAAACATTACAAAACTTACAAATTATTTTGTCGTTACTAAAAAATAAATTTATAATGCGGCAGCGAGTATTGGAAGCTGCATTTTAATGACCTCAAATACTTTCTCATTGAATAATAAAAAAAAATCCAAATTTGATTAGCTAATAACTTTTTAACGGTTCGCGGTATATCCAAAATTTTTGTACTCATGTACTCCGCCGGAAATACATTTTCATTGTGTGTAATAAAAAATTTACTCTTTAGAAGTTTTTGAAAAAAGCGGATTTTCGAACCACTCTAATGACTATCTGGTGTATTTTTAAAATGCAAAAAAAAAGTTTTGTGTATTAAATTTTGTTGTAGAATTGAATGGTAAAATCAGATTTCCTATAAATGCAGCTGTTTTAAATTTAGCGTTTTTGGCCGACTTGCGTGACCCTCAAAGACGATTTTTATTATTAATTTAGTATTGGTGATAGGTAAAATTTTTGTTAAAAATGAGTCATAACCCTTATGTACATATATCAACGGTTGGCAAATGCGGCCCTTTGAAAACTCCTTGCTTAAGAGATATCTAAAGGTACAAGCGATCTTACCCTTAGCGCTAATTTAATTAGAAATTTGTTATTAAAGAAGTCTTTAAAACAAAAATCGGTTATTAGATTAGATTCTAGTTTTGTGCTAAAAGTAATAATATTTATTGTGGAAAATATACCGCATGGCTCAAAATAGTTAAATTTCCAGTAATGGCATCAAAATTTTCAGTAGTTATTGTAGACTTTTTTGTTGAGTGTCGCTTAAAATGGGCGAGATTTTTTTTTTACTTTGAGTAACAAAATTATTAAATAAAAATTTGGATCAAGGAGGATTTTTTGTACACGGTTTTGTTGTCGGAATAATACTCAGTCTTTTATACCTCGTTGAGTTTTCAAATTTTCGTTGGCCGATTACGCGACACCGCGGATCAATGCAAAAAAAGAAAAAAAAATAGTTTTCCAAAGATTTTTAATTCTACTCTATGATTCAAAAAACTAAATGAACAAATGATGAACTTGAGAACCGATTTTTTTCTTACAAAAATAAATAAAAAAAAAAGCATTAGATCCGTCCAATTTCATTTTAGTTAAAGATTTATAGTTTTATTTTTTTTTTATGTATGGTGTGGCCCTGTAAAATTTATAAAAAATACCAGAATATGGCGCTCAATGACAAATCAGTTCCCACCTTTGCTATATATAATTGCCGCAAACATATTCAACAATGGTAGTATTCGGCAGATAATCCTTAAACTGATACCGGTAACTTGTAGCGCTCTGTGATCAGCAGAGTTAAGCCTGGATTAGCCAGACGTAAACGTATCTCTGCATAGTTGAATATAGAACAAACGTAAATACTAGGGTTTGGGGTTCGGGAATTCCCGGGCGGGAATTCCCGGGAAAAGTTTGCCGGGAATTCCCGGGAAAATAATATATTTTTCCCGGGAAAACGGGAAATTTTAAAAATATAAATTTTTTAAATTGTTTTTGTTTCGAATAGGATTTTTTAATTTTAGTCATAAAAAACATTTTAAATACCAAAACAAAAATGTCATTGTTAAAATCTTTTAAAAGGGAATACATTCATTTGACATACAAATAAAATCTTTGCCAAGTAATTAGGAGCATTTCAACTAATAAAGATTTTTCGCATAACTTATTCAAAATTTATGTAGTAAAACCTAAAAACTTGGTAAAATGTTTAAAAGAAATATGAAAAAAAGCTTTGTTTCTTACAAATAATCGCCCTTACTATCTAAATTTTTCAAATGTATAATTTAGGTAAAGTCGACTTTAGTTAAAATATTAGGTGGCAGTTAGGGTTTGGGATTTCCCGGACTTTTTTATTTCCTGGGAAACGGGAATAAAAAAATTTGATTCCCGGGAATACCGGAATTTATATAGGTGGTTTTCATTAACAATTTTGTTCAAAAATAATTCCCGGGAATCCCGGGAATCAAATTTTTTTATTCCCGTTTCCCGGGAAATAAAAAAGTCCGGGAAATCCCAAACCCTAGTAAATACACAACGAAAATCTGTTGTGAATAGATTTTCGTTGTGTATTTACGTTTTATCTATATTGAATGCGTAAAAATGAGACAAAAAACACAACACATCTTCTGTTCTTATTTCACTCATTAATTCAGCTACGCAGAAATACGTTTACGTCTGGCTAATCCAGGCTTAACTCTTCTGAACGATGTTTTCTTCGTTTTATTTTTAAATACAAATTTTCTATATTTTTCTTTGGTTTTTTAAAATTTTCGTTTTTCAATTAAATCTGTTGTTTATATTTGTCATTCTTAGAAAAAAAATTTTTTTTTTAAATCAACAACTACAAATGTATCACTAATTGATCAAAAGTAGCAAACATTTTTTACGCTACCAATATACGACAGCGCTACGTGAGCGCTCAAACTGAGCGATTAGTGATCAGGTCGTTCAGCAGATAGTTGTTCGACTGTTGTAGAACTGTTGATTATCAAAGTGTATCTGCCGAACACACACAATGAATCTTTTCTGCGTGTACATATGAAGACATGCTAACATATTTATTGTGTGGTGATAAAGGATCTTATTTATTTTATTTTCGTTTATATTTTTGATGGGTTCATAACACTATGCGACAGTCAAAATCGGGATGGCATGAAACCAACGGGAAATGTTATATCGTTCAAAAACAAGTTATACGTGTCCCGGCGTTTCGCTGGGTCAAGTCTAGGAATCGAGATATATCTTTTTTTAAATAAATAAATATATATAAATAAATATATAAATATTTGATCACTTTTTCTCATGAAAGTGGATTGTTAGTAATGAATCTATAATAAATTGCAATATACGTGTGTATGTTAAGATAATTTGGTAAAGTGCGAACTTAGGTAGATAGACCCGTTAGTAGTTTTGTTCATTTGTGTTTTGAATGAAAATAAATAACGTAAAGCAGGGTTGGAAAGCATTTTATAATATTAAAAATAGCGGGCAAAGCCCGCTACGTTGTTAGCGTGCCTTAAAGTTTTTTTTTTTAATTCTAGTTTATGTAAAGGTAGACCTGGCAAATCAAGTAAATTCACAAATTCAGTTGGAAAATTTACTGCGTCGGTTTCTTCCACCGGTGCTTCGTTACCTGCAGTTTAAATATCGGAATATAAAGGGTTCTTCAATAAGAGCGCTACAAAAGTTTTTTTAAATAAAACAAAAACGGTTTTGGATATCAATGAAATTCTTTATTCCTGTGAAAGTACGTTCGATGCCATTATGTATGGAAATCGATCTCTTTTGCGTGGCCACCACGGGCACGCTTGCAGAAGTCCAGATTCTGAACCCAATTTTCGAAGGTTTTCAAGCATAAATCGGCCGATATTCGTACGAAGTTCATCAATCGTCGCTGCCTTGTTGGCATAGACCATAGATTTGACGTAGCCCCACAGGAAATAGTCCAACGGCGTCAAATCGCACGACCGAGGCGGCCAGCCGACTGGACCATTTCGTGAGATAACACGTTCTCCAAACTTGGTTTGCAATAAATTGATTGTGACATTCGCTGTGTGGCTTGTGGCGCCGTCCTGTTGGAACCACATGTCCTCCAAGTCCATATCATCCAATTGGGGCCAAAAATATTCGGTTATCATTGAACGGTAGCGATTCCCATTCACAGTAACGTGTCGGTCTTGATCATCACGGAAGAAGTACGGCCCAATGACGCCGCCGGCCCATAAATCGCACTAAACCGTAATTTTTTCGGGATGCAATGGTGACTCATGGAGTACGTGTGGATTGCTGTCTGACCAATAAAGCATATTTTGTTTATTGACGAAGTCATTCATTATGACGACCATAAATTGGACGTAGCGCTCTTAACGTTGAGGCCACTGACTCTGAATGTCGGTAGTAAATTTTAATAATTTCGACTCGTTGTTGGCTCGTATATCTTTCTATCATGATATGGTAAACCTTACTGAAGAGAAATGTCAAAAGAGCGGCAAGAAATATGGCGTCGTTTGCTGTCCCTGTCTTTCTACTTTTGTAGCGTCCCTGTTGAAGAAACCTTTATAAGTTCCATTCCTTTTCTAAGGTTTTTTCCCTTTTAGAAAATTTGTTTAACTTTTTTGAGAGTATGTTTCAATGCTACATAAGTTTCATATTCCGTGGATAGTGTTTGAACAGGTAATTAAAAGGGATTCTTCACCCCTTTTTGTTCCACCCAGTAAAAATCCCAAATATATATAATCTTGCCTCAATCGCATGCGAAATTTCAAGTACCAAACTCCGGCAGTTTGAGTCATTCAAATTCCATTCCATTTTGTTTAACAATTTCAGTGTTCCAATACAACCCCTTCCAAGATTCCATTTTGTTCACCATTCCATTGCATTTCGTTCCCATTATCTGTTATTCCAATTCCACTCGTTCCCCGTTTCATTCCATTTTGTTCCTATTGTCTTGTGTACCGATATTGATATCAGTCGCTTCCATTTCTTTGCACTTGCTCCGTGTCATTCCTCTTTTAACTGCAGTGTTCCAATTCCACTCGTTCCCCATTCTACGCCATCTCGGTTCTCATTCCTTTTCGTTCTATAGTCCATTCCTCTTCCAATCCATTTCCATTGTCTATAATTTCAATTCCACTCGTTCAACGTTTATATCCATTTGGTTCCAGTTGGTTGTGTAGTGTTTCAATTCCACTCGTTTCCTATTTAGTTTCTTAATTTTAGTGTTCCATATACACTCGTTCTTTAAAATTTAGGTTTCTAGCTAAAGACGCAGATGTTCAGGGGGGGGGGGGGCAATTTTCCCCTTTTGAGCCACCATTTTTACCACGTTCCTGTCCAAAGTCCTAAAAGTGCCTTGTCGATAAGTTAGCCCATACTCCAAGGAAAACATATTATAGATTACGGGTACTACTTTGGAAAAAGGTACTTTTTTTGGAAAAAGGTACTTTCTTTTGGAAAAAGGTCCTTTTTGTGGAAAAAGGTACTTTTTGTGGAAAAGGTACTTTTTTTTGGAAAAACGTACTTTTTTTTGGAAAAAGGCACTTTTTTTTTGGAAAAATGTACTTTTTTTGGTACCTTTTTCCAAAAAAAGTACCTTTTTCCAAAAAAAAGTACCTTTTTCCAAAAAAAGTACCTTTTTCCAAAAAAAGTACCTTTTTTCAAAAAAAGTACCTTTTTCCAAAAAAAGTACCTTTTTCCAAAAAAAAATTCCTTTTTCCAAAAAAGTACCTTTTTCCAAAAAAAGTACCTTTTCCCAAAAAACATACATTTTTCCAAAAAAATACCTTTTTCAAAAAAAGTACATTTTTCAATAAAAAGTACCTTTTCCCAAAAAAAGTACCTTTTTCTAAAAAAAGTACCTTTTTCTAAAAAAATATTCCTTTTCACAAAAAAAGTACCTTATCCCAAAAAACATACATTTTTCCAAAAAAAGTACCTTTTTCAAAAAAAAGTACCTTTTCCAAAAAAAGTACCTTTTTCCAAAAAACGTGCATTTTTCAAAAAAAAAAACACCTTTTTAAAAAACTACCTTTTCCAAAAAAAGTACAAATAAAGTACTTTATAAAAACAAAGTATCTTTTTCCAAAAAATTTCGTTTTTCCAAAAAGTACCATTTAAAATAATATATAATTTCAAAAAAACTACTTTTTTTCCTCCCCCCACGGATATCTCCACTAAAACAAGGTTTCTTGATATTCGCCATAGACGTGCGCTAAGACGGGATTTTTGGAAATTCCTACCGGAACGGACAAAAAGGGGAAAAGTCTCCCCATAAACAGTCTCACAAATTGGAAAAGTGCCTGCCCAAACCACTGGAGGTAAGAAGTTGAAATTTGGTATAAAGGTTCCTCCACTGTAGTAGACATCGACTAAGTTTGTATTTTTGGAATTTCCTACAGGATATCCCAAAAGGAAACTCGGTATGTGAGTTCCTCCTTCTGTGTAGGCGTCCGCTTAGACGTAATTTTTGAAATTCCTATCGGGAGGGGAAATAAGGTAAAAGTCTCCTCCTGACGGCTTGCCTAATCCCTTTTGACCAACCTAAAATTTTAAATATGTATTCCTTGGAGTAGGACTAACTCACCGGCAACGTAATTTTTCTATTTTGGAACAGGAACATAGTAAAAATGGTGGTTGAAAGGGAAAAATGTCGCCACTAACGGCCTGCCCAAACCGCTTAGGCAATGCAGTTGAAATTTGGTATGAATGTTCCTCATCCATCGCAGATAGCCGCGAAGATGGAATTTTTGTAAATTCCTAAAGGGAGGGGCAAAAAGAAGAAAAGCCTCACCTTGGGGGCCGGTAAAAACCCCTTCGGCTAGAAACCTGAAGCTTAAAATGTGGGTCCCTGGAGTAAGGGCTAACTTATTAGAAAGATACTTTTTTGAATTTTGGACAGGGTCGTTATAAAGTGGGGGCTCAAAAAGGGAAAGTTGCCCCTTAACGACCTGTCCAAACTGCTGGAACTAGGAAGCTGAAATTCGGTACTTAGGTTCCTCTTCCAGCCTAATTCCAACCGGGAGGGACAAAAAAAGAAAAAGTGTCCCCCTTGACAGCATGCTCAAACTGCTGGAACTAGGAAGCTGAAATTCCCTGTCGATGGATTTTCGGAAATTCCTACCGAGAGGGGCACAAATAGTAAAAGTTGGCTAGAAACCTGAAATGTAAAACATATTTTACTTGGAGTATGGGCTCACTTAGCGGGAAGGTGCTTTTTGGACAGGGACATTGCAAAAATGGGGATTAATGAAGCGAAAAGTGCCGCTTAAAGGCCTGCCCAAACCACTAGAGGTAGGAAGTTGAAATTTGGTATTAAAGATCCTCCTCTATTGTAGACATCCGCTAAGATGAGATTTTTGGAAATTTCTACAGGTAGGGTCAAAAACAGGAAAAGTCTCCCCCTTAACGGCCTGGCCAAACTGCTGGAACAAGGGATCTTAAATTGGGTTCCTTCTCCAACGTTGACGTCCCCTAAGATGGTATTTTTGGAAATTCATACCGGGAGGGGTAAAAAGGGAAAAAACTTCCCCCTTGACGGCCTGGCCAAACTGCTGGATATAGAGACCTAAAATTATGTATGTAGTAGGTTCCTCCTCCAACGCAGACGTCCTCTAAGACGGAATTTTTGGAAATTCCTACCGGGAGGGGTAAAAATGGAATAATTCTCCCCCTTGATGGCCTAACCGAACCCTTCGGCTAGAAACCTGTAATATATAATATGTTTTCCTTGGAGTATGGGCTAACTTATCGACAAGGCATTTCTAGGACTTTGGACAGGAACGTGGTAAAAATGGTGGTTCAAAAGGGGAAAATTGCCCCCCCCCCCCTTAACGTCTGCGTCTTTAGCTGGAAATCTAAAACTCAAAGAACAAGTGTATATGAAACACTAAAATTAAGAAACTAAATAGGAAACGAGTGGAATTGAAACACTACACAAGTGGAATGAAATGGATATAAACCTTGAACGAGTGGAATTGAAATTATAGACAATGCAAATGGATTGGAAGAGGGAATTACCTGTTCAAACACTATCCAGGGAATATGAAACTTATGTAGCATTGAAACATATTCTCCAAAAAGTTAAACAAATTTTCTAAAAGAGAAAAAACCTTAGAAAAGGAATGGAACTTATATATTCCGATATTTAAACTTCATGTAACGAAGCACCGGTGGAAGAAACCGACGCAGTAAATTTTCCAACTGAATTTGTGAATTTACTTGAATTGCCAGGTCTACCTTTACATAAACTGGAATTAAAAAAAAAACTATAAGACACGCTAAAAACGTAGCGGGCTTTGCCCGCTATTTTTAATATTATAAAATGCTTTCCAACCCTGCTTTACGTTATTTATTTTCATTCAAAACACAAATGAACAAAACTACTTACGGGTCTATCTACCTAAGTTCGCACTTTACCAAATTATTTTAACATACACACGTATATTGCAATTTATTATGGATTCATTACTAACAAACCACTTTCATGAGAAAAAGTGATCAAATATTTATTTATTTTAAACCCATTGTTGTGCAGAATTATTTATTTGTGGTGGCTGGGTGAAGGCTTTTATTATAAAAACTGTACTTTAAATAAAAAGCGAATTTAAAAAAATCGTCGGGGGGGGGGGGGGGCTGCGCTAACAACGTAGCGGGGTGCGCCCGCTAGTTCTTTTATATATAGAGATTAACATTAAAGAAATTATGATGTACTAGTAAAATTACGGTAATTCCAGTTGATTTCCAACTGATTTATTTTCTGTCTGTGATTTCTATTAACTTGTAAACAACCAAAAGTTGATAAATAATATTGAAAATATATCATTTAAAACGATGTTTTTAACCCATAGTGCATTGTTGTTATTTTTGATTTTATTTTATTAAACAGAATGTATTAAAGATCCCAGAAGCCACCACGACAACAGTTTGACAAGAAAATTCGTCTTGTTGGCTATGTTTATTTTATTTTTAAAATATTAAACATGTAGAGTCACATGTACTAGAGGTCGGGGTGGTATGTTAAAGAAACATTTCCGTTTAATAAATGTGTACTATTGTACATACATATTTCCTTTTTGGTTGTGTTGTCTAATATTTCTTGCTTGGTAGATTTTTGTCGCTTTTGTTATGGTGTTTTTTCTTGTCTGTTTAAATCAGGCTTTCATAACGTAATTATTGCAATACTTCATGTTAAATAAGGTGTAATTTTTGTTTGTTCCTAAAATTTGTTTATTATTTTTGCTTTTTTCCTTAGCATATTTTGATGTCATCATTTTCATCATCAGTGTTTTTTTTTCGTGGTGGTGTTGTTTTTATTGCCGATGTTATGGTACTGCTTAAGTTAGTAATAAGATTTTTCCACATATTATAAGTAAATTTAAAAATAAATAGTATCATCTATTGTAATATTTAGTGAACATTTGCTAAATTATTGTACTTAACTTAATTAGTTGTTTACTTTTGAATGATGTCTAACTCACGCTGAAAAAAATCACGCTGCTGGAAACATATTTACTGGTGATATATATATGTATATATATATGTTTGGAAAAACTGCAAAAATATACTTAGCGGTTTTCTAATATAATATATTTGCGAGTAAACATAATATTTTCGCCTCTAAAAATATATATATTTGGATCATATAAAAAGCGTCTACCCTCAAACATACATATATATTTTTATTTTTCATTATTATGTCTGCATTCCACAAATATATTATCGATAAAACAAAATTGGAAATATTTTTTTTATGTAAGAAAGTATGACTTACAATGTTTGATTGGAGCTATATGTATTATAACTTTAAAAATAAAATAATTGGAAGCACACTTCAAATAAGTATATTTGTTTGTAAACATGTACTATATTAGAGCGACTCACCTATGGACAGAAAAAATAGTGGCCCCTTAAAATAAACCTTGGTTTGCTTAATAATGATTCTCAAAATATATCTGGTCTAACAATGAGATCTCACAAGCTGGACCATTTTTAAAAAAGGTATTTATTTTAGTTTTTGTAAGAATTTTGCATTTTATCTGAAGACAACATATTCAATATGGGTATCATATGAAAGGTATTTCCGAGTTGTTCGAGTTTGCGTTGAGCGGTATATATAACATATCCTAAGTTCAAGGATATTCTATAAAAAACAAATTTTTTACTGTTTTGTACGGAGAAGTTTCTGATTGAAATGCCAAATTTACATATAATCTATAGTCGATTTAAATGAACACGTGTTCCAGATTTTTTTTGAAATTCGCGATTGTTCGCGTTTTATCAGAAATTAAATGTGGTGGAAACAATATATTCTAAATAGGGCAACATGGGTACCAAAACTTTCCTTTTAATGACTAAATCATCGCTGAGTGGATGTAGTTTGGAATTTTCCAAATTTAATAAAGGGTGGTCCAACCGAAACGCACGATGTTAATTGTAAATAAAACAAAAAGTTTTCCGAGAATTATCTTAATATTTTTCATTATGAGAGAAGGATCTATGACAATTACGTGTGAAATAAAATATCGGCCAAATGCTTGCCACGGTTTCTGTGGCATACCTCTATCCGATGTTCCATATTTTCAATGACTGAGACATAATTTAGGTTCAATGTCGTTAATCTGCCGAATTTTCTCATCCTTTAGCTCTTGAATTGTTCTTGGATTATTTTTCTCTAAATATTTCCATAGAAAGAATTCCAACGGAGTCAAATCACATGATCGTGGCAGCCAATTAACATCGTCACGACGTGAGATAACACAGCCGTTGAATTTCTCGCGCAAAAGAGCCATTGTTTCGTTGGCTGTGTGGCAAGTGGCACCATACTGTTGGAAGCACATATCGTCCAGGTCCATATCCTGAATTTCTGGCCACAAGAAGTCCGTTATTATCTCGCGATAGCGAACACCGACGACGAGTCGAGGTTGATGGCTCTTCTGCCACGCTATCCCGAACAATAACAATGTTTTCCGCAGAACGAACTGGGAGAGCATGTACAGGTGTTTTTACATTTCCTACAGACCCGGTTTGCTGAAATTTGAGCACAATTCTCCCGATTGTGGACACATTTGGTCGATTATGCTGACCAAAGAAATCATGAAGTGCACGAAATGCATTTGGATTTGAACGCCCATTTTCGTAAAAGGCTTCAACAATCTTAACGCGTTGATCAATTGTGTACCTTTCTATGGTTAAATTTGTCAAACACTGAAACTAAAAAATGTCAAATTAAGTTGGGCAAAAAATTTGACGTTAAGGTGTGACTCACAATTAATATCGTGTATTATAGTTGGACAACCCTTCACAATTTTCACGGTGCTCTGGACATAATTTTGTTAAAATTTTTGATTTGCCCCAATTCAATATAAAAATTTTATGAAATTTTTTGTACACTTAAAGTAACACGTCAGTAGAAAAATCTGATAAACAGGTTTCAAATCGATTTGACTAATTTTTAACAAATTTTTAGTTGAAACACTGATTTAGATAAAGATTTTATTTATCTTAATTTAACACAATACTATAAATCCTCTGTACTTTAACCAATTTAGAGTGTTAATTTTTAAAATTATTAAAAACTAATTTTTAAGAACCTATTAGTTAAATTTTACAAAATTTATTGTTAAAATATAATATTTTCATGTTGCTGTTTTTACCCGGTAGATGGCGCCACCAATCTATCCAATTGGCTCATATCTCGAAAACTAAGAGAGATAGAGCTAAATTGATGAAAATTCCGTATGATACCCAAACAAAAGGGTGATCTTGGCGATGCCCAGTTCTTGAGAACGCCGCGGAATCGACTGATTTGGATCGTTTACTACGGACGCCTGAACGGCAGCGATATTTTCGTCACTTCGACCAACCCGTTGTCTCACTGGCATGGCATCATCTCACAATGAATATGTAAACTCAAGTTTTTGCACTAAACTTGTTATTGCTTGTCTACTAGGGTGAGAATAACGACCGAAAATTGGAGTTAACGCTCTTAAAGTTGCGGTCACCGACTCCGAATTTCGGTAGTACATTTTGTATACGTTGTTCGTTCGTGTACTTTACCATGATGAAAATCTTGAGTTTACTGAATAAAAGCAAAGTAACAGTTAGATGATTAGTGAATAGTGCGTTCACAAATTAAATTCAAAGTTGTCAAGTACCTATTGGAAAACCATATATATACCGCTGGACGCGCCTTAAAAAAACTTTCATATGACATCCATATTGAGCACGTTGTGTTCAACTAAAATGCAAAATTCTTACAAAAACTAAAACAAAAATGGTCCAACTTGTGAGATCTCATTTCTAGACCCGAGATATTTTGAGAATCATCATGAAACAAACCAACCCAGGAAAATTTTCTGTTCCAAAGAATCGGTTGTACAATAGCTACCCAGGAAAATTTTCTGTTCCAAAGAATCGGTTGCACAATAGCTACTCTTCATTTACAACCCCTTCTACTGTCGATTCTAACACCGATTCTTTTTGTTTGAAATTGTCCCAAAAGCAACCCCTTCTATAGCTCCAAAGTGGAACCGGTTGCTCTAGAATCAGTTCTGGAACTAGTTCTGGAATTGTTTCCACGTCACCCACACCTTCCATATAGGATCCCAGGAACTGGTTCCGGAACCAGTTCCATGGAATCGGTTGCAGTGGAACCAGTTGTAGAATGGGTGTGGTTGGCTACCGATTGTAAAAAATTTTCCTGGGAAGGTTTATTTTGAGTTGGCACTTTTTTTATTTTTTTCGTGAGTCGGTCTAATGTGTATATGTACATTAGGGTTATAATTTTTTGATTTTTTTTGCAAATATCAAATGCCCTAACCAAAAAGGCCATAAAAAAATATTATGAAACGCAATCTTACTTGTTCGCTGTTGTCAAAAAAGTTTCCGCACCAAAAGGGTTGAAATTTGGTCTATATGGTTTTAGTTTAATTAAAATATTTCTCCGAAATTTTAAACAAATGAGACTCAAACGATGCTTACTAAAAGCTTTTTATGGTAAAAATTACGAAACCTTTTAGGACGGACTTTTGGATACATTTTTTGTCGTTTACAATAATTTTGGTAATAATTCGAATTTTAGTTCGTTGACCATGTTATTTGAAGCCGATTCATATATATTAAGGTTCGTCAAAAAAAAAAAAATTATTTGATGTTCGGATATCATCACTTTTTTTAAAGTTTTTGCAAAGAAAAAAAAAAGAATGGCGTTTTTTTTCTTTTTTATTTCAACTCCTTTCACTGGCGCAAATCGGCCAAAAACGCTGATTTGGAGACCCATTTTCTGCAGAGAAAAACGGCTACATTTCTGGGAAATCTGACTTTACCATTCGATTCGACAGCAAAAATTAATATAAAAAACATTTTTTTTTGCGTTTTCTATATACAGCAGATAATCGTTAGAGTGGTCCAAAAATCCACTTTTTTCAAAAAAGTAACTTTTTTATTACACACAATGAAAATATATTCCCTGCTGAGGATATTGGTACAAAAATTTTTGATATACCGCGACCCATTAAAAAGTTATTTAGTAATCAAATATGTTTACTAAAAAAAAATCTTTGTAATAAACATTACAAAACTTACAAATTATTTTGTCGTTACTAAAAAATAAATTTATAATGCGGCAGCGAGTATTGGAAGCTGCATTTTAATGACCTCAAATACTTTCTCATTGAATAATAAAAAAAAATCCAAATTTGATTAGCTAATAACTTTTTAACGGTTCGCGGTATATCCAAAATTTTTGTACTCATGTACTCCGCCGGAAATACATTTTCATTGTGTGTAATAAAAAATTTACTCTTTAGAAGTTTTTGAAAAAAGCGGATTTTCGAACCACTCTAATGACTATCTGGTGTATTTTTAAAATGCAAAAAAAAAGTTTTGTGTATTAAATTTTGTTGTAGAATTGAATGGTAAAATCAGATTTCCTATAAATGCAGCTGTTTTAAATTTAGCGTTTTTGGCCGACTTGCGTGACCCTCAAAGACGATTTTTATTATTAATTTAGTATTGGTGATAGGTAAAATTTTTGTTAAAAATGAGTCATAACCCTTATGTACATATATCAACGGTTGGCAAATGCGGCCCTTTGAAAACTCCTTGCTTAAGAGATATCTAAAGGTACAAGCGATCTTACCCTTAGCGCTAATTTAATTAGAAATTTGTTATTAAAGAAGTCTTTAAAACAAAAATCGGTTATTAGATTAGATTCTAGTTTTGTGCTAAAAGTAATAATATTTATTGTGGAAAATATACCGCATGGCTCAAAATAGTTAAATTTCCAGTAATGGCATCAAAATTTTCAGTAGTTATTGTAGACTTTTTTGTTGAGTGTCGCTTAAAATGGGCGAGATTTTTTTTTTACTTTGAGTAACAAAATTATTAAATAAAAATTTGGATCAAGGAGGATTTTTTGTACACGGTTTTGTTGTCGGAATAATACTCAGTCTTTTATACCTCGTTGAGTTTTCAAATTTTCGTTGGCCGATTACGCGACACCGCGGATCAATGCAAAAAAAGAAAAAAAAATAGTTTTCCAAAGATTTTTAATTCTACTCTATGATTCAAAAAACTAAATGAACAAATGATGAACTTGAGAACCGATTTTTTTCTTACAAAAATAAATAAAAAAAAAAGCATTAGATCCGTCCAATTTCATTTTAGTTAAAGATTTATAGTTTTATTTTTTTTTTATGTATGGTGTGGCCCTGTAAAATTTATAAAAAATACCAGAATATGGCGCTCAATGACAAATCAGTTCCCACCTTTGCTATATATAATTGCCGCAAACATATTCAACAATGGTAGTATTCGGCAGATAATCCTTAAACTGATACCGGTAACTTGTAGCGCTCTGTGATCAGCAGAGTTAAGCCTGGATTAGCCAGACGTAAACGTATCTCTGCATAGTTGAATATAGAACAAACGTAAATACTAGGGTTTGGGGTTCGGGAATTCCCGGGCGGGAATTCCCGGGAAAAGTTTGCCGGGAATTCCCGGGAAAATAATATATTTTTCCCGGGAAAACGGGAAATTTTAAAAATATAAATTTTTTAAATTGTTTTTGTTTCGAATAGGATTTTTTAATTTTAGTCATAAAAAACATTTTAAATACCAAAACAAAAATGTCATTGTTAAAATCTTTTAAAAGGGAATACATTCATTTGACATACAAATAAAATCTTTGCCAAGTAATTAGGAGCATTTCAACTAATAAAGATTTTTCGCATAACTTATTCAAAATTTATGTAGTAAAACCTAAAAACTTGGTAAAATGTTTAAAAGAAATATGAAAAAAAGCTTTGTTTCTTACAAATAATCGCCCTTACTATCTAAATTTTTCAAATGTATAATTTAGGTAAAGTCGACTTTAGTTAAAATATTAGGTGGCAGTTAGGGTTTGGGATTTCCCGGACTTTTTTATTTCCTGGGAAACGGGAATAAAAAAATTTGATTCCCGGGAATACCGGAATTTATATAGGTGGTTTTCATTAACAATTTTGTTCAAAAATAATTCCCGGGAATCCCGGGAATCAAATTTTTTTATTCCCGTTTCCCGGGAAATAAAAAAGTCCGGGAAATCCCAAACCCTAGTAAATACACAACGAAAATCTGTTGTGAATAGATTTTCGTTGTGTATTTACGTTTTATCTATATTGAATGCGTAAAAATGAGACAAAAAACACAACACATCTTCTGTTCTTATTTCACTCATTAATTCAGCTACGCAGAAATACGTTTACGTCTGGCTAATCCAGGCTTAACTCTTCTGAACGATGTTTTCTTCGTTTTATTTTTAAATACAAATTTTCTATATTTTTCTTTGGTTTTTTAAAATTTTCGTTTTTCAATTAAATCTGTTGTTTATATTTGTCATTCTTAGAAAAAAAATTTTTTTTTTAAATCAACAACTACAAATGTATCACTAATTGATCAAAAGTAGCAAACATTTTTTACGCTACCAATATACGACAGCGCTACGTGAGCGCTCAAACTGAGCGATTAGTGATCAGGTCGTTCAGCAGATAGTTGTTCGACTGTTGTAGAACTGTTGATTATCAAAGTGTATCTGCCGAACACACACAATGAATCTTTTCTGCGTGTACATATGAAGACATGCTAACATATTTATTGTGTGGTGATAAAGGATCTTATTTATTTTATTTTCGTTTATATTTTTGATGGGTTCATAACACTATGCGACAGTCAAAATCGGGATGGCATGAAACCAACGGGAAATGTTATATCGTTCAAAAACAAGTTATACGTGTCCCGGCGTTTCGCTGGGTCAAGTCTAGGAATCGAGATATATCTTTTTTTTGACATACATAACTCGAGAACCACTAGTCCGATTTTGCTCAAACAATTTTAAAAAAAATTAAAAATTACAATTCCTTTAATCTGTTCATATAACGTTTTTCTATATACTCAACAGTTTTGCCGGTAAAAATAAATGTTTGTTACCGCTACCATAAAAATCAAATAACCTTTTGTTTATTACTTTTTTTTAATATTTTAGGCAAAAAATATTTTCTTCTTCATACATTTATTTTTACCGGCAAAACTGTTGAGTATATAGAAAAACGTTATATGAACAGATTAAAGGATTAAAATTTTTTTAAAATTGTTTGAGCAAAATCGGACTAGTGGTTCTCGAGTTATGTCAAAAAAAAGACCACCAAAGGTCAAATCGATACATCTCGATTCCTAGACGTGACCCAGCGAAACGCCGGGACACGTATAACTTCTTTTTTACCGATATAACTTTCCCCGATAGTTTGAACCCTTCCCGATCACTGACCCCTACCATTTGTCTCACAGTGTAATTAATAGAGTTGAGAGAATATTTTTAAATTAGGCCAACAAATTATTTACTTTCACTGTATCAAAGTCGGTTTAACAATTTGGAAATTATATAAATGGGCAACTGAAGTATATTAAAGTCGGCATATCATATAAGAAAGCTTTTCAATCATAACATAATAAAAATAAATTTAATAGTCATGTCAGAAAAATATTAGAGTTAAACAGATGGTTTTGACAAAATTCACCCAATAAACACATAGGTTTAAAAATTTCAAGTGCTTTAAATTTTGCTTGAAGTTAAGTAGATTTCAAATTCTAGCATTTGTATATTTAACAAAAATATTTCAAACTTGAATTTTTGCTTCCCTTTTGCTGGAGTATGCTATTGAAATAAAATGTAGTAAAAGTTGCATTTAAGCCTTAAAACTGGAAAACAGGGCTGGAATTGAGCTTGATTTCAACTTGAATTCCAGTGAAATTGTTTATAGGTCAGTTCCTTTTTATAATACAGTGTTTACTTAAATCTCTCTCGAGATTTACGACAATATAAATCTAAAAAATGTCTGTCATATTAATAAAAAACAAATTGAAGGCTTTAGAAGTACAGAAAAATTTTTAAACTGAAATTACGCTTTTATTTTTTTGGTAATACTTGAAAAACAAATAAGGTAAGAAATGGCACACTCTTCCATTTATGTATATATGAGTCTGTGTATGTGCCATTTCTTAACTTATTTGTTTTTCAAACTATTACCAAAAAAATAAAAGCGTAATTTCGATTTAAAAATTTTTCTGTGCTTCTAAAGCCTTCAATTTGTTTTTTGTTGATGCCTTAAAGTTTAGAATTAAATTTCTTTTATATAAAATAAAACACGATATTTGTTGTTAAGGTAAAATAATTGTTAAGATAAATTTATTGTAATGTTTAAGTACGAACACTATTTTTTGCCTCTTCATTTTTATATAAATAAATCGTTTAGTATACCAACACGTGAGCATGTAACAACTAATTGTCTGGTGTTCAAGCCATCGGCGTAGATAGGTCGTATTTTTTAAATTTGCTTTTTTATTTAAAGTATAGTTTTTATAATAAAAGCCTTCAACCAGCCACCACAAATAAATAATTCTGACACAACAATGGGTTTGAAATAAATAAATATTTGATCACTTTTTCTCATGAAAGTGGATTGTTAGTACTGAATCCATTATAAATTGCAATATCCGTGTGTATGTCAAGATAATTTGGTAAAGTGCGAACTTAGGTAGATAGACCCGTAAGTAGTTTTGTTCATTTGTGTTTTGAATGAAAATAAATAACGTAAAGCAGGGTTGGAAAGCATTTTATAATATTAAAAATAGCGGGCAAAGCCCGCTACGTTGTTAGCGTGCCTTAAAGTTTTTTTAATTCCAGTTTATGTAAAGGTAGACCTAGCAATTCAAGTAAATTCACAAATTCAGTTGGAAAATTTACTGCGTCGGTTTCTTCCACCGGTGGAGTAAAGGTTTTTTCTCTTTTAGAAAATATGTTTAACTTTTTGGAGAGTATGATTCAATGCTACATAAGTTTCATATTCCGTGGATAGCGTTTGAACATGTAATTAAAAGGCGTTCTTCACCCCTTTTTGTTTCTCCCAGTAAAAATCCCAAATATATATAATCTTGCCTCAATCGCATGCGAAATTTCAAGTACCAAACTCCGACAGTTTGAGTCATTCAAATTCCATTCCATTTTGTTTAACAATTTTAGTGTTCCAATGCAACTCCTTCCAAGATTGCATTTCGTTCACCATTCCATTGCATTTCGTTCCCATTATCTGTTATTCCAATTGCACTCGTTCCCCGTTTCATTCCATTTCGTTCCTACTGTCTTGTGTATCGATATTGATATCAGTCGCTTCTATTTCCATTCCATTTCTTTGCATTTGCTCCGTTCCATTCCTCTTTTAACTGCAGTGTATCAATTCCACTCGGTCCCCATTCTATGCCATTTCGCTCCTCATTCCATTTCGTTCTATAGTCCATTCCATTTCCTTCCCTCTTCCAATCCATTTCCATTGTCTATAATTTCAATTCCACTCGTTCAACGTTTATATCCATTTCGTTCCACTTGTGTAGTGTTTCAATTCCACTCTTTTACTATTTAGTTTCTTAGTTTTAGTGTTCCATATACACTTGTTCTTTAAGTTTTAGGTTTCTATCTAAAGACACAGACGTTAAGGGGGTGGGGCAATTTTCCCCTTTTGAACCACCATTTTCAGCACGTTCCTGTCCAAACTCCTAAAAATGCCTAATCGATAAGTTAGCCCATACTCCAAGGAAAACATATTATAGATTACAGGTTTCTAGCCGAAGGGTTCGGTTAGGCCATCAAGGGGGAGAATTATTCCGTTTTTACCCCTCCCGGTAGGAATTTGCAAAAATTCCGTCTTAGGGGACGTCTGCGTTGGAGGAGAAACCTACTACATAGATAATTTTAGGTCTCTATATCCAGCAGTTTGGCCAAGCCGTCAAGGGGGAAGTTTTTTCCCTTTTTACCCCTCCTGATATGAATTTCCAAAAATACCGTCATAGGGGACGTATACGTTGGAGAAGGAACCCAAATACCGAGATTAAGCCCCCTAGTTCCAGCAGTTTGTCCAGGCCGTTAAGGGGGAGACTTTTCGTGTTTTTGACCCTACCTGTAGAAATTTCCAAAAATCTGATCTTAGCGGATATCTACAATAGAGGGGGAACTTTAATACCAAATTTTAAATTCCTACCTCCAGCGGCAGGCCTTTAAGCGGCACTTTTCGCTTAATTAATCACCATCTTTGCAACGTCCCTGTCCAAAATTCCAAAAAGCACCTTCCGATAAGTGAGCCCATACTTCGAGGAACATATGTTTTACATTTCAGCTTTCTAGCCAACTTTTACTATTTGTGCCTCTCTCGGTAGGAATTTCCGAAAATCCATCGACAGGGAATTTCAGCTTCCTAGTTCCAGCAGTTTGAGCAGGCTGTCAAGGGGGACACTTTTTCTTTTTTGTCCCTCCCGGTTGGAATTAGGCTGGAAGAGGAACCTAAGTACCGAATTTCAGCTACCTAGTTCCAGCAGTTAGGACAGGTCGTTAAGGGGCCACTTTCCATTTTTGAGCCCCCATTTTATAACGACCCTGTCCAAAATTCAAAAAAAGTATCTTTCTAATAAGTTAGCCCTTACTCCAGGGACCCACATTTTAAATTTCAGGTTTCTATCCGAAGGGAATTTTGCAGGCCACCAAGGGGAGGCTTTTCTTCTTTTTGCCCCTCCCTTTAGCAATTTACAAAAAATCCATCTTCGTGGCTATCTGCAATGGATGAGGAACATTCATACCAAATTTCAACTTCATTGCCTCACCGGTTTGGGCAGGCCGTTATTGGGGACATTTTTCCCTTTCAACCACCATTTTTAGTAAGTTCCTGTTCCAAAATAGGAAAATTACGTCGCCGGTGAGTTAGTCCTACTCCAAGGAATACATATTTAAAATTTTAGGTTGGCCAAAAGGGATTGGGCAGGCCGTTATTTCCCCTCGCGATAGGAATTTCAAAAATTCCGTCTAAGCGGACGCCTACACAAAAGGAGGGACTCACATACAGAATTTTCTTTTGGGATATGCTGTAGGGAATTCAAAAAATACAAACTTAGTCCATGTCTACTACAGTGGAGGAACCTTTATACCAAATTTCAACTTCTTACCTCCAGTGGTTTGGGCAGGCACTTTTCCAATTTGTGAGACTGTTTATGGGGAGACTTTTCCCCTTTTTGCCCGTTCCGGTAGGAATTTCCAAAAATCCTGTCTATGCCGAATATCAAGAAACCTTGTTTTAGTGGAGATATCTGTGGGGGGAGAAAAAAAAGTACTTTTTTTGAAATTATATTTTTTAAATGGTATTTTTTTTTAAATGGTACTTTTTGGAAAAAGCGAAATTTTTTGGAAAAAGATACTTTGTTTTTACAAAGTACTTTATTTGTACTTTTTTTGAAAAAGATATTTTTTTGGAAAAATGTTTTTCTTTTTGGAAAAAGGTACTTTTTTGAAAAGGTACTTTTTTTGAAAAAGGTATTTTTTTTGGAAAAAATGTATGTTTTTTGGAAAAAGGTACTTTTTTGGAAAAGGTGCTTTTTTTGGAAAAGGTACATTTTTTTAGAAAAAGGTACTATTTGGAAAAAGGTACTTTTTTGGATAAAAGAACTTTTTTTTGGAAAAGGTACTTTTTTGGAAATAGCTACTTTTTTGGAAAAAGGTACTTTTTTTGGAAAAGGGTACTTTTTTTGGAAAAAAGAATTTCCAAAAATGCCGATAAGAATTTCCAAAAATGCCGTCTCAACGGACGTCTACACCGGTCGAGGAACCTACATACCAAATTTCAATTTCATGGCTCCAGCAGTTGGAGCAGGCCGTCAAGGGGGAGACTTTTTCCCCTTTTCGCCCCGCCCTTTAAAAATTTCCAAAAATCCCGTCTTGGTAGATGTCTAGGGTAGTGAAGGAACCTTTATACCAAATTTCAACTTCCTACCTCCAGCGGTTTGGGCAGGCCGTCAAGGGGGGCCTTTTTCCCCTTTTTAACCCCCATTTTTACTTTCCAGAAAAGTTAGCCCCTACTCCAAGGAACACATTTTCAGCTTTCTAGCCAAATTTCAAGTTTCTAGCCAAAGGGGTTTTGGCAGGCCGTCAAGGGGGAGACTTTCTCCCTTTTTACCCGTTCCGGTAGGAATTTCCAAAAATCCCATCTTAGCGGATGTCTGCGCCGAAAGAGGAACCTACATACCAAATTTCAACTTCCTAGCTTCAGCGGTTTGGGCTGGACAATGTTGAGTCAGTCAGTCAGTCAGTCAATCAGTCAGTCAGTCAATCAGTCAGTCAGTCACTCACGTTATTCTTTTATATATGTGACGCGCAAAATAGAAAGGGACCTAAGGATAGAAAGGGACCTAAGGTCAGGAGAGCATGGGATCGGTCTCATTCGATGCTCAGATGTTGTCCACAAAAAAAAAAAAAAAAAATGATTTTTTACCCTTAGGTCCCTTTCTCTATGCGCTGTCACATATAGAGATTAAGATTCAACTTAAAAAAAGAGAATAAAAAAATTAAAAAATTCATATCTTTAAAAAAAAAAATGCCCTCTGGAAAATTTCAGGACCTTTTAAAATCAATAAGAGGTTTCATTTAAAAAATTGAGCAAAAAATAGGTTTTTGGATTTTTAATATTGTAAAATTGCAAAATTTAAATTTTTGTTTGCAATATTTTCTTTTTTTAATACGCCTAAGTATCCTCTTTACAACGAGCTAAGAGTCGTTTTTGTAGCTACTGTAGTTTTCGAAATTTTCAAGAAATAACCTCGTAACAACACAAAAAATTAGAAAAGTTATGATATTTTTTGAAATTTTAAATGTTGCATAACTTTGGAAAAAAAATTTTGTAATTTGTTTCCTTTGGCAAAACTTCGTTATATGATGAAAAAAAAAATTCTAACCAAAATGCATCCAATTCGAAAGGGGTTCGACTCCAACCATTGGTCGATTTGGGATGGAATTACCCATATAGTCCCATGAAAGCCGTTAAATTGATAAAAACAAAAATCTCAACTGGATAAAAATAATTATTTTATATAACGTGATCCAAATGGGGTTAATTTTTATACTTTTGGCTAAAACCGCCCCACTAGGAAATAACACCTTTCCTAACACTGTGAGACAAATGGTAGGGGGAGGGTTCAAACTACCGGGGAAAGTTATATCGGTAAAAAAGAAGTTATACGTGTCCCGGCGTTTCGAATCTAGGAATCGAGATATATCGATTTGACCTTTGGTGGTCTTTTTTTTGACATAACTCGAGAACCACTAGTCCGATTTTGCTCAAACAATTTAAAAAAAAATAAAAATTACAATTCCTTTAATCTGTTCATATAACGTTTTTCTATATACTCAATAGTTTTACCGGTAAAAATAAATGTATGAAGAAAAAAATATTTTTTGCCTAAAATATTAAAAAAAAAAGTAATAAACAAAAGGTTATTTGATTTTTATGGTAGCGCTAACAAACATTTATTTTTACCGGCAAAACTGTTGAGTATATAGAAAAACGTTATATGAACAGATTAAAGGAATTGTAATTTTTAATTTTTTTAAAATTGTTTGAGCAAAATCGGACTAGTGGTCCTCGAGTTATGTCAAAAAAAAGATATATCTCAATTCCTAGGCGTGACCCAGCGAAACGCCGGGACACGTATAACTTGTTTTTGACCGATATAACATTTCCCGTTGGTTTCATCCCATCCCGATTTTGACTGTCGCATAGTGTAATTTTCGGCAAAATATCACTTTAAATTAATAAAAAAAAAATTGTTTTCCACTTGATAAAAATTATTATTTTTAATTGAACAGAAGATTTACAAGTCTTTAGTCTATATACCGGGAATATCAGAACGTTTAGAGAAATCAAAGATAATAGATAATAATAGATATAGAATAGCTTTTAAATCATACAATACAGTAAATAAATTATACAGTAAGACAAAGGATAGGATACAGAAATTGGACATGTCAAATATAGTATATAAAATACCATGTAGTGGAAATGACGGAGAGAATTATGATAAGGATACATATATATGTAGGTACAACAATAAAGAATAAATTGAGAACTAGAATAGCTGGACATAGATCATATCAGAAATATAGACATATTAATTCACAAAAGACAGCATTCTCTTCTCATTGTTCAAGTTTAAATCACTATCCTGACTTTTAAAATGTATCAGTTTTAAATACAGAACATAATTATAAACGTCATTATATATTAGAAATGTTACCGATAATTAATACACAAACAACAAAAAGAAATATCGAAAATAAAAAACTTTTTATAAATAAAAAACAAACCTTAAGCTCAAGAAAATTGTAGAGTTAAAAATTGAAAAATAAGGTTAAATAAACGAAAAGGATTAATCTTTTTTTCTTTTATATCAACTATATTATGAATAATTTTTACTATATTAAATGAATAAATGAAATAAAAACTATTTTTTTCGAAATTTAGAATTTTGGGAATTTTTAATAGTAATACACTTTTTTCCCAAAATAGGCCATTTTCGTCCAACTTTCGGCATGGGTTTTCCAACAAAAATCTACTTCTTCCATTTGGGACCATTTCCAATAAATCTGAGGGGTGTAATGACAAATCGATTTTTAAGGGACACCCTAATGTATATGTACAATACTATGGAAAAAATCAAGGTTGGTTACCGTTATCGTTATAATACTGTAATCGCTAAAATACCGTTTCAAATTGAATACCATTACCAATACCTCTAAAAAAACTTCCGAATACCGTTATCGTTAACGATGTCGTTATTTTTATCGGTAGTTACTGGTATTTATTACTTTATATAAAAAATGAAAATTTTTTAGCTTTTTGAAGTTAAGATTATAACTTCAAGTGTGTGAGTGTTTTTTTACAAAAAATTTATAGATGATAATTTTTCTTATTAAAACTACCAGCATTGAATTTATAGCTAATAATCAGTATTTTTAACCCTTAAAATAAAAAATAGGCTAAAGGTGTGCCTGGTTTTATGTTTTCAATGTAATTTATTATACCGGTACGTACCGGTATTGCTGTTTCGATAACGGTATACCGTTACCGAAACAGTCTTAAAAACCGTTACCTTTACTTTTTGTTTTTACTAGTTCTCCAAAATTTTTGCACATTATTGATTATTTTTGTTCTTACAAACAAAATATATACCACAAAGGCATCACATTATTTCCTCGTGTAAAAACAACATCTATACCACATGTCAGTTTATATACAGTTGTATTTTTATCACATTTAGCCCACTTGTGTTAACAATTTATTTAATTAAGATCAAACCGCTCGATTGTGGAGATGTAAATAATATAAATAGTTTTGTTTTCATTGTATTTGCAAAAATGAAAAATATAGACAAAAAACAAATAAAATGTAATAAAACAGCTGTTACAAAAAAGTTATAGGAAACATATAGTTATTTAAATATAAAACAGAAGAAAAAATAAAAACAGAGCTACATATGAATTCACACATGAAATAAACATCCCAGCAAAACCTTGGTAATGACTGGTCATTACTACATGCATTACTTAGATCTCATATCTCATTACCCGTTGACTTACTTTTAAACTGAATGTAATGAGTTACCGATAATTATACCCCACACATTACTATTTCACAATAGCTGAAACCAATAATATATGTTCTAAATCATTAAAAACCATAACTATGGCGTAGCCTAGTGGTTATCGTTTTTGCCTGACAGACATGAGGATCGCTGCTCAACTCGTGTTAGCTTCCATTGTTGTTTTTTTTTGTAATTTATATTAAACATCTATTTATAGAAATGTTGATGTTCATTAAGCACCCAGCAAAACCTTGGTAATGACTGGTCATTACTACATGCATTACTTAGATCTCATATCTCATTACCCGTTGACTTACTTTTAAACTGAATGTAATGAGTTACCGATAATTATACCCCACACATTACTATTTCACAATAGCTGAAACCAATAATATATGTTCTAAATCATTAAAAACCATAACTATGGCGTAGCCTAGTGGTTATCGTTTTTGCCTGACAGACATGAGGATCGCTGCTCAACTCGTGTTAGCTTCCATTGTTGTTTTTTTTTGTAATTTATATTAAACATCTATTTATAGAAATGTTGATGTTCATTAAGCAGTATTTAATAACAACAAGTTTTGTGAAAAATAGACATGTATAACAGTTGCCGCAATAAATGTGTACATAAGTTAAAGCAATAAAAATCATAGTGATGTCGTGGTCTAATGGTTAGAGTGTTTGCCTGACAATCGTGGGGTACGCTGATCAATACGTGTCAGCTCCTATTGGTTTTTAAATTTTTATATTTTTTTAAATCTATATTCAACATCTATTTATAGAACAGCTGATAAACTAATTACAGGTAACATCAGTGTAATGACTTTCCTCCAATGACATCACCATGTTAAAATAAGTAGTTTAGTAATTAAAAGGTAACTAGTGAACACTTAAGATTTCAATACCTAAAACTCATTACATGGTAATGAAAGGTTTTGCTGGGCAGTATTTAATAACAACAAGTTTTGTGAAAAATAGACATGTATAACAGTTGCCGCAATAAATGTGTACATAAGTTAAAGCAATAAAAATCATAGTGATGTCGTGGTCTAATGGTTAGAGTGTTTGCCTGACAATCGTGGGGTACGCTGATCAATACGTGTCAGCTCCTATTGGTTTTTAAATTTTTATATTTTTTTAAATCTATATTCAACATCTATTTATAGAACAGCTGATAAACTACTTACAGGTAACATCAGTGTAATGACTTTCCTCCAATGACATCACCATGTTAAAATAAGTAGTTTAGTAATTAAAAGGTAACTAGTGAACACTTAAGATTTCAATACCTAAAACTCATTACATGGTAATGAAAGGTTTTGCTGGGATGTAATGTTATGAACTTGTTCAAATTTCAATGAAATACAACAGAGATGTTAATATTAAAATTGTTAATTCGAGTGTAAAAATGAAGATAATAAATACGGACTCTGTGTGCCAATTAGAAATGGGCGCGTGTATGAATTTTGACTAACGCAAGCTAACGAACAAATAAAATGAATCACTCACGAACATTTTTACCCATGCATACTTACCTGAGTGTAGTAAATTTTGCAAATTTGCAGAAAAAAAATATTATTAAAAATTTCTATATTGAGAAAACTTCACTCATGCACGAAGTACGATCAGAGCTTCGAAGTATTATTTCCTTAATTTAGGTTTTTAATTCTGAATTAAAAATACAATGAATTAATTCACAATAGACTATATATTGAATGGAATTAATTCATATTTGTTTTCGTTCGATTTCTTTTGTTGCTAACTAATTCAATTGCTATAGTTCTTTTTATGAAATCAAATGAATTAATTTACTGGAGAACACGTTCAATTCTATAAATCGAACGTATAAAAAGTGAATTAATTCCTTACTGAATTCATTCACCACTCAATTCATTCAATTTAATTTTTCGTTCAGTGAATTAAAAAAAAATTACGTTCAGTGAATTAAAAAAAAAAATTACGTTAAGTGAATTAAAAAAAAATACGTTCACTGAATTGAAAAACAAAAAATTAGGTTGACTGAATTCAAAAGCAGTTTTCTGCCGCTCAGTACACATTGTAGTGTTTTCTAAATATTTTAGAAATAATTCAGACGGTATTGATTGGCCGGTATGAGATGAAACTTCACACGCCCATAGCAAGGCTCTTTTGCCTCCAGATTAAAAGTGTCTTTAACCCTTTGAGGACCATACATTTCCTGCCGAAGCAATTTTAAAATTTTTTGGATTTTCATAATCTCTGACCTAATAATAGTTCTGCCAAGAAAAATTGGATCCGTAAAACCCCTCCTTACCCCTCATTTCGCTTGCCAAAAATATTTGGCATTTGATGACCCTGCCGTTCCGGACGAAGCGATTTTTATTATTATTTTATTTTCGTGATCTGCAACTAAACTATAGATATTTTACAAAAAATTGGCATCATAGACCCCTTGCATTCCCTTCATTTTGCTTGTAAAAATTTGTGCTTTTTACCCCTTTAATGAAGAATTCTGGTTAACCAACTTCGAGCGCTCGCAAGGGGAAAGGGGGACTAGGTAGGGATTTACCTCCTTCTACATTTTTGTTCCCCCAACCCTACTCTACAAATCACCTTTTTACATATTTGCTCTATCTTATAATTATAAGTGCGAAAAACCATTGGGCAAGCATACTTGCCTATGGTCGTGAAAGGGTTAAAAACGCATATAGTATTTAGTAGTTCAGTAGTGATTGTCGTTTAAACAAGTTCATTTTTATTTTTTCTTCCTAATGCAGTCTAATACTGCTTGTGTTAGTTGCTTTAGAGCTGTTGGTAGTATATTTATTAGATGCATAACATGCAGTGGTCTATTCCATAAAGGGTGTTCTGGTGTCAATAGTGATCGTGATTTTAATGTTTTAATTTCATCAAATAATATTGTTTATAACTGCAATAAATGCTCTAAAGGATCTAATAATTTAATTGCTATGATAACAATTTTGTCAAATGAAGTAAGAGAATTAAAAAAGTTATTCAATGCCTGTATATACAACAACAATGCAGTTGAGAGTGCTTCTTTTAAAAATAAAAACATACATGCTGAGTCAAGCTTAAATTCAAAAAATAATGATTTACAACTAAAAGGTCGTTCAACTCTGAGTGATTCCTTTTCTTCAAGTTCTGCTAATTATGCTTTTCGTAAAAATGTTGTTAATACTACTGAACCAAGTAATGTTTTAAATTCTAATATGCGAATACGTAGAGCTAGTCTTTGTCTTTCTTTACATGATGATGATGATATTCATAATGATGTTATTGCTACTATTAAACCAAATGATGTTATTGCTGCTACTGAGCCAAATGCCGTTTTAAATTCTAAACGAAGAGCTAGCATTTGTTGTTCTCAAAACTCTGACAATACTGTTAGCTCAGCTTCAACTGCGTACTCTCAAGTAGAAAGTAATATCCCAGTTAACAATACTGGATGGACTAAAGTTAACTACAAAAAAAAGAAACGTAAGCATGTGGTGTTTGGAGATAATAATTCCAAAGACTTAGAAGTTATCGCTAATCAAAAATGGGTGCATATTTCCTCATTTAAGCCCAGCGTAACAGCAGAACAAATCCTGAGTTATGTTGCAAAAGGTGCTAATATTTCCAAAACCCATCTAAAATGTTTTAAATTGGTTAGAAAGGAAATTGAGCAGAACACATTGAGGAGTGTTTCTTTTAAAATTGGGATCTCCGCTGAATTATATGATAATCTATTTGAGCCTTCCTTGTGGCCTACTAATGTAAAAGTGCGTCCGTTCTTGTTCTTTCAAAAGCCTATATCTTAAAACATGTATAATATTAATTAATATTTATAATTATTTTATAGTTTAATCATAGTCTGTAAGGAAATGATGTTCCATAGACTGAATAAAGAATAATAATAATAATAATAATATTTTTCTGAAAGCATTCTCCTTTTAGATGAGCGTAGTGGAAAAAAATATTCTCCACTTGTCAAATTTTATACCCCCAGACCACCGAATTCCCATTTTTTGAAAAATTTTCGCAGTGTTTTGGGAGTTGTGGAATTTTTACGTCTTATCTCAAATATTTTTCTATTTTTATATAAAGAATACTAACAAATAAGAAATGTCTGAATTATTGCCAAAATATTTTGAAAACACTGCACTGTGTAATTCAGTGAACGCAATTTTTCGTTTTTCAATTCAGTGAACGTAATTTTTTGTCTTTCAATTTAGTAAACGTAATTTTTATTTTTCAATTCAGTGAACGTAATTTTTTTTAATTCACTGAACGTAATTTCTTTTCTTGTTTTTAATTCACTGAACGAAAATAAAATTAAACGAATTCAGTGGGGAATTATTTCAGTAGGGAATTAATTCACTTGATTTATTAAAAAGAATTATAGCAATTGAATTAATTCTTTGATTTTTTTTATTCAAGGAATTGAAGGAATTCAGTAAATTACTTAAGAAAAGGAATTCATTCAATTCTAAAGAAAATTTAATTCGATTGGTAGTGAATTCATTCAAAAACCAATTAAGTCTTCAAAGCACTGAATATGATACAGTTTTTTATCTTACACTCTAAAAAATGCCTGTAAAATCGCTATTACAATATATGTAAAATTTCATGTAAAATTACAGAAAATGCGTAAATTTGTGCACAATATGCCTAAGCAATTTATTTACAGATATTTGTAAGCAAAAGTACATACAAAATATAGCACTTTGCATGTTGCTAAACATGTTCCTAAGTTTATACACATTTTATCTTTATAATTACACACATTGTGCCTAAATTATCTATTTAGGCATAAAATGCGTAATACTACCGGATTTAAATGGTAACAGAAAATTTGTCAAAAGAAGCATAAATAAAAAAAAGAAAAACACAATAAATTGAGATATTTTTGGAACAAACAACCATTTTATTCATTTAAATTAATAATAATAAAAACTTCGGGGTTCCGGCCAGTATAAATATTGGTGTTCAAGAAAGGGTGAGGAAACTTAAGTTACACGTAAAGAAGCGATATCAAAACATTTATTTCTTGTAGATATTAAAACAAGATATAAAAATTCGTTAACCATCGAATAATGGTACCAAAGGGATATTTGAGAAGGTTTCGCATATGTTGCACATAATTTATATGTTTCAAATGTGTTTTCAATTTTGGACAAACATCAAGTTTTTATCTGCCTTCCACTACTTTATAATATTCCCAATAATTTTAAAAAGGAGTTATCTTCTCTAATAGATCTCAAATTACTAGACGAAAGCATATTTCAAAGTCTATCGGTAAAAGTTGTCCCAGGTTAAGACATTAGGATCCTGGTAGAAGAGATAAAAGTAAGAGCAGTTAAAAACGGGTTCAAACATTTCAATTGGGCATGCTGTCAATATGAAACCTACACCATAGTACGACTTGGGCCATATTTCAGGAAGTGCATGAACTCTAGGAAGAGAATTTCGGTTATAACAAATATCAGCACAAAATTATATTGGTTCCGTGCAAGAAATATTTTAAAATCGCTTTGGTTTGCAATTACCATATTGGCTTAACGGCGACTATTTAGGTCAAAATATGGGCCGCTTTTAATAATTTTTAATTGATTTTGGCCTTAAGGCACTACAAGTTGTTTCCTTCTCTCACAGAGTGGTGTAGGGTATAAATGTCAACTTCTAATATTGAGCCAATTTTTGGTAAAATATTGATAAAAAATTTGGTGAAGCTACTTTTGTTCACTCAAAGAAAAAATTACTTATAGCGAATACGGATGACTAAAAAATTATTGCCACATTTACAAAAACCTACAACTTTTTTCACCTTTAGTTTAAAAAGTCAGAAAATAATTAGAAGTTATTATATAAACCGCTAAATATCTGCCCTCCTTTAAACACACAAAATTAAAAATAAATATTTGCTAAAACAATGGGTGGAGGCTATAAGAAATTCGGCAAAAACTTATAGGAAATGTTTATTTGATTTTATATGAGGCGAAAACTAACACATTACTTTTCGTATGCACGTTAACTTAATAAATATCCACGTTGAACACTCAACGTGAATAATTATCAATATTGAAAACTCAACGTTTACACATCTAACATAACTTCTTCGCGTTACGTACTAAAAAGTTTTGCTGGCATACTTTCGATTATACCGCAACTAACATATTAAAAACATTATCTTTCATATGATAATCAATTTTTAAATCCAAAAATGGCCCTACGGGAAATTTTAACAAACTGTCACCGAACTGGCCGCTTTATATGAAATAGACTGGTCACTTTTACATGGCGTTGTCATAGGAGGGGGAAATTGACCCCTTGTGACATGTCACAAGACAAATCCTAGGACAAGTTACTGAAATCTCATAAAAAATAAAGCCTCTTGTCTTGTGCAAAATAATATATATCATACAAGTATTTCTATGAATATGCTGCAGAATTTGTGTAAATGCTGAAAAATCATCGAATATTTCATTTACCTTAACCCTGGAACACTAATCTTATTTTTTATACGTTAACGCTAATCATTAGTCGAATCGACTAACATATATATATATATATATATATATTACCGATTTTTTAGATATCTATATTTAAACCACAAAAAAATCTTTACAAGGTTGACAGTTGGTTTTATTTTAAATGTAAATCAATTTATAAATTTAATTTTTTGTTAAACAATTAGTTTAAAATTTATATTAATAACAAATACTCTTGAGATCAATTGTTGAAAATAATGAATAAATAAGAAATAATAACACAAGCCATTAGTCGCATCGACTAACATTTTGCTAAATAACTCAAAAATAGCAATACTTACTGCAACAATGTGACCATTCAGAACAAGAGAACACCTTTGACTGAGAATACAAGAGAATTTAGACCGATCGGTAAAACGAGAAAAAAGCTGTGCACAAAAATGTAAGTGGTGTTAGTCGAGTCGACTAACATTAGCGTTCTTGGGTTAAGAAGGAGTGATTAACAAGGAAAAATTATATAGTGGCTAACAGAGTCCAACTAAAAATTAAAACTCAGACAATATATTTGTTATTATTGTAAAAAATCCGAGCTAGGCCTTCGAGGTTATTACATAAAATTATATTGAAACCCATTTTGACTTATGAAATAAAACTTTGGGGTACTGCAGGTAATTCCAATATTGAAATTTTCAAATGTTATCAGACTAAAACACTTCGAATGATTTTACATGCGATAAGGTTTGTTGCTAACGATTACATAACATACGTAAGGACTTAATACTCATACCTATAGTTAAACAGGAAATTAATAGCTCAAAATATGTTGTAAGACGTGGTAATCACTCTACATCTCTTGCAATTAGCTTAGGTACTGGACGACACAAAGACTGAAAAGATATAATTTTTGGACCTGCACTCATAAAAAAAGACAATATTTGCGCCTGCAAAAATTACAATGAAGTTATTAAGAATCATGGTCTCTTATATTTAGGTAACCTAAATTTTACATATTGCCTATATACACAGAAAATTTTTGTTAAATTAGCTAAGAAATTTGAGTTAAATTCAACTGAAATTTTACCTGATGGAACTAAAAATTTCTGTTGAAATGTCACTTAAGATCTGGGGTCTTCGACTCTCTGGATCTGAACCGACATTGGCCAATATTTATTACTGTGAATAAAGGTCTTTCATATGGATGAATTTATAGGTACAGAGTACCTCTATCTTGATTAGTTTCCGATATGCTAGTATAAGATATTTTGTGATTACACAATAAAAAATATAAATATAGCACCATCTCTATATGAAAACGATGGGGAAATGCGGCCCTTGTTGATCTTTAAATTTAAATTTATTTAAGAACATATTTTTTTAATATTTTATTTCGCAGTTTTTTATCTGGAAAATTTTTAGATAAAAATTAGGCATAGGTTTATAATCAAAACTAAGGTCTATTTTAAAATTTCTTAAGAGATATTTAAAGGCCCCTAGGGCCAGTTTAGTTAGAAATTTGTGATTAAAAGAAAGGCCCTTAATTATTTACGACATAAATTCAACTTGTTTCACGAAACAGTCGACATTGACAATTATTTTTCTCGCAAATACATGAGAAACTATCATTTCATAAATATAAAAAAAACATTTCATTTTGGATAAAAAAAGTGTCAAGTTTTATTTTTGTTTTTCATCATATTTATGATTATTTCTATAAATATGATGGAGGTTTTCTTCGAGTGATACTAATATTCAGTAAAATTTGTAGCTAATTCTAGTAAATCATTTTTAAATTACACCTTACAACAATTGTACTAAAGGTCACTAATTTTTTCTACTAATTTCATTGCACCTCAAATCAGTAAGCATGAGTTGCTAAAATTAAGGAAATATACCGCAGGACTCAAAACAGTTAAATTTCCACTCACATTTAACATCGAAATTTTCAGTAGCCATTACAGACTTTTTAAATGCATTCCCGTTCGTACCCAAAGATACCGAAATTAACTGAAAAGCGTTCACGTACTCGAAAAATGGTTAAAAGAGCGATCATGAGAATGTATTTGTGTTTCTCTTTTTACCAAAACTTACCCAGACTTTTTCTTCGGGTAAACTTTGGTAACTAATAAACCGAACAGCTGTTGCAAAGATAAAAAAACAAGGATGGTAACCGAATCGAATGCGGTTATCGTTAGGGTAACGATATTTTAGGTTAATTCGGTAACGGCATTTTAAGGGTAACGCTATTTTATTTATTTCGGTATCGGTATTTTAAAGATAATGGCATTTGAGTTATTTCGGTAACGGTATTTTAAAGACAACGATATTTGCGTTATATCGGTAATGGTATTTTAATCAATTATTTCGGTGCATACCTCATTGTGTTTTGCAAAAACGAAACTAAAGTTAAAACGAATTAATTGACTTAATTTATGCGAAAAACTTAATAATCACGTGCAATGACCAAGAGCAGAGAACTAAAAATAACGGTAACGGTATTTTAAAGATAACGCTATTTCATGTATTTCGGTAACGGTATTTTAAGGTTATCGATATTTCAGTTATTTCGGTATCGGTATTTTAAGGATAATGGTATTTCAGTTATTTCGGTAACGGTATTTTAAGGATAACGATATTCCGGGTATTTCGTTAACGGTATTTTAGGGGTAACGGTAGTCAGTTGAAAGGGTTTTGAATCGATAACGGTATTTTAGGGATACTGCCTGCCAACCCTAAAAAAAACATTACTGGAAATAAATGCTAAATTTTAATTTTTAATAGAAATATTATGAAAGTTTTTTTTTTTTGTATTTCATACTGTCGGTATAAAAAAAAAATACAAATTTTATTTTTACCTTACTTCTTCGTCAATACAAGAAGAGGCAAAAAACATTTCTCCGTACTGTGAGTTTTGCCAAAATGTTGGTTTTTTAATTTTTATTTAAAAAATAAAAATTGCTTTTTCGACCTTTTTAATTGATTAATTAGAAATTTATTAATTCAGTTCGAGGACAATTTCCTTATTATGAGTTAACATAATAAGTACTTTTTTTTCAATTTTTATTTTTTAAATAAAAATTAAAAAAGCCAACATTGTAACTAGTTACCTCAAACTACTGACTAAATCTTTAAGTTTCTAATCACCTTAAAATTAACCTATTATTGTATAGTGTACCTTTAAAGGGCGGATTTTCGATTCCTGGAGGCTATGAATTTTTATACATGTTTTTATTTTTGTAAAAATATACAGTCTCTTAGAACTCGTTGAGTTTTCAAATTTTCGTTGGCCGATAAATATAAAAAAGTGATGCAATAATGATTATTTCTACTTATGTAATTCAAAAATACCAACGGCAATGACTTTTTGTGGAACTAGTTTTGCAATAGAGATTTGAGAACCAATTTTTTTATTACAAAAATTAATCGACCAAAATATTAATTACCTTGATTTCGTCATGGGTACAAAAGAAATGATTAGTTTCCATATTCTATACATAATCCATTGACCAACATATGAGTTATCTTGATTTTTTTAATTTTTTCCACAATGACAAAAAATATTAAACAAATTTTCTTTATCTATGATAAAAATAATGACAAAAATTCATATTCTTACTACTTTTTTTTCCAAATATCACCGAATTATCTTTCAAATGATGAAAGGAAGACAATTTCAAAATACTACTTGATACCTTTCATTCAAACGAAAAATAAAAGTTATCGTTTTAATATCTTCTTGAAAGATATCTTCCAAGTGCTTGCAGCGTAATTTCATAAGTTTGTAAATATGTACAGATATTAGAATAGCATGTACCCAGGACAATTTTCTGTTCCAAAAAATCGGTTGGAGAATAGCTACTTTTCCTTTACAACCCCTTCTAATGCCAATTCTAATACCTTTGATTTTTGTTTGAAATTGTACAAAAAGCAACCGCTTCTACAGCTCCAAAGTGGAACCGGTTGCCATAGATTCAGTTCTGGAACTGATTCTACGTCAGTCATACCTTCCATATAAGTGTCGTAGAACTGATTCCGGAAGCATTTCCATGCCATCGGTTGCAATAGGACCAGTTGCAGAATTGGTGTTGTTGGCAACCAATTGTAAAAAATTTTCATGGGTAAATATTGGTTGTAATTAATTAGTATGCACTTACGTAGTAACCCAGCAAAACCTTATATTATCAGGTAAAGGGAAATGGAATAAGAAATCAAAAATTGTAACTACTTACACTTTGGTCGCATAACACATTATTTTAACATGGGGGTGTCATTGGGGGTAAATGGTTGCCTAAATCGTACCGGTATAGGCTAAAATAAGTGATTACGTAGGAAGTACTGAAATAAGTTGTTACTTGTAATATTAAATTCACTAGTTAGCTAAAATAAGTACATACTTGTATGGAGTAATAAGTCGTTACACATTAATACATATTTCATTGGTTACATATAGAGAATAAAATCAGACGTTACCAGTAATGACTTTGTTTAAAAGTACACCGATCCGATCCGATCCGAGCAATGCAATTATATTATAAATTTTTATTAAATCGTTCTTTCGCATAATAAATAGTTATATAATGCAATATCAAGAACTTGTTATTTTTACCTTTATTATATAACACAATATCAGTAATATATTATTTTAAAGCCTCCAAATAAGTAGTGATATATCTCTATATCGGTAACTCGTTATTTCATACCTCCCATATAAGTATTGATGTATCACAATATTAGTAATGTATTACTCCAAGTTTTTTACTAAAACCAAGGGTAAAGGGGTACCCATTGCCAGGCAATGCGTGAAAAAGTTCCAACACATTACCAAGGTTTTGCTGGGAAGTATACATATGTATGTTTAATGTTTTAATCTCACTGGAGATTAAGACTTTTGTCATTACTGTTATGAAGTAATTTGCTTATTATTGTAAAATAGATTGCAAATAAACATATGAATAAAGAGTGAAAAAGTTAAAGTCGGGCATGCTGAATAGCTGATACCCTTCACTAGTCTGATTAAAATCCAACTAATGTTCGGAATGGATTCAAATGGACTTGTTTCGATATTTGTCTATGAAATGATAAAAAAAGTAAATAAAATAGTGGTAAGAAATTTTGATTTTACCTAGTGTTAGGTTTATTTAAGAGAAAATCGGGAAAATAGTCCATATGGTCGATAGGTCTAAATATAAACCGATCCATGTGAATCAATGTTCCAAATTTAATTACAATATCTTCGTATTTGTGGCCTGTAGCTTGCGCACAAGCCAATTTTGGGGCGAAATTTTCGTGAGACCATTATGTGGGCACTAGGTCTACACATGCACCAATTTTAACCAAAATAAATAGGCTTCGTCCAAATAGGCTTACATCAGAATGTCTTAATATTTGCGACCTGTAGAGCTCGCACAATTATACATAGACAGACGGACAGACATAATTAAATCGGAACACAAAGTGATTCTGACTAGATCGGTATACCAAAAGGTGGGTCTGTGTCCAGTACTTTATGGTGTTACAAACATCAGCACAAACTTATTATTTCCTGTCCATGTAGTGGCGTATATTCTACATATGTGACAGCGCATAGAGAAAGGGACCTAAGGGTAAAAAAATTAATTTTTTTTTTTTTTTGTGGACAACATCTGAGCATCGAATGAGACCGATCCCATGCTCTCCTGACCTTAGGTCACTTTCTATCCTTAGGTCCCTTTCTATTTTGCGCGTCACATATATGGATAAAATCGTATAAATAGAAAAAATAACAAAGTATTGTACACATTTTATTTATTTTTTTAATTGAAAATAATTCTTTAATTTTCTAGATAATTGACAATGCTTAGAGAACAGTAGTTCTGAGAATTCCTAAGGCGGTAGAGAAATGACAAAAGTTTAATTTTCAATATCAATTATCAATAGGGCAAGACACTTAAAATTCGAAAATATGCGCCTAAAAAATACCGCTAAAAAAGACAAATATGCATTAAAAACATAAAAAATATGCACTAAATACCACTATTTTTGCAAACAATAACGCTCTTTTTAACATCACAGAACTCTATCTATGCTTTTCCATAGGCCAATAAAGTTTTTAACCCTTTCGACCCCAAAGTTGCCTACAAGCAACTTCGTTGTTATGTGCTTTAACTCCCGTTATATTTATTTTTTTTTTATAAAAAATTTTTTCACTCAGTAGCATTCAGAGCTTTGAAGAATTAATTCCTTAATTCAATTTTTCAATTCTGAATTATAAATTCGATGAATTAATTCTCTAAGCACCATATATTGAATGGAATTAATTCATATTTGCTTTCGTTCGATTTATTTTGTTACGAATTAATTCAATTGCAATAGTTCTTTTTATTCAATCAAATGAATTAATTCACTGGTGAACAATTCACTGGTGAAAGTGAATTAATTCCTTACTGAATTAATTCACTACTGAATTCATTCAATTTCATTTTCATTCAGTGAATTAAAAAAAATAAAATTACGTTCAGTGAATTAAAAAAAAATAAAATTACGTTCAGTGAATTAAAAAAAAAAATAATAAGTTCACTGAATTGAAAAAAAAATAAAATAAGTTCACTGAATTGAAAAAAAATAAATCAAGTTCACTGAATTCAAAGCCTGTTTTCTGCCGTTCAGTAGAAGAAAACAATAATGTACAAATAAAATTTTTAAATAAGCAATTTAACAGCGTGTGCTAGTAACAAATTAGAAACCGGATGCTGTTTATCAACCTACGTGATTCAAAAATAAAGCCTTTTAATATTAAAAATAAAAACTTTACAGATATAGATAAATTTGGAAAAAAAATATAACTTATAACTAGTTTGAAAAATTAATAGTTATATTTTTTTTCCAAATTTATCTATATCTGTAAAGTTTTTATTTTTAATAGTAAAAGGCTTTGTTTTTGAATCATGTAGGTTGATAAACAGCATCCGGTTTCTAATTTGTTTATTGCTTATTAAAAAATTTTATTTGTACATTATTGTTTTCTTCTACTGAACGGCAGAAAACAGGCTTTGAATTCAGTGAACTTATTTTATTTTTTTTTAATTCAGTGAACTTATTTTATTTTTTTTTTTCAATTCAGTGAACTTATTATTTTTTTTTTAATTCACTGAATGTAATTTTATTTTTTTTAATTCACTGAATGAAAATGAAATTGAATGAATTCAGTGGTGAATTAATTCAGGAATTAATTAATTCACTTTTTTTCCGTTCGATTTATAAAATTGAACCCGTTCACCGGTGAATTAATTCATTTGATTTAATAAAACGAACTATTGCAATTGAATTAATTCTTTGAATTTGTTGTTTGATGAACGCATTCAGTTGAATGAATTCAGTGAATTACTTAAGAAAAGGAATTCATTCAATTCTAGAGAAAATTGAATTCGATTGGTAGTGAATTCATTCAAAAAGGAATTAATTCTTCAAAGCTCTGGTAGCATTGCAGTTCTAAAGTACCTGTGTATAATTTCATATAGCAATCTTTAATAGTGTTCGTTTGCAAGCTATTTTTCATAGTTTCAACACACATTTTTTCTCACAGCAAAATTTAAGGAAATATAAAATTTTTGTTTAAATTAGTCTCAAGAATTGCGTGATGAATAAAATTCAAAAAATCCAAAATTTTTATACAGAGTTTAGTAATAGAAAAAATATAAAATTAAAATTTTTAAAAAATCTTGACCCGTTCGTGACCGGTAGCATATTAATTTTTTAATTTTAATTCCAAGTATCTGCGCTAGGGGCTACTACAAAGCCATTACAGTAATAAAAATATTTCTTTGATATAGATCTACATTTATAGGAAGTTTGGTCGGAAAATTCCCAGCCATTTAAAGTTGGGGTCGAAAGGGTTAAGAATGTTAATTTTGAAAAATAATAAAAAAAAAAATTTTTTCATTGAATCAAAATCTAAAAATGTACTAATTTTTTATATTTTTTACATATTAAAAAATGTTACTAAAATTAAAAAATATGCACAAATATGCACTAAAAAGGCACCAAATATGCATTAAAAAGAAAATGCGCAAAAACGTGCATTTTTGTCAAAATATGCAACTAGAAATCGATGCCATTTTTTTTTTTAATTTGATGATTCGGATAAATGTTTGATGATTCGGATATCGAGAAAAAACATGTATTTGCACACCCAGAAAACAGTCTCTCAGTTGTGGCCACCGAATTTGTTGCCAATCGAATTCGTGCGGTTACGACAACTATCTTTATATTAAATTATATTTTTCGTCGTGAAAGCCAATATTCGGTTGTCTTATTCAATATTATGTTCCACATAAATATTATTATGTTCCACAACATTTTATTGAAATTAAAAAACTTTTTTTGAATTTTCTGGTATTGAACCCGGCCTTTCAGGTTAATAGTTCACACTCTTACCCACTGCACCACAACTACCTTTAATTTTCTTAGCCATATTTACTGTTTATACATATGAATATTTTATTTGAATTTAAAAAAAACATTAATTTTTGTCTTGTCCGGGATTTGAACTCGGAAATCCGGCGTACTAGGCCAACTCTCTACCGACTACACCACAAACACTTATTAATTTTGAGATCTAATTTTGAATTTATATGTTTTGCTTGGAAAACAAATATAGTAAAAAATTCGTTTACCAATACCAATCAATAGTTGTGTGTGTTATCAATACAATCCAAAATTCGGTTGGTTCTACAGAAACTCGACTTTATGGTCATATTTGATTAAGATACCCGTATTTGTAGTTACCACTTTCGAATATTGAAATTTTTTTAATAATGGTTATAGGTAAGACCAATTTTCTTGTATATACACTAAATAAATGGCTGCTTCTACTACATAGAATTACTAAACTGAAACTAATTTTAAAATTGATTGGAGATACCAATAATTTGTTAAAAGGATTGTTTTTTAATTCATTTTCCCTATTTTTAATACCTAGTAAAATATTTTTGGTGTAGTATTCACTTATATAGAATTCCAACCAATCTTTTTCCTGGGTGCATGAAATTCTTTGCTCTAGTTATCAATACCCCAAATAATGTTAACGTCCGTTGGAAAGATCACGTCATTCAAGTGTCGAAAGAAGCATTCAAGTGTCTTGGCTTCCTTATTCGGTGTAAGAACTACTTCACTTCTTCTAAACTCCTTACTATTTATACCACCTATATCCGGCCGAAGATGGAATACAACTCCCATATATGGGCAGGGGCTACAAAGTCTATTTTGGAGCTTTTGGACCGTGTACAAAGGAGGGCGTCGTCGGAATGTGGGTTGTGTAACACTGTTCTATCGTTACTACCATGGGAGGTGTTCTGCTGAGATAAGTGCACTTATCCCGATTCCCCGTGTTTTTGGCCGTAACACGCGCTTGTACAGTAGATCTCATCCGTTTGTGGTCGATTGTCCAGTTAGTCGCACAACGCATTATAGAGAGAATCCGTTCATTAGTCGAACCGCCAGTATGTGGAATAAACTCCCCGCATATGTCTTTCCTGATACTTACAATTTAGAGAAATTCAAGTCAAACGTTCACAAACACTACTCCCTCTTTCCTCCTTCCCATAACCTATTTTCCTGATATCAACACAATGCATTGCATTAGTAGGGGGCATCCCCTGAGTGTTGGTCTATAGTAAAAAAAAAACATAAATTTAATAATGTGGGTATTGAATATGTTATCACTGAGTATTTTGTGTTGCCAAAAATTTACTACTTATGCCACAAAATTGCATTACGACTGTAGGGCATATCTTTGTAATAGCTCGCTTATACAACGAAATTTATCTACTTGATTAAGCCACTTTCTTAATCTTCATCGTTTACACATACATTCCTTGACAACTTAAAGATATTCTCGATTAACTTTAAAGTTTATCATTTAGTACAGTGTTGTTTTCTCAAACGCGTCATATAGACCAGTTGCAATTAATATTATAATTAATATGCATTTTTTATCAAATTAAATTTAGTAGGTTTGAGGTTAAGAAGAAGAATAAACCTTTTTTCCAAAAGTTATAAACACATTGGTTTGCAAATGAGACTAGATCTGGATCAGAGATTTTCCATTAAATTGTATTATTGTTTATATTTTCTTGTCAGATTGTCTCTATTTGATAATTTTTTTTTAACAGCCCGTCGGCTGTAGGAATCCAAAGGCTGAGTTACCCAACCGTAAACGTATCTGTAACGAATCAGCTGTTTCGAAACCACAAGAAGAAATGTATACGAATGGTTACTAACACGTAAATGTAAACGTACTTGCCGGATCATTCTGTTGAAATCAGAATTTTCTATCCGGAATCGAAACAGCTGAATGATTTTAGGCGAAAAAAATATTAAATGAATAAAGAAAATTGATTCAAACAACAAATAAGGAATAAAAATTAACAACTAAATGGAAAAATTTACAATAAAATATAAAACCACATCAAATAGATGCTAAATAGTAATGTCGTTTACGGTAATCTATAAGTGTACTTTTTAGCTACGGCACGGTACATTTACATAACATTTACGTTTACGGTCCCATAATCCGCCCTTAACACATGCACTCCTACATTACAAACGTAACTGCACTAGAGTTCGACAGCTTAGCCATCGAACTCACGTAAGGCATTGCTTATAGTGTAGCTAATTCATAGTTTTCTTTCCTATTCAGTTTTCTTTTATGGTTTTTTTCTTTTCAGAAGTGATCAAACAGACATACAAACAATCTACTATGCAGATAATGTAGTGTAGACTCAAAATTTCGCAAAGCGTATAAAATGTTTCATTTTATTTTTTCGAATGGCTAAGCGATTTTGCTATTAGGTTAGGGTGACCATTCGTACTGATTTGATCAGTACATGTACTGATTTTTGGTGACGTGTACTGATAAAAAAGTCGTGTACTGATTTGTACTGATTTTTTAAAATTTGTACTGATTGTACTGAGTTTTGGCATTTAAAAAAATATTAAATTTTTTTAGTAAAAGAAAGTCAAAATTCAGGACAAATTTTTGTTAATGTGAGAGGTTTTCTCTACCAGAAAGCATTCAAGATTTTTCTACATGTAAATTTCTTAATCTAATACGTAGTTTCATACACAGAGAAGATTCGTGGTGACAACCGAATTAATCAAATGGTTCCATTGCGATAATAGAACATCAGTTGATACAATAGTTATTTGACTGTGTTAAAAATATTTTAATTATCCTGTTGTCAGAGCGGTTGTCAGAATGATTCTGCTTTCTGGTTATAGGAAACGCCATCGAAAGTTGAAGATTTTTCCGTACAAAAATTCTTAAAATCTGAAGAAATAGATGTGGGTATTTCTATGGAAACATTTTCGAATCTTTGGAATATTCAATAGGAAAAAGTACACAAAACCTTAAAATTTTCATTTTTAAAAACGTTACGTGTTTTTGTAGAAAAACGTAGCCAAAAGGTGAAGTTTTTATTTCAGAAATCATGCAGAAATTATCAAATAGAAAAAAGATTTGTTCTGACAGCTAAATTTGTAGCCAATCGATAAGTTAGTTTGTAACTAGAGCAAATTAATTTAGACAATGCAATTTGCTCGTTACAACAGAAATTCGTTGACCTGAATAAAAATTCGGAAGAATTAACTGTCCTGGGGTCCATTCGTAGCATGGCTATATTTCATCACTTTGTTAAAAAAAAATTAGAAAAGGAATGGGAACAGAGCATTGAAATTTCTAAATAATGGGTCCGTTTCCAAACCGAATGCTTTGCCTTAACCAAACCATTCGGTTGACAACAAATTAGGTTGGCTGCATAATCATTTTTAATGATAATGTTTTTTAAAATTTCTACTGATTTTAAGTCAAAAAAAAATGGTCACCCTATATTAGGTGCCATAACAGCTATCGATTTTTATAAATTTTTACTTATTTCAGTTAGCGCGATTTATTCAATCACGTTTTCAGCTCCCGATAAGTGGTTACTATTCTAAACTAAAAGGCGGGTCTAAGTGCAATATTTTTTGGCGTTAGAAACATCAGCAAAAACACAGTATACGATGTACACATAGGGGTGTAGGGTATAAAAACCAATGAACACAAATTGTAAACCACAAGTGGCAAGTTGTTGATAAGCATTAACATTTACAAATGCTAACATTTGCACATTTGTTTTTTTTTGTGTTTTCATTTTGTAGGTATATAGTTATTACAATCGTCGTATGCACTTCATTTTAATGTTATCTAAATTAAACGCATTACGGAAATAATGAATGAAACAATTATTGAAAACATTATTTGACTGACCACTACTAACTAGCGATCAACATGTACACAAGTACTTGTATACCCGTTTAAACGTACATATGTAGGTAGTAATTATTTTTGCATATATTAATTGCACATTTATTTGCTGCAGGTTAATGATAATGACATATTTATTTAGTTATTGTTTTACTGTTTTTGTTTTATTTTTAAGGAAATATACTTTTCAGTAAGTGTGTAATTATTTATTTAAGTTATATACCGCATGCATATTATATAATTAAGTTATTGTTGTTGATTACCTGGATACGAGAACCTGGCAGTAAGTTAAGGCTTGTATTCAGAAAAATCTTTTGAATTTAATAACAGTTTAATAATATATATATATATTTGTTCCTTTTACTCCTGCAAGGAGCATAGGGCCGCATACGGTTTCGGTAATCATGTTTGGTTTAAGATGAATGGCTGATTGGGCCAAAGCATCCGATCCTGGTGTTGGGGCTGCCAACATTGCCTCCAGGCCTGCAGTGGTTGCGCAGGGATTTAATCAAAGCGCCAATAGGGTTATACCGCCCATGGTCGGTTGGGATATTGGTTTTTTTGGTTGGCGCCAATTGCTCGCCACGACGTTACAAGGATCATAGGCAAACTCGGGACTTAGTGGGAGCTCGAAAGACCCTCCGAGACTCTCCCCTTGTAACCTCTGACTGTCCGCGGCTGCCATTGGCAGCTACTCCACTTTTCTGCGGAATCACTATCCGCAACCTGTGACGCGTCCGGTAGCACTCAGCTGTGCTTCCCATAAGCAAATAATATATCATACATCGTCATAAAAATGACAAGGTGTGATATACCATTCGCAAGGGCGGAGTTTAATAAATCAAAAATAAAAATACTACAAAATGTTTTTTGTAAATAAATAAGGAAGTGAATATTAAAAATTCAAATTAAAAAAAGTAGTTTCTTTTAAATTTCAAGTCGACGCACAATGGGTTGAAGAGTTTTAAAACTGATGATTAATTCAAAAGTTGAAGTTAGTATATTGTAATACATTTTTATTCCTGTTAAAAGAAAATAAAATTCTTCATCAATAGCTGTCAAAATCATTGTTCTACGTTGTTTACTTCTTTTGCTATACTATCTCAAAGTTCAATAATTTTTGTTAATTTTGCTCGTAGTGGTAGAAAGTAAAAAACGAAGTATTTCAAGTGTGATTTTTTGTTGGTGCGATCGGGAAAATCTCCAGTTAAACAACACAAATGCTCAAAAGCACAATAGGAACAGTGATGCCAACTTGGTGCTTTAAGCACCATTTATGGTGCTTTTTGAAGACCCAAAACGCCAAAATTGTTCCCATGGTGCCAAAACAACAAAAAAAGCACTAAAATAGTGCTTTTTATTTTTTGGTTAGTGCTTTTAGTGCTTTTTGAACAATTTTTCATATTCGTGCTTTTGCAATTGATTTGCAATTAAATTTGCATTTTATATGGCAACTTTTTTTAGGTTTTAAGGTCACTGTAAGCAGTGGTACCAGACCAAATGTAAAAATAAATCGTCAAAATCGTCAGCCATTTTATGAGAAATCGTCATCAGCTAAATATCAAAAAAAAAACGACTTTTATCTATTTTTTTATTCGAAATTTGCGGTTTAAGTTCTTATAAATAATTGATATGGACTTTAATTTCGTGATTCCGAACTCTATTTTTAAAAATTTTAGTCACGTCATAATTGTTCTATAATTACCAAATAAGCCAAACACAAAAATGTAACGTGATTGAGACATTATAAAAACATATTTAGCAGAGACTATTAATTACACAGATAGGAAATCAAAACTTACACTACTCACCGGTAGAGGCCGCCAAAATTTAGTATTACCTGAGCAACTATTTAGTTCCAGTTTAGTATCAACTGAGCCTATATTTAAAAACTCAAAAACTGCTGAAAACTGCTCAAAATAAGGAAAAACAAGCGCGAAATATTTTCAAAAAATAAAATTTGATATATCCGTTTGTTTTTTTGCTTTGTTGTTTGTTATTATTCAAATTTAAATAAAAAAAGAAAATTGTAAATTTTTTGAACAAAGTGCCACCTAGTGATAACGATGTCGTTATAACTTTTGTTTGTGGTGATGCCAAAAAAATAAAAATGTTGTACCAAAGTTTAAATCCCTGCAAAGAATTCATTTTGTAAAGCAGTGTAAATTAAAAATTAACCTAGTTCCAAGTTAATTGTTTAATTGTTTTCAACCATGAATATATTTTTCCACTCTTTTTATTTTTCCACACACTTTTTTATAGTTTCTTGAATTGGGTGGTATTTACCCAACCGTTATAAAACCTTTGTATGTGAACTGTTTGTTGCTGTTTTTAGTTTTTAAATTAAAATATACATGTACATTACTTTTTTAAACTATGTATAAATTTATTTGATAATTTTATTAAAAAGGCATGGTGCTTTTTTATGCTTTTTTAAGGAAAAAATAACGCTTTTTACGCTTTTTTGCAAAACATTTGCGCTTTTTACACTCCAAAAGTTGGCAACACTGAATAGGAAGTGTTTTTGGTTTTGTTTTGTCTTTATTAAGTTGGTGTGATTGCTGTGATTGTTGTTGTCGTCTTATATGTATTTAAATTAATTTTTTTTTATATCTTAAAAAAATTTTAATTTGAGAGACTATATTACACTTAAGTTTGAAAAATAGGGCATGAATTAAGCTTAAACTGCTCCTCTCTGGAACTATAGTTACTAAATTATAATTTTTTTTTTTTTAAATCGGTTGAAATATAGAGAAAAGTTAAATCAGCACCCCTAATTATCATAAAACTACTCCAAAGTGTAAAAGTTGTAGAGCTGTGTAATTAAAGGTATATATTTAACTAGCGGGCGCAGCCCGCTACGTTGTTAGCGTGCCTTAAAGGTGAAGGGGCTGCGCCCCCACAATTTTTATTAAATTCGTTTTTTATTTAAAGTTTTTTTATTTAAAGCCTTCACCCAGCCACCACAAATAAATAATTCTGCACAACAATGGGTTTAAAATAAATAAATATTTGATCACTTTTTCTCATGAAAGTGGTTTGTTAGTAATGAATCCATAATAATTTGCAATATACGTGTGTATGTCAAGATAATTTGGTAAAGTGCGAACTTAGGTAGATAGACCCTTAAGTAGTTTTATTCATTTGTGTTTTAAATGAAAATAAAAAACGTAAAGCAGAGTTGGCAAGCGATTTATAATATTAAAGATAGCGGTCACAGCCCGCTACGTTGTTGGCGTGCCTTAAGGTTTAGGGGGCGCCCCTCCCCCCGACAATTTTTTTTAAATTCGCTTTTTATTTAAAGTACAGTTTTTATAATAAAAGCCTTCACCCAGCCACCACAAATAAATAATTCTGCACAACAATGGGTTTAAAATAAATAAATATTTGATCACTTTTTCTCATGAAAGTGGATTGTTAGTAATGAATCCATAATAAATTGCAATATACGTGTGTATGTTAAGATAATTTGGTAAAGTGCGAACTTAGGTAGATAGACCCGTAAGTAGTTTTGTTCATTTGTGTTTTGAATGAAAATAAATAACGTAAAGCAGGGTTGGAAAGCATTTTATAATATTAAAAATAGCGGGCAAAGCTACGTTGTTAGCGTGTCTTAAAGTTTTTTTTTAATTCCAGTTTATGTAAAGGTAGACCTGGCAATTCAAGTAAATTCACAAATTCAGTTGGAAAATTTACTGCGTCGGTTTCTTCCACCTGTGCTTCGTTACATGAAGTTTAAATATCGGAATATATAAGTTCCATTCCTTTTCTAAGGTTTTTTCTCTTTTAGAAAATTTGTTTAACTTTTTCGAGAGTATGTTTCAATGCTACATAAGTTTCATATTCCGATGATAGTGTTTGAACAGGTAATTCCCTCTTCCAATCCATTTGCATTGTCTATAATTTCAATTCCACTCGTTCAACGTTTATATCCATTTCATTCCGCTTGTGTAGTGTTTCAATCCCACTCGTTTCCTATTTAGTTTCTTAATTTTAGTGTTTCATATACACTTGTTCTTTAAGTTTTAGGTTTCTAGCTAAAGACGCAGACGTTAAGGGGGGGGGCAATTTTCCGCTTTTGAACCACCATTTTTACCACGTTCCTGTCCAAAGTCCTAGAAATGCCTTGTCGATAAGTTAGCCCATACTCCAAGGAAAACATATTATATATTACAGATTTCTAGCCGAAGGGTTCGGTTAGGCCATCAAGGGGGAGAATTATTCCGTTTTTACCCCTCCCGGTAGGAATTTCCAAAAATTCCGTCTTAGAGGACGTCTGCGTTGGAGGAGGAACCTACTACATACATAATTTTAGGTCTCTATATCCAGCAGTTTGGCCAGGCCGTCAAGGGGGAAGTTTTTTCCCTTTTTACCCCTCCCGGTATGAATTTCCAAAAATACCATCTTAGGGGACGTCAACGTTGGAGAAGGAACCCAATTTAAGATCCCTTGTTCCAGCAGTTTGGCCAGGCCGTTAAGGGGGAGACTTTTCCTGTTTTTGACCCTACCTGTAGAAATTTCCAAAAATCTCATCTTAGCGGATGTCTACAATAGAGGAGGAACTTTAATACCAAATTTCAACTTCCTACCTCCAGCGGTTTGGGCAGGCCTTTAAGCGGCACTTTTCTCTTCATTAATCCCCATTTTTGCAATGTCCCTGTCCAAAAAGCACCTTCTCGGTAAGTGAGCACATACTCCAAGTAACATATGTTTTACATTTCAGGTTTCTAGCCAACTTTTACTATTTGTGCCCCTCTCGGTAGGAATTTCCGAAAATCCATCGACAGGGAATTCCAGCTTCCTAGTTCCAGCAGTTTGAGCAGGCTGAGAGGAACTTAAGTACCGAATTTCAGCTTCCTAGTTCCAGCAGTTTGGACAGGTCGTTAAGGGGCAACTTTCCCTTTTTGAGCCCCCATTTTATAACGACCCTCTCCAAAATTCAAAAAAGTATCTTTCTAATAAGTTAGCCCTCACTCCAGGGACCCACATTTTAAGCTTCAGGTTTCTAGCCGAAGGGGTTTTTACCGGCCCCCAAGGTGAGGCTTTTCTTCTTTTTGCCCCTCCCTTTAGGAATTTACAAAAATTCCATCTTCGCGGCTATCTGCGATGGATGAGGAACATTCATATCAAATTTCAACTGCATTGCCTTAGCGGTTTGGGCAGGCCGTTAGTGGGGACATTTTTCACTTTCAACCACCATTTTTACTATGTTCCTGTTCCAAAATAGAAAAATTACGTTGCCGGTGAGTTAGTCCTACTCCAAGGAATACATATTTAAAATTTTAGGTTGGCCAAAAGGGATTGGGCAAGCCGTCAGGAGGAGACTTTTACCTTATTTCCCCTCCCGATAGGAATTTCAAAAATTCCGTCTAAGCGGACGCCTACACAGAAGGAGGAACTCACATACCGACTTTCCTTTTGGGATATCCTGTAGGGAATTCCAAAAATACAAACTTAGTCGATGTCTGCTACAGTGGAGGAACCTTTATACCAAATTTCAACTTCTTACCTCCAGTGGTTTTGGCAGGCACTTTTCCAATTTGTGAGACTGTTTATGGGGAGACTTTTCCCCTTTTTACCCGTTCCGGTATGAATTTCCAAAAATCCCGTCTTAGCGCACGTCTATGCCGAATATCAAGAAACCTTGTTTAGTGGAGATATCCGTGGGGGGAGGAAAAAAAGTAGTTTTTTTTGAAATTATATATTATTTTAAATGGTACTTTTTGGAAAAACGAAATTTTTTGGAAAAAGATACTTTGTTTTTACAAAGTACTTTATTTGCACTTTTTTGGAAAAGGTTTTTTTTTTAAAAGATGTTTTTTTTTGGAAAAATGTATGCTTTTTGGAAAAAGGTACTTTTTTTGGAAAAGGTACTTCTTTTGGAAAAGGAACATTTTTTTAGAAAAAGGTACTTTTTTTTGGGAAAAGGTATTTTTTTTTGGAAAAGGTACTTTTTTTGAAAATAAGTATTTTTTTGAAAAAATGTATGTTTTTTGGGAAAAGGAACATTTTTTTAGAAAAAGGTACTTTTTTTTGGGAAAAGGTACTTTTTTTTGGAAAAGGTACTTTTTTTGAAAAAGTTATTTTTTTGGAAAAATGTATGTTTTTTGGGAAAAGGTACTTTTTTTAAAAAAGGTACTTTTTTGGAAAAAGGTACTTTTTTTGGAAAAAGGTACTTTTTTTTGGAAAAAGGTACTTTTTTTGGAAAAAGGTACTTTTTTTGAAAAAAGGTACTTTTTTTTGGAAAAAGGTACTTTTTTTTGGAAAAAAGTACTTTTTTTGGAAAAAGGTACTTTTTTTGGAAAAAGGTACTTTTTTTTGGAAAAGGGTACTTTTTTTGGAAAAAGGTACTTTTTTTTGGAAAAAGGTACTTTTTTTGGAAAAAGGTACTTTTTTTTGGAAAAAGGTACTTTTATTGGAAAAAGGTACTTTTTTTTGAAAAAGGTACTTTTTTTGGAAAAAGGTACTTTTTTGGGAAAAAGGTACTTTTTTTGGAAAAAGGTACTTTTTTGGAAAAAGGTACTTTTTTGGAAAAAGGTACTTTTTTTGGAAAAAGGTACTTTTTTTGGAAAAGGGTACTTTTTTTGGAAAAAGGTACTTTTTTTGGAAAAAGGTACTTTTTTTGGAAAAAGGTACTTTTTTTGGAATAAGGTACTTTTTTTGGAAAAAGGTACTTTTTTTTGGTAAAAGGTACTTTTTTCGGAAAAAGGTACTGTTTTTGGAAAAAGGTACTTTTTTTGGAAAAAGGTACTTTTTTTTGAAAAAGGTACTTTTTTTGGAAAATGGTACTTTTTTTGGGAAAAAGGTACTTTTTTTGGGAAAAGGTACTTTTTTTGGGAAAAGGTAATTTTTTGGAAAAAGGTACTTTTTTTGTCCCCTTTTTGCCCCTCCCGATAAGAATTTCCAAAAATGCCGTCTCAACGGACGTCTACACCGGTCGAGGAACCTACATACCAAATTTCAACTTCATAGCTCCAGCAGTTTGAGTAGGCCGTCAAGGGGGAGACTTTTTCCCCTTTTTGCCCGTCCCTGTAAAAATTTCCAAAACTCCCGTCTTGGTGGATGTCTACGATAGTGGAGGAACCTTTATACGAAATTTCAACTTCCTACCTCCAGCGGTTTGGGCAGGCCGTCGAGGGGGGCATTTTTCCCCTTTTTAACCCCCATTTTTACAACGTCCCTGTCCAAAATTCTAGAAAGTACTTTCCAGAAAAGTTAGCCCCTACTCCAAGGAACACATATCTTAAATTTCAGCTTTCTAGCCAAAGGGGTTTTGGCATGCCGTCAAGGGGGACACTTTCCCCTTTTTTGCCCGTTCCGGTAGGAATTTCCAAAAATCCCGTCTTAGCGGACGTCTACCCCGAAAGAGGAACCTACATACCAAATTTCAACTTCCTAGCTTCAGCGGTTTGGGCTGGGCGATGTTGAGTCAGTCAGTCAGTCACGTTATTCTTTTATATATAGAAGATAAATATTAAAACCTTAAAAATAAGATTAACGCTCAAATTTGTAAAAACTTAAGTTCACATATGATATGATGAAGCTGATAATCAAGAAGAAGTTAATGATGATAATTAAAATAATAATGATAATATTAAAATCGAACACAATTAAGGTGTCATTGTTAAAACCAAAAAAGCCTTCAAAAAATAAAATGAAATTAAAGTTGATTTTAAATATTTTTAATTATAATTTTTGCTTAACTGAACTAAAGTCGTTGTAAATGTGCTTCGTAGTATATTTCGATGAGACAAACCTAAAGCTTTTTTTTCTAAAGTCGTAGTTTTTTTATGTATTCATGATCATTCATCAGTAAAAAATAATAAAATTTTTTCCCTGACTTTTTTTTGTTAAATTTGTACAATTAGAATTGTCAAAACCGGTTTCCTAATTATTCAATAAACCGGGTTTTTTCTATATTTCCAGGTTTTTTTAAACCGGTTTTTGAAAAAGGGCGGTTTTTGAATTATTCGATTAACCGGTTTTTTCTTGTCGAATAATTCGACATTTTCGAATATTTATAAGGTGAAAATTTCTAATAAATTTTCTTCATTTGTTCAATAATTGTGCAAAATATAAGTCACAAATTTTCAATGTGATTATGCATATGACCCTTAATATTTGATTCCCTCCTTTAGGTAGGGTTTATTCACTTTATTGTTGCTATGGCGCACATTAGTGGACTATTATCAAAATAATTTATTTTTTCGAAACAAAAATATTGAAATTCTTTCAAGAGACTTTTTTCAGAAATCTACATTTTCTCTCTATCTTAAAAAAGTCATAATTTTTTGACAATAAGTTAAGTAGGAAATATCTAAAAATTTGTCCTAAAATGCATATAAGCTCAATTTTTCCATTTCCTCAATAAATAAAGGGGTTTTTTTTCTTATTTTTCTTGTTTGTGATAAAAGATATTGCGATTTGAAACCGTAAAATTGTTATAAAAATTTTAAAAGTCACAAATTGTTTCACATTAATTTCAAAACTATAACTTTCTAAGGCCAAAGTTATTTTTTGCGACATTTTCAAATCGTCCTGTCTATTATATTAATTTAAAAAAAAACTTCCACAGAAATTTTGCAACAATTACAGAGCAAGTAAAAAGTCAGTTTTGTTTTTTATGGAGATTAATAGCTTTTTTCGCAAAAATTTCGAACAAAATACTGGACTTTTAGATCTGTCCGATAGTGTTTTTATTTAGAAACAAACAAACAAACGCTTTTAGAAATAATAACTTTTGGTTTCAAAGGTGGATTCGCACTAATAGAATAATTTAAGCTGCGAATCGTTTTCAAGAAAGGAAAAAATAGTATGTTTCAAGATTTTTAGCAATTCTTTGCAAGTTTTATAAGAAAATTTGCATATATACCCTGCAAAAAGAGAACATCCACTTTTTAATGCATGACTTTTTTCTCTACATTCGAAATAAGATAATGCAAAAATAAAATAAAACAAATACAACAACACATAGCGACATGACGCACAAGCATAGTTTTCTACTGAAAAATTGTTAAATTTACAGCAGTATCGGATCTTTCCTACGACACGCATGTGTTAAATTCATTGATGGAAATGCAAAATTTCTGCTGTAATTTAACAATTTTTCAGTAGAAAACTTTGCTTGTGCGTCATGTCGCTATGTGTTGTATTTGTTTTATTTTCTTTTTGTATATTATTTTATTGGATGTAGATAAAATAGTCATTCTTTTTGAAGTACTCCTTAATATTTTTGCTGGGTAGCAATACAAAATGATTGTTTACAAAAACCGGAAATACCGGTTATTCGAACCGGTTTTGAATTAAAAGAACCGAAAACCGGTTTTTCAAAAAGGGGGTTTTTAGAAGTATTCGAAAACAGGGTTTTCAAATAGGTCGAATACTTGACAACTCTATGTACAATTATGAATTTAGTGAAAACCTAAATTCGAGGTTTAAACACATGTTGTTTAAATTTTTTTAAAATAACTTTAAAAATGCTCTAATTAAGAATTTGGTTTATTAATGTATTTCTTTTTATTTCAAAGTTACATCGAAAATTGTGAATCAAGTTCTTTATTCCCGAAAAAGAAAAAAGCGCCTAGCAGGTTAATAAAAAAGTATTTTCCAATATTTGTTTTTCTAAAATAATTGACTTGTATTTTTTAATAATAATAATATTTACTTCGCTGACTTTTTTGAGTTAATTTTGCAAAATCATAGAATTTGGTGAAAAACAAAAATTCAGGTTTAAATTATAATAGTATAAGTAAACTTTAAATATATATTCTTTAAATTTTGTAAAAGTGCATAAAGCATGTTCTAATTTGACACTTTATTCATTAATTTATTACTTTTCGTTCCAAAGTTACAGCGAAAATTGTAAATCAATTACATTTTTCCCAAAAAAAAAACGCACCTAACGGGTTAATAAAAAACTTTTTTACAACATTTTTCTATAATACGGAAAATTTATATGTTTATGAATATTCATAAATAAAAAATAATAATTTTTTAAAACTACGATCCCGCTGAATTAATCCTCACTATCTCTATGATTTAACCCACTGTGCTACGTAAGAAATAGGGAACTTTTTAGAAATAATATTTCTGCCAAAAAAGCAAAAAAAGCATAACTGATATATAACTCTTTTTTGATGTTTCCATCGATGAATTTAGCATTGACATGTATAGGACTGAAGTACTTAAATATAGCTACTTACCACTACTTATGCTTTATATTAGGAAACTATGAAAATCCAATGTTTTAATATTTTCTTTCATGAGTGTAAAATATTCATATATTTTTGTGGCATTTAATCTGAGATAAAAAATTACTTTATAAGAATGCATCCAAATAAATTCTTACGTTAAAGAAAATTTTGAAACTGCATAAATTGGAATCCGCACAAAAAAAAAACTTGAGATTAATGCTTCAAAAGTTATTTTATTTGAAAGAAAAGTTAATAAAATCTATTTAAACAGGTTTTCTTATTAATATATATGAGTCTCTGAAAACTTAGATTTATATTTTAAATCACAAAAAATTAAATTTTGAAAATGTTTGTAACAAATTTTGAAGTTATAGCAAATTGGCAATAAATTATGCTTCAGAACTAACGAAAAGAGTAATTTTTAAGTTAGGCATTAAGTTAGTATCAAATTTACTACTGCACCCAGAAAACAGTATCATTTTTGGACACCGAATTTGTTGCGAATAGAATTCAAGCGATTACGAGAACTGTCTGTATTAAATTATATTTTTGGTCGTTAAAGCCAATATGTAGTTATCTATATATATTTCATATAAATATTATTATGTTCTACAACATTTTATTCAAATTAAAATTTTTTTTTGAATTTTCTGGTATCGAACCCGGCCATTCAGATTCATAGTTAGCACTTTTAATTTTCTTTATCATATTTGCTCTTTAAACTATGAATATTTTATTCCATTAAAAAAAATCTTTAGGTTTTATGCCTTTTCAGGGATTTGCACCAGAAATCCTCTTTACCCACTACACCATAAACACTTATTAATTTTAATGTCTAATTTTGAATTTATATATTTTGTTCGGAACAAAAAAAAACGATCTGGTGCTTTATATAGTCATATGTAATTTAACATGTGTTTTTATACAATTTTATCCACGAAATGGGTCCATATAATAAGTTTGAATCAGTTCAGATATAATTTAATAATATTATAAATAAATGCATCCGAATAATGGCGCGATTCAAGTTGATATTTTATATAGTGGTATAAAATTATAGATTAACTGGTAGAAACATATAGAAAATCATTTATTGTTGTATCCGGTTTATACACTCAAAATTTCACTAAAATCCTAATATCAGTGAAATGTGTAGTGCATAAACCGGATACAACAATATATATAAAGTTACAAAAATGGTTAAAAACGCGTAAAGTTCTATTTAAAAACTTAATAATTTTTAGGGCCTTTCAAAAGAATTTGTCAGTTCTTACCCTACACTGAGGGAAATATCTGCATTATATTAATGCATTTTTGCATGAAACCAATGAAGTTGGACTGGAATTCGTCCATTGAAACTTTTCATTGAATTAATGGAATTTTTCATAAAATGTTATGAAAAATGTCATTTCGTAATTATTCAAAATTATTCGATTTTTAAAAACTTAGGGTCTTGTTTTATAGTCAGAAGAAAAAAGGATTTTGGTCTTAAATAAATAAATTTGAGAAAAAATTAGTTCCTATTTCTGACTACAAAACTGTCCCAAAATTTTTCCTATAACTAGCATTCTGCTAAATTTATGTTACAAGTGATACGTGTATAACGGAAACTTTTTGCATTTGGTACATCAAAAACACTACATTTACCCCCCGTTTCCACATGCAAGTAAATGATTGCAAGATGAGAATACGTATTATCAGCGAAAATTTCGAAAATTACCAAAAAAATATGAAAATTTTACATGTGTCCACACTACTTGCTGCAAGTTCATTTTTAAAATGTCGTCGAAGGCATAGGTTGTCACTAAATAGCACTCCAGTATTGCCAAGTATTCAATATACTAACAAAGCTGGGAAAAAATTAGTTCTTAACAATTTTTTTTTCAAAAACTTTTAAAATTTATATTTTAAATTACCATTAAGATATGTCGTTGTGTTCTTTTTTACTTTTTTGTTTACAAATAAATATAAAATCAGTTCCATTACAACTTTTACTTTACCAAATATTGGTAAATTAATAGAAAACATTACTAGGCAACACTGTTTTCTTCATTCTGTCACTTCACTTGCCGCAAGTATCAAAAATCCACTGCACTATACGTGTATAACGGAAACTTTTTGCATTTGGTACATCAAAAACACTACATTTACCCCCCGTTTCCACATGCAAGTAAATGATTGCAAGATGAGAATACGTATTATCAGCGAAAATTTCGAAAATTACCAAAAAAATATGAAAATTTTACATGTGTCCACACTACTTGCTGCAAGTTCATTTTTAAAATGTCGTCGAAGGCATAGGTTGTCACTAAATAGCACTCCAGTATTGCCAAGTATTCAATATACTAACAAAGCTGGGAAAAAATTAGTTCTTAACAATTTTTTTTTCAAAAACTTTTAAAATTTATATTTTAAATTACCATTAAGATATGTCGTTGTGTTCTTTTTTACTTTTTTGTTTACAAATAAATACAAAATCAGTTGCATTACAACTTTTACTTTACCAAATATTGGTAAATTAATAGAAAACATTACTAGGCAACACTGTTTTCTTCATTCTGTCACTTCACTTGCCGCAAGTATCAAAAATCCACTGTCTTCAAAATTTACTTGCAAGTTGAGCCGCAAGTCGTATAAGTGTGATAGTATTAGTGAAAAAGTGTGAGTGTATTGAGTTTTTCGAACTTGCACTTGCTTGTGGAAACGGGGGGTTAGCTCCAAAAGCAGTATTTGGCAGTTAACATACATGATATTTTAACGTATCGTTACCTAGTGTCTTCAAATGCAATGAAATGTGCAAAGAAATTTGAAAATAACACACAAAACAACAACAACAGCATAAAAGCAACTGTTGACATATTTCTTGATATTGCTATAAAAACAATACATGTAAAAAAGCGCAAAACGCGCTAAATAAATTTTGAAAAAGCACCAATTTAGTGCTTTTTTCAGTTACGCGTTAGATCAATATTTTTCGCGTTTTGGCACATCAAAAAGCACCAGATTTAGCGCGAAAAGCACTAAGTTGGCATCCCTGTGTGTACCCCTTTTTATATCATCCAAAAATGTTCACACTTACACTAACCAGCACCAGTGTTGTCAGTTAAGTTATTTATCCCCCAATTGGGGATTTTTTTTCGTCAATGGGGATAAAAATTTCCGTTTGGGGATCCGGGGGTTTATCGGGGATGACACGAAATTTTAGGTGATTTTTTGGGGATAACATATTATTGCCTTTTTATATTTTTATGAATTTAACCCTGATAATTCTAAATATTTATATATTTCTTTTAATTATGATGATAATAGTGCATGATTTTAGGCTACACAAATTTGTGTCTGGAAAGTTAATGTGCGTACAAACCTTCATTCCTTTTGGTGAAAATTTGAATACCTTTTGGTTCGGATGTAATATGATTTATAAGAATCTCTTCTTAAATTAAATATATACTTTACATGTTATTCAATTGTCAAAAGTCCAATCCATCTGCTGAAATATTAAAACTTTTTTATACAGTACCACACGCAACAAAATGTCTGAAGCTGATGAATCGGAAAATTTTGATTCTGAAATATTTAAAACGAAAAAATTTGGCTCACATTTTTTTAAGCTGTTATTTAAATGTATTTGTTTTTTTTTTATAATTTGTTAGAACTACAAAATTTATTGAGTTTGAGTGTATAAGGTACCGAAAAGAATTAAATAAATATGGTATTTTTACATTAATTTAAAAAAAAGTTAAGTTGTGGATTTTTGGGGATAACAATTTGAAAATTGGGGATAAAGTCTGAAAAAAAACTGGCAACACTGACCAGCACATGTATACTAAAATTGAAAATTATATGTTATCGATAACATGAACAGCTGATCTCACATAGGGTTGTCACCCATAATTTAAATTAACGGACAATAATATTAGTTACTAAGAAAAATCATAAGATGCATATATAATTAATTTAATTCATATTATTTAATAGGAAAAATCATATACGAAAATTTATATAATTAATTTATTTCATTTGTATGGGCCAAAACGACTTCTATGGACTTTGGTCCTCACAATGGTTTTCTGAAAAAACTCTAGATATTGTAACGACTCTTTCACAACACCCTACTTTCGAAAAGACTGTGCTACAATAAGATCCTACTGCGCTCATGGACATTTGGGGAAGATATTGTCTCTTCTAGAAGCAAACGTTTGCTGCTTCGAAGCAATTAAACTATAAAGAAAAGGAAAAATAAAAAAGAAATAAATGGAATGGTGCAGAGGACTATGGACCATCCCCTTCATAATCAAAATGAACCCACTTTGGTGTCAATATTGAAAATTCGATATCAGCCCAAGTAATTACCTAACCAGCTCTTCTAAACTTTTCGCGCAAAAAATATTTCAAGATCCATAGTTAACAAAACTATTTATTTAAATATAAAGATTAACACAAAGTATTGTCATGGTGAAAGAACACAACATGTAAACAAATTCGTTTAATATATATAATGTTATCAAAATTAAAACCCTATAAACAATTTCACTGGAATTCAAGTTGAAATAAAGTTCAATTCCAGCCCTGTTTTCCAGTTTCAAGGCTTGAATACAACTTTTATTATATTTTATTTCAATAGCATGCTCCAGCAAAAGGGAAACAAAAATTCAAGTTTGAAATATTTTTGTTAAATAAACAAGTGCTAGAATTTGAAATATACTTTACTTCGAGCAAAATTTAAAGCACTTGAATTTTTAAAACCTATGTGCTTATTGGGAAGGTACTTAATAATAAAAAAAACTATTTTTTTTTCTTTTATTGTATATGATTATTCTAAAATTAACCCCTTGACGACCAATGGTTGATATATGCCCCATTTCTTCATTTTGTTATTTTATAAAATATTTTGAGATGATTTTGACTAAACTATTGTAAAGGGTGGTTAAATTTTTAGGGCCGATGTTGATTTTGAATAAAACACAAACTATTTAGGAAATTATTGTCATTACTTTTTATTATGATATATTGGTATGGTTCAATTATATATGAAACAAAATATCGGCCAAATGGCCGCCGCGATTTCGGCGGCAAACCTCCATCCGATGGTCCAAATTTTCGATGACGCTGAGGCATAATTGAGGTTCTATGCCGTTAATGTGCCGAATTATCTAATCCTTTAGCTCTTGAACTGTTGCTGGCTTATCGACGTACACCTTTTCTTTCAAATTGCCCCAAAGAAAAAAGTCCAACGGTGTCAAATCACATGATCTTGGCGGCCAATTGACATCGCCACCACGTGAGATAACACAGCCATTGAATTGCTCGCGCAAAAGAGCCATTGTTTCGTTGGCTGTGTGGCAAGTGGCACCATACTGTTGAAACCACATATCGTCCAGGTTCACATTCTCAATTTCTGGCCACAAGAAGTCCGTTATAGCGAACACCATTCACGGTAACTGCTTGACCAACCTCATTTTCGAAGAAGTACGGCCCGATGACGCCGCCAGCCCATAAACCGCACCAAACACAAAAAACAGGTGTTTTCACATTTCCTACAGACCCTGAAATTTGTGCACAATTCTCCCGATTGTGGACACATTTGGTCGATTATGCTGACCAAAGAAATCACGAAGTGCACGAAATGCATTTTGATTTGAACGCCCATTTTCATAATAAGCCTGAATAACTTTAACGCGTTGCTCGATTGTATATTTTCCATGGTTCAAATTGAGTTAGTCTGAAATTGAGGAATGTCAAATGAAATGCAGAAAAAAACTTGACGTTTAGGTGTGGTTCACATTCTACATCGGCCCTTAAAAATTAACCACCCTTTAGTTGACATTAGCTTTGTAAGGATATCCATAACTTGTAGTCAGGTAGTCTCAGAGCAGTAAGAGGTCAGCTCGAAATCAAAAATTAAAATTTTTGTTTTTTTAAGATTTTTTTTTTTTGGTTTTTTGTTTTTTTAGTTTTAAAAATTTAGTTTGAAATACACAGAGAACTATTTATTATTTTCGGATTGGCCATAGTTTACAGAAAAAGAAAAAATTACTATTTTTTAAAAATGCTAACCCATTCGGGAGCGATAGTCCGTTAATGTTATAGCTTTAGCTCCATTCTTCTCTGATACGGGGCATAGTAAAGAGCCGAAAATAGCACAAAAATAATTCTCAGCGATAAGTCCATATCCTCAAAAAGTCTCAAGTAATATTTTAAGCGCTAAATTTGTGCATAAAATATTATGCATTTTTATTTAATATTTTTTATTTTTATTATTTTATTTGCATTTAATTATTCAATTTATTATATCCCACAACCAAAAGAAAAAAAACTACATCCAAAAGTGCAAGACTTGAACGCAGTCTTTAAAGAAAAGCCAATGACGATTCCTCGATGGTGGGCGAAGGCACGTCATATGGGGCAGGTACTGATGGCTTTTTATAAACTATAAAAGTAATCAATGCATATAAAAAATAAGAAACAAATACAAAATAAGTTAAAAGATTCCCAGCTAAAAATAGACATATATGGATCCATACAGGTTGAACGTATGTACCCAGGTAGAAATTGCCGACGTTACAACAAAAGTTGTGCTGGGAGGGCACTGTTTTTTACGAAATGCCGGTACTACTTAAAACGTGCTTTGCCAGTACTGTTTTCTGAAAATTAACGAGCTTTTTTTAATTTATTAAAATTAACAATTTTATAAATTTTACGTATTTTACATCTATTACACAATTATTTATGTAAGAGAGACATCGTCATTCTTTTCTTGTGAAGTTTCGAAAGAATACATTTGAAGAAATTCCATCAAGTCTCAAGACATTGCCAAAAAAAAAAAAAAAAATCTGTGATGTACACTAAGAGGACAGTAAAGTTCTAGCAAACTACTAAATTTGTTATTAAATGTACTGGAATAATACCACAAAAATAAAATCCTACGCCTGCGCCAACGTTGGGAAATAACTACGGCCAAGCGTTTATTGGTGTTATCATTTCGACAACATGGCAGTACATTGAAAGTTAAAAATCCGACGCATTGCCAGTACATGTACTACCGCCTCCAATACCGGGCCAACATTGTGCCATTTGTATTTTTCTACCTGGGTATGTATATTCGTGTATGCTCATAAATATGCATTCATGGTCATACATGGATACATAAATCTCCATACATGCATCACATATGTCCATACATGTGCATTAACGAAATTTGAGGTAATATCTACATGTATGATTATGCATGTTCTTGCGTGTTCAAGTATGTTCATACATGTAGATATTACGTCAAATTTCGTTAATGCACATGTATGGCAATATGTGATGCATGTATGGAGATTTATGTATCCGTGTATGACCATGAACGCATGTTTATGAGCATGCACGAACATACATCCCAGTGTACCAAATGAGTCGAGCTTGTATCGAAACTGAATCATTTTCTCGTAAAATTTCTTCGATATCGAGTTCGATATAATGCCAAGAATGAGGGTATTTTCCTATGTGGCGTGCCAGGTGATATATATCCGAAAAATTGTTGATTTATAGATTCGATATTTCATCGAAACAACGAATATTTTTCGAGGAAAAATATGATTAATAAAACGAAAAAAAACATTTTTCTTTTCTTTTTTTACCTTTCTCTTTGTTTATTTTTTTATTTCTCTTTAATTTAATTTTCTTTAATTTAAATTCAAAGCAATTTTGTTTTGTTCCAACACCAGCCAAGATTCGAACCAACGTCCTTTGGTTTAGAAGTTCATCGCCTTACCCCTTGAGCCAAACCGTAATGATACATATAGTACCTAATTTCGTAAAACACTTGGGTGAAGTGAAGGGAACTTTCAATGTAAATTGTTTTTGTAACAAAAACAATTTCTATAGAAATAACGCAACACTTCACCGAAGTGTTTTAGAAAATTACCCCCATAGTTTCATAAACATTTTTTATAATTCAAATTGTTTTTATTTTATTTCAATATACCTTTGTAAACTTCATATTACCCAACAAACATGAATGTAAAAGTTAAAAGAAATGCCCTAGGTGTAAGAACGAATAAGCTGTTCTTTTCCAATTTTTCGTAAATAAATTTAATGATTAATTCAGAAAGTCTAATTCATCAGTCTACGCCTGATAGTTAATTTGTTTAGACGTGTTACAATGAATACGGCATCAAAATCGCTTTGTGCTAAATGTTTCAATTCGGCAAAAAGAAACTTCATCGTCTGCCATATTTGCAGAGCCAAATACCATTTAATTTGTGCCAATATTAGTCATAAATTAATTGAATACTTCAATAATAATAAAAACATTGTGTATAATTGTAATGATTGTTTGGGTGTCTCATCAAATTTAATTGCACAGATCTCATCTCTCTCTAATGAAGTAAGAGAGCTTAAAAAGTCTTTAAATCTTGAACTACGAGGTTTAAAGCAACAGTTTAGTGAGTTCTCAAAAAATAAAGATAAAGTGAAACCGCCAAAAAATAAACAAAAAGGAAAAAACAACATTAATGTACTTAATACTAATGCAATAGATGCTACTAGTGTTGTTGTTAAGCCAAGTACAAGTGCACGAGCTGCTGCTGCTATAACAAACAGCCAACCTCTTTTGTCTGCTGCTTCATCTGTAGCTTCATTACCTACTGAGTCTGATGCTCAAATGAATAATGCCATGTTTGATGACAACATACAACAATCACAGAAAACACATGATTGGGTTGAAGTGCATAGACGTAGACGACGAAAGGGGCCTGTAGTATTTGGGGTTAATACTTCTAACGATCTGGAAGTTGTAATCAAAAAGAAATGGGTGCATCTTTCATCATTTAAGCCAACTGTTACGACTGATCAAATAATAAGTTATGTGGAAAAAAATGCTGGTATTGGTAAACAGCATATTGAGTGCTATTTATTAGTTAAAAGAGATACTGATCTTAAGCAATTCAAAAGAGTCAATTTGAAGCTCGGTGTTTCTCCCAGTGCTTATAATGAAATATTAAAACCTGATCTTTGGCCATCAAATATTAAGGTTCGCCAATTTGTAAATTTTCAAAGGAAACCAGTGCCTGCGGAAAAACTTTAGACTCGGTGAAAACTGGCTTTCAAATTTATTACCAGAACTTATCTGGAATGCGAACAAAATCTAAAAGTATATATGATTTTTCTTCTCAATGTCAACATGATGTCATTGTCTTGGTGGAAACTTGGTTGAATGTTGATTTTTGTAATGCCGAATATTTTGATACTAAGCTGTACATTATATATCGTAAGGATAGGAATGCTGAGCGTACTGGTCATTCTAAAGGTGGTGGTGTTTTAGTGGCCGTTAGAAGTCATTATAAATCTTTTCTTGTTAATATTGATGATAATAATGGTTTGCTTGATCAACTTATAGTATCAATTTCCGGCTTTAATATTATACTGCATTTGTGTGTATCATATATTCCTCCTAATAGCTCAGACTTAATTTATTCCGCACATGTTTCCAATATTTTATCATTGGAAGAGAACTTGTCAGTAAATTCTCGCTTTTGTATTATGGGTGATTTTAATCTTAAAGATGTTCTTTGGTCACAACTTTATGATAATGCTATTTTATCACCGACTAATGTAAATAAATTTCATGAAATTGAGGTTATTGATAGTTTGATTGGTTTGAATTTAATCCAAATTAATCATATTGCTAATCAATTAAACCGATTTTTGGATCTAATTTTTGTTCCTCAGGATTGTAAGTTTAAACTATACGAGAGTTTACTGCCAATATCGCAATCTAATATTCATCACCTGCCACTAGTCATTGAAATAGAATCATATGAATTTTTTAAATGCTCTCAATCTTTAAATTCTTTAAATTTCAATTTTAATTTTTGTAATTTTGATGTACTTAACTCTATTTTTAATCGAGTTGACTGGTTGGAAATCTTTTCCGGGCTGTCAACATCAACATGTTATGCTCAATTTTTGGATAAAGTTTTGAGTATATGTAAAGAAAATATTCCTCTTAAAAGGGCTAAGCCTTACAAGTTGCCATGGTACACTAGTGGTCTTAAGAAACTTAAAAATCTTCGTAATAAGTTTCATAAACGTTTTAGGGAATCAGGATCTACTGATTGTACACTCATAGAAATAAATCCGTAAAAATAGCAGAAAAAGTTACTAAAAATTAGTTAAAAATGATGCTGCAGAAAAAACTGCTAAAATTAGCAGATTTTTTTACTAAATACTAGTAAAATGAGAACAGCAAAATTAAAACTGCTGAATTTACAGAATTTTAGTTATATTTAGGCTAACTTTTAGTTAATTGAAAATAGCAAATTGTACTGTAAAATCTGCAGAAAATTTTGCTAAATATTTGTAGACTAAAAATAGCAAAAATAAACTGTTAAATCTACAAAATTTTTGCTATTTTTAAGCTAAATTTATTTGAATGCAAATAGCAGTCTATTCTGCTAAAATCAGCAGAAATATTTGCTAAAAAATTGTAAACTGCTGTTTTCAAAAGGCTCGATTTTTATTTGCATTTAAAAAAAATCGAAAAAAAAACTTCGAAAATTTTAAATTTTTTGGTGATTTTTTAGGCTACTAATTATTTAGCAAAATTTTTTGCTGATTTTAGCAGGTTAATTTGCTAATCTCCATTTACAAAAATTTAGCTCATATGTAACTAAAATTCTGTATATTTAACAGTTTTAGTTTTGCTGTTCCTATATTACTAATATATAGCAAAAATAATCTGCTAATTTAGCAGTTTTTTTCTGCAGCATCATTTTTAACTAATTTTTAGTAGTTTTTACTAAATTTTTTACGGACTTTTTTCTATTAGTGTAAAGATAAATTTATTCATTATCAACGTGAGTTTAATTGTTTAAATAAGTTTTTGTACAAACAGTATCTTCTTGAAAAGGAAGATGATATTAAAAATAATCCTAAATCTTTATGGTCATTCGTAAAATCTAGAAAACAAGTATCTGATATACCATCTACTGTGAAATACGCTGATAAAATATCCCAATCTTGTACTGAATCTGTGAATGTGTTTGCAGACTTTTTTAAATCTAATTTTGAGCCTTCAAATGGTAATATTTTTGGCTTTTCTAGTTCCATGTCTATGTTAGACATTGGTTATATGGTTATTTCTGAGGATGAGGTTTTTAATGGCATTTTGCTAATCAAGGATAGTTACAAATCGGATGCTGATGGCTTATGTGCTCACTTATTAAAGAAGTGTGCATCTTCTATTACTTTAGCATTGACATACATTTTTAATTTGTCTCTTAAGGAAGGTGTTTTTATTGACCGACGGAAGTTGGCAACAATTACACCGGTTTTCAAAGACGGAAAGAGGGATGATGTAACTTGTTACCGACCTATTTCTAAGTTGTCCTGTGTGTCTAAGATATTTGAACATGTTCTCTATAAAAGACTTTTTTTATTACTAAATCATGGATTTCTCCTAATCAACACGGTTTCTTTTCTGGTAGATCATCTACAACAAATTTATCAATTTTTAATGAATACTGTATATCAGCCTTAGAACAAGGTAGCCAAGTTGAGACAGTTTATGCAGATTTTTCTAAAGCCTTTGATAAGGTATCTCATGGCATTCTTCTTGCCAAGTTACATCAAATGGGATTTCATTCTATTTTTTTAATTTGGATTAAATCATATCTATACAATAGAGTTTGTAAAGTTAGCATAGAAAACTACTTTTCTGATCCGTACATTCAAACTTCCGGTGTACCTTAAGGCAGCATCTTAGGTCCACTTCTATTTAATTTATTTATAAATGACATTTCGTCTTGTTTTCATAAAGCTAAATTTCTGTTGTATGCTGATGACTTGAAAATATTTCATAGAATCGACTCAGTTCGTGATGTTTTAGATTTGCAAGCAGATTTAAACAATCTTCTTGCATGGTGTAATTTAAACAAGCTCCATTTAAATCTCAACAAATGTTTCCACATCTCGTTTTCTAGGTCTTTAAATCCTATTTATACTACCTTTAATATAGGTGACTATAATCTGGTTTCTGTGGATTCCACAGTGGATCTGGGTGTTGTTTTTGACTCAGTGATGTCCTTTAAACAGCATTGTTCCGAAAGCTTATTCTATGTTAGCTTTCTTAAAGAGAAATTGTGCTGAGTTTTCTGATCCTATGACATTGAAGTTAATTTATACTGCCTTTGTCAGATCTAAATTAGAGTATGTAGCTATTATATGGGCTATTTATTGTGGAACTCATATCTCGCGTATTGAGAGAGTGCAAAGAAAATTTGTTAAATTTGCAATCTCATCTTTTACGTTTGTTGATCCTATACCATCCTACAGATCTAAAAGCTTATTAATAGGTTTGGAAACCCTTGAGTTTCGTAGGTTATTGCAATCTGCTTTATTTGTTTTTGATATTATTAGTGGTGGTATTGACTGTTCAGAGTTGCTTTGTCTTATTAGATTTCATGTTCCACCTAGAAGTGTTAGGTATAACAATATTTTTAATGTACCACTGCATCGTACCAATTATGGTCTTAATAGCATTTTGACCCGCATGTTTATTCAACTGAATGACATTAATCATTATCAACAAATTCATTTAAAACCGCAAATAGAGTTTTGTGCATCAAAATCTGCCTTTAAGCAATATTTATATTCTATTTTGATGGGTTTAAATTTGTAAATTAATAAAATAATGTATAAATAAATATTTAGATTATTCTAAAATTGTAACATCATAGTCTGTAAGGAATTTTGTATCCATAGACTGAATAAATGAAATGAAAGGCCCTAACTCGACTTAATATTTCCTTAGAGGAAAATAAAATCTTAAAAACTTTGATTATACTTTTTATTTTATTGTTTTTGTATTAATAAAAAAATTCATTCAGAAAACTCTATATCGAAGGTTTTTAGATTTATATTGCCTTCCCTTCGTCTTCACTCAGCCATCGATATTTAACTTTGGAGCAAAATTACATAAAAATATGTTTATACAAAATAATCTAAAAGATTTTAAAACCGTCTTGTTTGAAGATCATTATTTTAAAAGTGACAATACACTCAGAATTAAGATGAGAATAAGATTAGTTAGTCAGCAACACAAATTTGCATAAATCAAAGTACCTAGAATTTAGTGTTTAACTGCACCCAGCAAAATCTTTCATTACCAAATAAGTGGTTATATAATAGAAATTCATAGCTCCGCACAACTTATTTTTTGGCGTCTAAACTCATTATATTTCCCAGTGTAGAAAATCATTACCAGATATGTGGTTATGTATCTACATACTTGGTAATGGTAACTAGTTACTTTTGTTATTACATTTCTTATTATGTACCTTTATATGGCGATGTCGCGAAAAATAATGAGTTGTCGTTACACACCAGCATACGAAAAATCAAAAAATATATCGTTACCTATGTGCTTACCAGTACTGACAAAAATAATGAGTCTAAAAATAGATTTTCTAAAAAATAAAATATATAAAAAAAATTTTTTTGTATTGTTTTCTTTTAAATAAAATTTGCTGGTGCGGGAATCGAACCTGGGTCTATAGATTGCCAGTCAACAGCTCTACCATCTGAGCTATATCGACATGTAATATTTATTAGATAAAAACACAATTGACCTGCTGCACACAAGTATCCTTACTCGCCAACATACAAAAAATCAAAAAAATATGTGGTTACATATATCCTTACCAGTGTTTAAAAAATATTGAGTCTAAAAATAGATTTCAAAAAATTTTTAAAAAAAATCTAAAAAATTATTTTCTATTTGAAATAATGATAAAAATAAGTAATTATCAGTAACTCATTATTATATGTTTTAAAATAATACAGAAGGTAAGTGGGTGTCATTACTGGTAGTCCAAAAAAGAATGATATGTCATTACCGTTTCTACACTGGGTTGTTTGGCGTGGTCGTTTTTATAAATAGTCACGCTTACCCGCTCGCTTACGAAAAAATGAGAAATAAGTAGTTATTATTTTTTGAATAATAAGTGGTTACACACCTGCTTACAAAAAGTTGAATTATAAGTGGTTATCCAATTGCTTACTTGATTCTTAAAAATAAGGAGTTACATAAATACTATTAGTTTAAAGAAATACATTCAGAAAAATCTAAGTTTTCTCTAGTGTGTAATTTTAGGACTCGTCATAAAAATTTAAATATAAAACATATTTACATATAATAAATAAAAATGTATAAAATTTAACTGTGTAAACAGTACTTATTTAAACTATTACGAGTAAGTCATTATTTTATATTTAGAAACAATGAATACAATAGCCCGTTATTAGGAAGTCATTATTTTATATTACAAAATAACCCAAAAGGTAGTGATATATCATTTTTGGTAATGCAGATAGTAATGAGGTGTCATTACCAATATTTTGCTGGGCAGTTTATAAAATTCAATTTTAATTGAGAAAAACTTGCGTTATATTTTCTTTTTTTGATTTTTACAGTTAAACTTTTATTTGATATTTTATTCTATATATTTTATTCTCATAAAATATAAAATCTATCCTTTTTACTTCCACGTAAAATTAAAAATAAAAAAAAATATAAAAAGGCACGCAAAGGGCATTACAAAAAGTTTTTGTTTTTAAATTTTATTTTTGTATTTTATATTTTTATGTGCTAATTCATAAAAAAAATTTATTTTGTATTTGAAGCTTGCTATAGTTAAAGTAGATATTTCGCTTAATAAAGAGTTATTAGAAATCTTGATTCATAATCGTGTTTTAACTATAAATTAATTTTTCGATTTGATACTGGCAACACTATTGTTTATTTTCTCTCTTCTCCCAAAAAAGTCGTAAGTGATTTACAAATTTAGTAAACGATTGACTCGGTAATCGGAAGTGAAAATGTATTTCCTTAAATTAGAGAACTAATGATGTGCTAAGATAAATTTAAAAGCCATTCAAAATATTTTTTTTTATTTATAAAGCAAATCAATGGAAATCTGTGTAAAAAAGTAATTTTTTAAAACATATTAGTCAAAGCATACAAAAGTAATCGAATTTCGAATAATGTTTTGACAGTCTGTACATCACTATTGTTTTGTTTTTCTTTTTAATTTAATTTTTACATTTTTTTTTTAAATTTTTTCGAAAATGGTTATTAGCTACGCAATTGTTGTAGTTTTTTTCAGTTTGATGGATGCAAGTTGTTGGAAGCCACACATTCTAGGGATGGGATGGCTTTAATAAATCATTTCATGCCTGAAAATGAAATAATTAACAAATAAATGGTAGCTTCCTCACTCCAAACTTTATAAAAAGTTTAAAGTTAGTGAGTACCAACTATAAACCTTTATTATTTTCTTCATTATTAAGCACATATGAATACTGTTTTTCACAAATTAGCTTAAAATCCTGCAATAAGGCTGTTGTAAAAGTTTATGAATTAGACCATTAGTTTTTATAACTATTTGTGTGGTGAACATTTAAGTCGTATATGTCGACCCTATTGATAGCAACTGACATCGAGATTTCTTCACATTTTTACAAAATTAATATCGAGAAATTTCAATATTTAAACTTGAAATATATTGGACGGAGTATCGAAAACGAACCAAACTAGCGAATAATAAAAAATACGATAAGTTGAGAAATTACGATATTATAAAGTGTCGAAATCGATAAAATTTTCGATTAAAAAATGTGTTCGAGACAAGGACCGGAAACTTTTTATTTTTGGTTTTCATCAAATATAATTATCGTAAAAGTATTAAAATAAAAATTCAACCGTACAAAAAAATAAAAAGAAAAAAATATCCACCAAACTTTGTTGTATGAAATGGGTATAATAGTCTCTAGATTACATATTTAACAAAACCGCAACTAAAAAATGGCGAAATTTTGGCGGAACGCGAAAAAATACTTTATGGTCAAAAAATTGTATTAAAAACCCTTATTTGCGATTTTCATTCTGCAAACAAATATACTGATCTAAGAATTTTCCTTTTTGCAAATTTTTATCCCGCGACTTTTTTTTCGCGATTTTTTTTAATTATCCACCAAACTTTGTTGTATGAAATGGGTATTATAGTCTCTAGATTTCATATTTAGCATAAACACACCTAAAAAAACGCGAAATTTTGGCGGAACGCGAAAAAACACTTTATATTAAAAAAATTGTATTAAAAACACTTATCAGTGATTTTCATTTTGCAAACAAATATACTGTTGTAAGAATTTTCCTTTTGGCAAATTTTTATCCCGCGAATTTTTTTTCCCGATTTTTTTTAATTATCCATCCAACTTTGTTGTATAAAATGGGTATTATAGTCTCTAGATTTCATATTTAGCATAATCGCATCTAAAAAACGCGAAATTTTGGCGGAACGCGGAAAACCACTTTATGGTAAAAAAATTGTATTAAAAACCCTTATCAGCGAATTTCATTTTGCAAACAAATATACTGATGTAAGAATTTTCCTTTTTGAAAATTTTTTTCCCGCGACTTTTTTTAATTATCCACCAAACTTTGTTGTATGAAATGCGTATAATATCTCTAGATTACATATTTAACAAAACCACACCTAAAAAATTGCAAAATATTGGCGGAATGCGAAAAAAGGCTTTATGGTAAAAAAATTGTATTAAAAAACATCAGCGATTTTCATTCTGCAAACAAATATACTGATGTAAGAATTTTCCTTTTTGCAAATTTTTTTTCCGCGACTCTTTTCGCGATTTTTTTTCAATTAGCCACCAAACTTTGTTGTATGAAATGGGTATTATAGTCTCTAGATTACATATTTAACAAAACACTGGAAAATTATGTTTTTTAAATATAGAAAAATATAGAAAAAGCAAAAACATATACATATATGGGTGATATCAAAAAATGTGATGAAAACCGTGTAATCACCTAATTTCTAATGCATGGATTACATTTGAGTTACATATTTCGATATATATCAGCGCATTGTCACCTGTTTTACAAAATTTATAACAATCTGACCAATTTTTGGTTAATACATTAAATTTGTGACCCATTTTATAGGCCAAATGTAAACTCCGTAACAAGTAACTCATAAGGTTCTTTAACTTTAATAGCTTATATTTTAATAACCAATAAAACTAAACTTTAAGAGTTTTTATGAAGATGAAAAGTGCCGTTTTTAATAAAAATTAATACATTTTACAAACTTTTTCGTATATCTTAGCTATCACGACTTCAACTCTATAACGATTTTTCGTCATAATTTTTGATAAAAATGCATATACCAGAATTTTGGAGTTATCTATTATTTATATTGCGAAAAGTATAATGTTATTTATACTCAAATAAGTAATCATCCAGTATAACAGAATTGAAGCTTTTCTGCAGCATGTAACATTCTAGAGATGAAAAAGGATGTCTTTAGTAAGATTTGAAAAAATGTTGTAAACTCCGTTCCTAATTTTTACACCAAACTATTTAACGAGTAAGAAAAACAATGCCATTTTTGGATTCACCTTGTAGGCATCATGCGATTTTGTTTCGAAAAAAAAATTCTGACAAAGCGTTTCTGAAAGAAAACGAAAAAAGTAACCAAATGTAAACTCCGTAACTGTAAACTCCGTAACCACAATTGTTTGCATCAGATTTCATTCAAATAAATGTAGATAAATGTTTAAAATATTTTAAAATAACCATAAACAGAGGTGATTCAACTAATATTTATGCGTCAAAAGACGATTCAACTAATAATTTTGCGTCAAATTAAAAAAAGTTATCAGTTTTTTACCCTAAGCTGCTGGAGCGAAAAACGATTGATTTTGCATTTCATTGGTTTTGAATCGATATTTCGAGTCATTACTGACATTAGTTTGACAAATTAAATTTGTTTCACACAATTTAATAATTTTTTGATCGCGAAATGTTATGTTTTTAATATATTATTTTGTAACTGCGCAACCGCTGTTTGGATTTTAAAAATTTTTATTTTTTTGAAAAGCATTTAAAAGGACCAAAAATACAAAATTAAAAAAAATAATTTTTTTTTCGCGGAATGAATTGTATATTTATTCTCGAAACCGCCAATTTGATTAACACAAATTATATATCATTGGAAAGCAAATTGAAAACCCAAATACGAAAAACTAATAAATTGAAGAAAATTCGTACGCAATTTTTTTTGTTATATCTTTTGCTTGCAGAAGTGTAAACTCCGTTACAACAAAAAAAATTAAAATTGTGCAAAAAAAGTTATTGCGACAACTTGTAGAAGAGATTTTTTGCAATTAGGTTTATAATGACTAAACTTACTGATTCCATTAAGAAAAAACCGAAATATTAACACTTTTTGCTTCTCACAAATTTGGCCCAAAAATTTATCACATTTTTTGATTTCACCCATATATATATTTATTTTGGACGAGTTTTCTAAGCCAGAAAAATCATCTTTACTTGAAAGGTAATTTTTATACATTTAGGGTCATATGGATAATCACTTTTCAAATTTAATGCCATAAAACAAATTTTTCATACAAACTTTATTTTGTTAACCTGTCATACGCTTTTCCAATCCCTATAAACAATTTCACTGGAATTCAAGTTGGAATAAAGTTCAATTCCAGCCCTGTTTTTCAGTTTCATGGCATTACATTTTATTTCAATAGCATACTCCAACAAAAGGAAAACAAAAATTCAAGTTTGAAATATTTTTGTTAAATAAACAAGTGCTGGAATTTGAAATATACTTTAATTCAAGCAAAATTTAAGGCACTTGCATTTTTAAAACCTGAGTGCTTATTGGGAATTATTATACATAAGCACTTTAATGTTTAAAATTAATTTTAAATCTTAGAATCTGTTGACCAGGTTTTTTTTAATTTAACTATTCGGGAAATCCGAAAACCGGTTTTCCAATATCCTATGCTCCAACTTGGAACGACGGGAATAAATATATATAATAGGTACCTTAGGCCGGGTCGATTTGTGGGGAGGCAAAAAAATCGCCCATGGCTCAGGGAAAATATTCTAGGGATCAAAATAAGAAACTTTTCCAAAGGAACCATACCTCTAAAACGAATTCTACTACCCCCCAACTGTTGACTTTTGTCCCGTAGGGTCAAGTTTTGAAAAATCACACTTTGACCCAATCGAGTCCAAATGTATGACCGACCCCCACTAACTTTGGAGGGCCGATCCACCCATGCCAGTGGCACACCCCCTGGAACTCCCCTGGGGGGTTCCCCATACAAACATTTTAAAAAATCACCATTTTTGGCACTTTATTTTATTATTTTTTATTTATTTTTATTATTTTATTTATTTTTTCTCCTTAGAAATTTATTTAGTCAGAACATATGTAAATGAAAAAATTAATTTAACTTAGTAATAGAAAAGAAAAAATAAAAAATTACTGTTTGAAGTCTTTTTTGCTTTCAAGTCTGGGCAATTTCGCACGGCTCTCTAATGTCGTCACCATAACAGCCTCTACATTTTCCGGTATAACTCGTTTGGAAACGCTAGCTAGCAATTGAACGTGTCGTTCTGTTTCTTGTATGTGTGATGGAATTTTTGGATCATTAAATGGTGGATCATCTTGATTTAAATATTCTTTCAAAGTATCGTATGGAATGCTTCGCGTGAATGGTGGTTCAAATACGTCATTTATGTCCTTCATATTGATCATTTCCGTGTAACTTGTGCAATAAAAGTTTATATCTGGTTTTTTATAAGCTCTAAGTCCCGTTGGGTCATCAACATCGGTTCGATAGCGTAGAATTATCTTGATAGCACAGTCGCGCTTTTCTTTGCTATCATCAAACAACATTGATAACAAGATATTTTCCGAATGCGCATAATATGAATTATCTGTAATTACTTTATTGACAATTTTGCGTAAACGAGGTTATAGAAATCTTGACCAACTAATGAATTTGAAAAATAATCTACTACCGTACACGACAGAGCTGTAATACTTGATATTAAAGTACATTGGCACATAACATGTAATTATAAATTCAACCAGTATTCTTAAATTTGCATCTGGATTTTCCGTTGTCACATATAATCGTAATAGTCTAGCGGCCTTGGTGAGCCACCGAGAATGTACAATTTTCCCTGGTTTGATGTTTGCCAGATCCACTGAAACCACGCCGCTAGAAATTGCATGGGCCATGTTAGTACTTGGAATCGGTGGAAAATTCAATTTTTTCTGGAGCAGGGGGCATATTTTTCAACTCAATTTTCTGAAAGCCGTCCACCACCTGAAAATATATAAAAATAAAACAATTAAAAACGGTTGACAATTATAATAAATGAGTGATAGCAATAACTTACCGGAAGAGTTTCACAAGTTTCGATTTGACGGCTCAATTTTCCGGTTGCCGATCTTGGTCCAGTGCTGGTTGATTTATCCAAAGCTTCAAACAAATGCCGAAACGGAAGTTCGTTGAAGTGTAGAAGGCAAACGAACCAATGCAATGGTCTTTTTAACAGCAATTCGAATCGTCGTATAATTCCACCGTTTGGGCCAGTGTTTGTTGGCTCACCGTCAGTGCATATGCCAATTAATGCATCCAGTGATATATTTTTATCGTTGAAAAAATCATTTAATTTGGTTGTTTTGTATTCAGCGGTTTCATGTTCCAGTCTTACGTAACCAATCAATTCAGAATTCGGTTCTCTCAAAATAACAAGATGAGGTTCTTTTACCATTCTAGTATGATCAATTAAATCAACTGTATCTCTCGTTAAAGTATCATCTTTTCTGCCATCGAATGAAAATGCTAACAAATTGGTATCATCTAACCGTTTGCGAAGCACTTCTTGTCTGCATTTCTCTTTTTCTCGGCGAACTTTCGATTTATCCATGATGAGAGGTTTGCCATGGATATCTTTCATTTTAAAATCTTGGAAAAGAGCTGTTGCCATTGCTGATGCTACTCTATCAGGCACGCCAAATCTGTCACATACCAAGGCAAAGTTAAAACAATCGTATCTCTGTGTGTATTGTGAACTTGTGCTTATATCCAAATCTTCTTGAACCGGTGGCGGTGCGTATGTTGAATCATCCGGATCTTGGTATGTTGGCATTGATGACATAGACGTTGCTCCTTGCTCTTCAATTTCCATCGCAAATCCATCCATTGTTAGACTTCTCTGATTATGTTGATCGTGCATAAACTCTTTGAGGCGTTCGGGAACCAAACCGCATGCACATGGAGCTGCCTTCAAATCGCATTTACATGTTCCAATGAAAAAAATTGTTTCCAGAGATTTTACATACTCTGTAAATTGTTGGGGTTTGTTTCTTCTCTTGATTTGCTCTTGATATTTGTCAAGCAATCTATTCAATTTATTACATACACTTTTTTTCAGCATTATTTCCATACCAAGTTTTTCCCAAATTCCAATCAACTTATCTTGTACTTGAATAGTGAATGCTTTATAGGACAACTTTTTTTGTTCGCTCAAGTAAAAATAATATCTCAAGTTATCCAGATGTGTTGGTAAATTAAGATCAGTCAAATCAGTAGACACACCAAAAACATTAACATCATGCCTGGGTATATGACTCATTGGGTTTTCGATAGTTGTTGATGTTGTTATTGCTTCATCTTGCGGTGTAGAGGATGGTGGATTCATTGTAAACTTCTTGATTTGGAATGATTTTTTTTTTAATATTTTTTTATCTCAAATTAGCACTTCACACTTCGAGTTCTTCACAACGACTTAATGCATTCACAAAAACTGTTGCGTTATATATGGTCTAGGAGACGAGGTAATAAGAATGAAATGGTAATTTAAATTCTACCTGTAACCGATTTTGTTGTCAAAACTTCCCATAAAGTACTTACATGTAAATTAAACGTTAATCTGACTACAAATTCTGTTAAGCAAGTGCGCCTTTTATTACTTCTGGAAAATCCTTTATGATAATTTTATGCTCAATTCTACCTGTAACCGATTTTGTTGTCAAAACTGCCCATAAAGTACTTACATGTAAATTAAACGTTAATCTGACCACAAATTCTGTTAAGCAAGTGCGCCTTTTATTACTTCTGGAAAATCCTTTATGATAATTTTATGCTCAATTCTACCTGTAACCGATTTAGCTTAAGTAAGTTTACGACATGCAGCTGTGTCTTGTGGTGGCTTAAAAAACCCACACAACCTATTTTACGACCTGCAACAGAACGACACGTTCAATTGCTAGCTAGCGTTTCCAAACGAGTTATACCGGAAAATGTAGAGGCTGTTATGGTGACGACATTAGAGAGCCGTGCGAAATTGCCCAGACTTGAAAGCAAAAAAGACTTCAAACAGTAATTTTTTATTTTCTTTTCTATTACTAAGTTAAATTAATTTTTTCATTTACATATGTTCTGACTAAATAAATTTCTAAAGAGAAAAAATAAATAAAATAATAAAAATAAATAAAATAAATAAAAAATAATAAAATAAAGTGCCAAAAATGGTGATTTTTTAAAATGTTTGTATGGGGAACCCCCAGGGGAGTTCCAGGGGGTGTGCCACTGGCATGGGTGGATCGGCCCTCCAAAGTTAGTGGGGGTCGGTTATACATTTGGACTCGATTGGGGCACTCTAAATGGGTCAAAGTGAGATTTTTCAAAACTTGACCCTACGGGACAAAAGTCAACAGTTGGGGGGTAGTAGAATTCGTTTTAGAGGTATGGTTCCTTCGGCAAAGTTTCTTATTTTGATCCCTAGAATACGATTTTCACTGAGCCATGGGCGATTATTAAATCGACCCGCCCTAAGGTACCTATTTGAAAACCTATTTGTATAGAACAGCGCTATACGAGGGATGGCTGTATTAAAAACAAAAAATTAAATTATGTTACAAAAATAAATAACATCTTAAACTAAATAAATAATGACAGATGAGACCGAGCACCAAATGCGAAACGGAAATAAAAGACAATGTCATGTTCGGAAAAAAACAGTTAAAAAAGCTTATTCAAGGAAGATTCCCTTGAGTTAAATGCAAAAAATAAAAAAAAAATTGAAATGATAATGCGAAAATAACAAAAAATACTTGGAGAATGAAAATAATAATAAGAAAAATAAAAAAAAATTGTAACTGGTCAAATCTAGATGAAGAGATAAGAAAAAAAGAAATGGCTAAAAGAAAAATAATTTTTCTCGTTAATGTCAAACATTCTATTTCATTTCTTGTTGTCCCTGTTATTCATTTTTTTATTATTTACAAACATACTAACCCCGCCATGTACTGCTTGAGCAAAATGTGTAAGAAGTAGAGTGTACAAAACCGTAACCGAAAACCGGTTAACCAGTTTTTTTAATTTCCAAAAACCGTCCGGTTTCGAATAATTTCTAAATTCGAATAAACCGAAAACCGGTTATTATTTGTCGTTTAACCGGTTTTTTAAACATGTTTTTATCAAAACTATTTTTAAGCTAATCTTTCGAAAATTCTATATTTCGACTGCATTTTGTGTTTAAAGTGTTATTTTAACAAACGAAACTGCAGTTTTGTTCTCCTTTATTTAAAAGATAATATCTTTTCACATGTATTTAAATAAATAAGATACGAAAATCCTTTGTAATCGTTTAGGATATTTTTTGAATATTGAATGTTTCTACAAAAACCCTAATTACTTTTTTCTGTGTAATTAATCTGTTCCATTTAAGAAAAATTTACGATTGGGATGATGAAACCAGAACTGCTAAATCTATAAAAATTTTAGTTATATTTAAATAAATTTTAGTTGAATACAAATAACATTCTATATTGCTAAAATCAATAGACGTTTTTGCCGAATAAAATAGCGAAAATAAATAGTATATCTCCTGTTTTCAGAAGAGTAGATATATCTACATAAATTAAATTTTGGAAATGTAATTGTTTTTCTGTGATTTTATTAATTTACTTATATTCAGCATTTTTTTCTGATTTTAGCAGTGTAAAATGTCCTTTGCAATTAACTAAAATTTAAATTTTTATCTAATTGCATATGATCGTGCTATCTTTAGCGCTTTTGTATCACTCAAAACTCGCATTATTTTATAAAAAGCCGCTAGTTTGACGTTTTTCTGTTTTTTTATTTAGCGCTTTCGGCGCCTTTATCGCTAAACCTTTTTAGCGCTTTTTAAATGCTTGGTCGCATAAATTAGATGAAAAGTACATATTTTGGTCATAAATTAGTTGAAAAGTACCTATGCTTTCAGTAGCTGTTTCTGGAGGGCGCTTTTAACTAATTTTTATTAGCTTTTTTGCCATTTCTACAGGTTTATTTTTAGAACAAAAAAACCGAAACCGGTTTTTTGGAGGAAATCGTAACCGAAACCGGTTTTTAAAAATAGTAATTTTCGAACAAACGGAAAACCGTTTTTTTTGAAATGGCCGGTTTTTTGGACACTCTAGTAAGAAGCACCGTTATAGCTAAAATACCATTTCAAATTGAAAACTGTTACTAATGCATTTAAACAAATTCCCAAATACCAATACCAATATTTTTATGGGTAGTTACCGGTATTTCACCAGTATTTCTTAATTTATATAAAAATATAATTTTTTTTAGATCTTTTACAAAATTAGCTGTTTTTTACAAAATAATATTTGGATAATAATTGTATTTATTAGAACTACCAGCATTGAATTTAAAGCATGGATGGTAACCGAAACGAATGCGGTTATCGTTAGGGTATCGATATTTTAGGTTATTTCGGTAACGGTATTTTAAGGGTAACGCTATTTCATTTATTTCGGTATCGGTATTTTAAGGATAACGGTATTTGAGTTATTTCGGTAACGGTATTTTAAAGATAACGATATTTGGGTTATTTCGGTAACGATATTTTGAGGTTAACGGTATTTCAGTTATATCGGTAACGGTTTTATAAGGGTAACGGTAGTCAGTTATTTCGATGCATCCCGCAATTTTTTTTAGAAAAACAAACGAGATTAAAAACAACAAATTTATCAACTTAATGTCCAAAAAGTACTCAATAACCACGTGAAATTACTACAAGCAGAAAATTAAAAATAACGGTAAAGGTATTTTAGGGGTAACGGTAGTCATTTGAAAGGGTTTTGAATCAATAACGGTATTTTAGCGGTATTGCCTGCCAACCCTAATTTAAAGCTTATGATCTGTATTTGTAACGCTTAAAGCAAAAAATATGCTCTGTTTTTACTTGTTTTTATGTTTTTAATGTAATTTATAATATTGGTACTACCCAGGAAAATTTTCTGTTCCAAAGAATCGGTTGTAGAATAGCTACTTTTCATTCACAACCCCTTCTACTGTCGATTCTAACACCGATTCTTTTTGTTTAAAATTGTCCCAAAAGCAACCCCTTCTATAGATCCAAAGTGGAACCGGTTGCTCTAGAATCAGTTCTGGAACTAGTTATGGAACTGATTCTACGTCACCCACACCATCCATACAGGATCCCAGGAACTGGTTCCGGAACCAGTTCCATGGAATCGGTTGCAGTGGAACCAGTTGTAGAATGGGTGTGGTTGGCTACCGAACTACCAGAACTAGTTCAGGAATTGATTCTAGGGCAACCGGTTCCACTTTGGAGCTATAGAAGGGGTTGCATTTGGGACAATTTCAAACAAAAAGAATCGGTGTTAGAATCGACAGTAGAAGGGGTTGTAAATGAAAAGTACCCAGGAAAATGTTTTACAATCGGTAGCCAACCACACCCATTCTACAACTGGTTCCACTGCAACCGATTCCATGGAACTGGTTCCGGAACCAGTTCCTGGGATCCTATATGGAAGGTGTGGGTGACGTAGAATCAGTTCCAGAACTTATTCTAGGGCAACCGGTTCCACTTTGGAGCTATAGAAGGGTTGCTTTTGTGACAATTTCAAACAAAAAGAATCGGTGTTAGAATCGACAGTAGAAGGGGTTGTGAATGAAAAGTAGCTATTGTACAACCGATTCTTTGGAACAGAAAATTTTCCTGGGTATCTATTCTACAACCGATTCATTGGAACAGAAAATTTTCCTGGATATCGATATTGCTGTTTCAATATCGGTACCAAAACAAACAAAATTCGATACCGTTACTGTCACCCTTACCGTTATTCGTTTCGGTAACCAATCCTGGTAAGAAGGCTTACATGGAAGTATGCATGTGGGTTAGCAATACATTGTGCAATAAATTATAATGCCATCATATCCATATATACGAATTAGGGTTTTTCTTTTCCCGGACTTTTTCATTTCCCGGGACAGCGGGATTTTTTTCAGAATTTCCCGGGATCCCGGGAATTCCCGCTCGGTAGAAAATATATATATTCGACATATGTTGTACTTTAAAAACTCGATTTCTGTTAAAATTTCCGTCCGAAAAAGTTAATCTTTTGGTTGTACCCATGAGAAAATGTACTTATTTAATATATTCTAAAAGGATGGCCAAATATATAGTATCCATGTCTTCCACTTTTTCTAGATCAATGCGTTTAACAATTTAAATCGTGAATTAATATTATATTTATATGGAAGGCCGTCTTAATTTTAAAAAACTCTTAGAAATATATTAACTAAATATTAATTGGCGGTTTAAACGGTTAAACGAATTAATATAGAAAAAGTGAAAGACACGGGTATTTTATTTTCATCCCTCTTTTCAGGATATATTGGAATACTTAATCGGACCAGTTTTATAGTCAGAATTCAGATCGATTTGTTGCTTAAATATTTCTCAAATATGAAATCCAAAAATTTCTATTTCTAGATATTTTGTTTCTTTCTACGCAGATTTTCAAAAGTATCCTTCTAGAATTATTTTTATAAAATAGTTTGAAAGTGAGTATTTTCCACACAAATTTTTAGGCAAATTCGCCTAAATCGTTTTATAAAAATAGACACTAAAACATTATTAAATAGTTTAACTTTAATTGGTTTTCTTGAATAGACATTTTTTATGCCACAGCTACTTAAAAAGAAATTATAGAATTTTCATATTTAGTGGCATTTTAAATTAACAGATAAAAAAGCCAAAATAATTTGAAAAAGCTTCTGATGGATTATTTAGAAACAAATAATATTTAAAAAATACAATTGAAATAATGGAATAGCAATTGAACTTTAAATGAAATTATTTTAAGTTAAAGAAACTCAAAATACTTATGTCAATTGAAAATACTAAAATATTACCAATTTTTTAATTTTAATGCTTAGTTTTTTGGAGGTATTTGGAACTGAAATAATAATGTTGGAATGTTGTATTAGGCTGGTTTACACTATAAGATTTTAGGTACGATTTTACTTCAGTATACACGCACAACTTATAGGCAAGGTTGCAAAATCTTTCCGAAAATCTTATAGTGTAAATGAGCCTATACAAATATTGCTTTATTTGAACAAAGATCATCATTTTAAAGAAAAAAGTTTTTTCCGAAATATGTAAAAGTATTTTTGTTGGTGAACTTGGTAATGGCTGATAAAATTTTTTTCCGTTTAACTAAACCAAATTCAACTGACATCCGAAAACAATTTGGCCTAATTCAGTTTATTAAATTTTAAATCGTATTTTCTTAATTTTAAATATTTTTTGTTTAAATTAGTTTAAAAAATCAATGCTTTAAATTTAAATAAAGTTTCCAAAATTGCATTAATACTAGCTAAAACTTCTGTAAAAGAATTAAAAAAAATCCCGGGAAATCCCGCATGAAATTCCCGGGATTGCGGGATTGAAAAATTCCCGGGACATAAACCCTAATACGAATGTACTACAAGCATCTAAAATGAATTTCATATTGTGTATACTCTTGTATATGGGCTTTTCTTAAAAATGTATGTCTTTTGAAAGTGACTTTATTTCGGAATATCACAATACAGGAAACATTTTTATTTATTCTGTTGGTTGCAGTAACAGAATTAGTTGGATGTTACAATCAAATGTATTTATGCGGCAATCGAAAAATATTATTCCAACTGAAATTCTGTGATACATACTTATATTTCGCTTGCCAAAAAAAGTATTGGGAGCTGCAAACAGAAAATTTAGTTGTTCGTGGATGTTGTAGTTTAATTGTAGGCACATTGGATTGTTAATGCTTAAGATCCCCATCGCAGACAACATCAAAAATAAAGCGTATGCATTTTCTATCTCTCATACATATCGCAACGTCCTCCTTCGGTATTCCCATAGCACCAAAGAGTATACATATAGAGAGAGACGATCCTTCCTATGACTCTCTTATATTTTTAGCGATCTCGGGCGAGCAAATAAAAACCATGTGAAAACAGTTTGCGCACACAAAAGATGCTGTGAGTACTGTGAGGGGAAAAATGTGATGATTTAAAATTTCCTTTTTCATTATTCTTCTTTGAAATGAGTGTTGTCAACTTCTAACACAACATCATTAACACAATAAAATACACAATTTATACAAAACTTGATAAAATCCACGAATTTTAATGAACAAATTTTTAATAAGTATGATTTAATCAGTTTTCCTACAGGAATTTTTTGTGTAGGAATTATATACTCTCCACGTAAAATAATTTTCTCTGCGATTGATTTTGAAGTTAATTGATAAAAAAAATATTAAACCTAATGTGTGGTGGAGACAGAGCTTTAAAGAATTAATTTCTTTTTGGAATGAATTCCCAAAAATTTAATTCAATTCTTTAATTCAAGGAACGAATTTATTAATAAAAAATAAGCAGGAATTAATTTCTGTGAATGAATTTAAAGAATTAAAATTTATAGAATGAATTCTCTGACCAAAGCACTAAGCATTCGAATTAAAAAAATTCATTCATTATAGAATTCATTCAACACGAGTTAATTCAATTTTAAGTCAAAGAATTCATTCAATTCTAGCTAATTCAACTTTTGGTCGAGGAATTCATTCAATTCTAGTTAATTCAACTTTTGGTCAAGGAATTCATTCAATTCTATTTAATTCAACTTTTGGTCAAGGAATTCATTCAATTCTAGTTAATTCAAGTTTTGGTCAAGGAATTCATTCAATTCTAGTTAATTCCACTTTTTTTCGATTCCTAGCGTTTTTCATGTTATATTTTGTGTTTTTCGGCCAAAAATGCTAACAGTGAACACAGTAAATAAAATTATGACGCATTAGGAAATTATTTCGTTCCCCTTACAAGCATCTAATTTCCCCGCAATTCCCCTGTATTATAGTTGGAATTTCTCCTTATTTTACGCTCTTTGATTTTACACAAGCAAAATGTGTTATTTTGCTTGTGCCCGAGTTCGCGAACAAATAAAAAGAGAGCCGATTGAGCGAGACAAGGGGGGATCGATAACCACTGATAAAAACTCGGTTATCACAATACCAATATTTTCTTTTAATTTTTAAATTTAGTGTGGCACAATCAAAGAGTATACATATAGAGAGAGACGATCCTTCCTATGACTCTCTTATATTTTTAGCGATCTCGGGCGAGCAAATAAAAACCGGGTACAAACAGTTTGCGCACACAAAAGATGCTGTGAGTACTGTGCGGGGAAAAATGTGATGATGTAAAATTTCCTTTTTCATTATTCTTCTTTGAAATGAGTGTTGCCAACTTCTAACACAACATCATTAACACAATGAAATACACAATTTATACAAAACTTGATAAAATCCACGAATTTTAATGAACAAATTTTTAATAAGCATGCTTTAATCAGTTTTCCTACAGGAATTTTTTGTGTATGAATTATATACTCTCCACGTAAAATAATTTTCTCTGCGATTGATTTTGAAGTTAATTGATAAAAAAAATATTAAACCTAATGTGTGGTGGAGACAGAGCTTTAAAGAATTAATTTCTTTTTGGAATGAATTCCCAAAAATTTAATTTAATTCTTTAATTCAAGGAACGAATTTATTAATAAAAAATAAGCAGGAATTAATTTCTGTGAATGAATTTAAAGAATTAAAATTTATAGAATGAATTCTCTGACCAAAGCACTAAGCATTCGAATTAAAAAAATTCATTCATTATAGAATTCATTCAACACGAGTTAATTCAATTTTAAGTCAAAGAATTCATTCAATTCTAGCTAATTCAACTTTTGGTCGAGGAATTCATTCAATTCTAGTTAATTCAACTTTTGGTCAAGGAATTCATTCAATTCTATTTAATTCAACTTTTGGTCAAGGAATTCATTCAATTCTAGTTAATTCAAGTTTTGGTCAAGGAATTCATTCAATTCTAGTTAATTCCACTTTTTTTCGATTCCTAGCGTTTTTCATGTTATATTATGTGTTTTTCGGCCAAAAATGCTAACAGTGAACACAGTTAATAAAATTATGACGCATTAGGAAATTATTTCGTTCCCCTTACAAGCATCTAATTTCCCCGCAATTCCCCTGTATTATAGTTGGAATTTCTCCTTATTTTACGCTCTTTGATTTTACACAAGCAAAATGTGTTATTTTGCTTGTGCCCGAGTTCGCGAACAAATAAAAAGAGAGCCGATTGAGCGAGACAAGGGGGGATCGATAACCACTGATAAAAACTCGGTTATCACAATACCAATATTTTCTTTTAATTTTTAAATTTAGTGTGGCACAATCAAAGAGTATACATATAGAGAGAGACGATCCTTCCTCTTATATTTTTAGCGATCTCGGGCGAGCAAATAAAAACCGGGTACAAACAGTTTGCGCACACAAAAGATGCTGTGAGTACTGTGCGGGGAAAAATGTGATGATGTAAAATTTCCTTTTTCATTATTCTTCTTTGAAATGAGTGTTGCCAACTTCTAACACAACATCATTAACACAATGAAATACACAATTTATACAAAACTTGATAAAATCCACGAATTTTAATGAACAAATTTTTAATAAGCATGCTTTAATCAGTTTTCCTACAGGAATTTTTTGTGTATGAATTATATACTCTCCACGTAAAATAATTTTCTCTGCGATTGATTTTGAAGTTAATTGATAAAAAAAATATTAAACCTAATGTGTGGTGGAGACAGAGCTTTAAAGAATTAATTTCTTTTTGGAATGAATTCCCAAAAATTTAATTTAATTCTTTAATTCAAGGAACGAATTTATTAATAAAAAATAAGCAGGAATTAATTTCTGTGAATGAATTTAAAGAATTAAAATTTATAGAATGAATTCTCTGACCAAAGCACTAAGCATTCGAATTAAAAAAATTCATTCATTATAGAATTCATTCAACACGAGTTAATTCAATTTTAAGTCAAAGAATTCATTCAATTCTAGCTAATTCAACTTTTGGTCGAGGAATTCATTCAATTCTAGTTAATTCAACTTTTGGTCAAGGAATTCATTCAATTCTATTTAATTCAACTTTTGGTCAAGGAATTCATTCAATTCTAGTTAATTCAAGTTTTGGTCAAGGAATTCATTCAATTCTAGTTAATTCCACTTTTTTTCGATTCCTAGCGTTTTTCATGTTATATTATGTGTTTTTCGGCCAAAAATGCTAACAGTGAACACAGTAAATAAAATTATGACGCATTAGGAAATTATTTCGTTCCCCTTACAAGCATCTAATTTCCCCGCAATTCCCCTGTATTATAGTTGGAATTTCTCCTTATTTTACGCTCTTTGATTTTACACAAGCAAAATGTGTTATTTTGCTTGTGCCCGAGTTCGCGAACAAATAAAAAGAGAGCCGATTGAGCGAGACAAGGGGGGATCGATAACCACTGATAAAAACTCGGTTATCACAATACCAATATTTTCTTTTAATTTTTAAATTTAGTGTGGCACAATCAAAGAGTATACATATAGAGAGAGACGATCCTTCCTCTTATATTTTTAGCGATCTCGGGCGAGCAAATAAAAACCGGGTACAAACAGTTTGCGCACACAAAAGATGCTGTGAGTACTGTGCGGGGAAAAATGTGATGATGTAAAATTTCCTTTTTCATTATTCTTCTTTGAAATGAGTGTTGCCAACTTCTAACACAACATCATTAACACAATGAAATACACAATTTATACAAAACTTGATAAAATCCACGAATTTTAATGAACAAATTTTTAATAAGCATGCTTTAATCAGTTTTCCTACAGGAATTTTTTGTGTATGAATTATATACTCTCCACGTAAAATAATTTTCTCTGCGATTGATTTTGAAGTTAATTGATAAAAAAAATATTAAACCTAATGTGTGGTGGAGACAGAGCTTTAAAGAATTAATTTCTTTTTGGAATGAATTCCCAAAAATTTAATTCAATTCTTTAATTCAAGGAACGAATTTATTAATAAAAAATAAGCAGGAATTAATTTCTGTGAATGAATTTAAAGAATTAAAATTTATAGAATGAATTCTCTGACCAAAGCACTAAGCATTCGAATTAAAAAATTCATTCATTATAGAATTCATTCAACACGAGTTAATTCAATTTTAAGTCAAAGAATTCATTCAATTCTAGCTAATTCAACTTTTGGTCGAGGAATTCATTCAATTCTAGTTAATTCAACTTTTGGTCAAGGAATTCATTCAATTCTATTTAATTCAACTTTTGGTCAAGGAATTCATTCAATTCTAGTTAATTCAAGTTTTGGTCAAGGAATTCATTCAATTCTAGTTAATTCCACTTTTTTTCGATTCCTAGCGTTTTTCATGTTATATTTTGTGTTTTTCGGCCAAAAATGCTAACAGTGAACACAGTAAATAAAATTATGACGCATTAGGAAATTATTTCGTTCCCCTTACAAGCATCTAATTTCCCCGCAATTCCCCTGTATTATAGTTGGAATTTCTCCTTATTTTACGCTCTTTGATTTTACACAAGCAAAATGTGTTATTTTGCTTGTGCCCGAGTTCGCGAACAAATAAAAAGAGAGCCGATTGAGCGAGACAAGGGGGGATCGATAACCACTGATAAAAACTCGGTTATCACAATACCAATATTTTCTTTTAATTTTTAAATTTAGTGTGGCACAATCAAAGAGTATACATATAGAGAGAGACGATCCTTCCTATGACTCTCTTATATTTTTAGCGATCTCGGGCGAGCAAATAAAAACCGGGTACAAACAGTTTGCGCACACAAAAGATGCTGTGAGTACTGTGCGGGGAAAAATGTGATGATGTAAAATTTCCTTTTTCATTATTCTTCTTTGAAATGAGTGTTGCCAACTTCTAACACAACATCATTAACACAATGAAATACACAATTTATACAAAACTTGATAAAATCCACGAATTTTAATGAACAAATTTTTAATAAGTATGCTTTAATCATTTTCCCTACAGGAATTTTTTTGTATATGAATTATATACTCTCCACGTAAAATAATTTTCTCTGCGTTTGATTTTGAAGTTAATTGATAAAAAAAAATATTAAACCTAATGTGTGGTGGAGACAGAGCTTTAAAGAATTAATTCCTTTTTGGAATGAATTCCCAAAAATTTAATTCTATTCTTTAATTCAAGGAACGAATTTATTAATAAAACATAAACAGGAATTAATTCCTGTGAATGACTTCAAAGGATTCAAATTTATAGAATGAATTCTCTGACCAAAGCACTAAGCATTCGATTTAAAGAATTCATTCACTAAAGAATTCATTCAACACGAGTTAATTCAATTTTAATTCAAAGAATTTATTCAATTCTAGTTAATTCAACTTTTGGTCAAAGAATTCTAGTTAATTCAACTTTTCGTCAAGGAATTCATTCATTTCTAGTTAATTCAAGTTTTGCTCAAGGAATTCATTCAATTCTAGTTAATTCAACTTTTAGTCAAGGAATTAAATTATTTCGTTTAATTCCCTAAGGAATTAAATTTTTTTCGTTTAATTCCCTAGGAATTGAAACTTAAATGCAGGGAATTAAACGAAAATAATTTAATTCCTAGGGAATTAAACGAAAAAATTTAATTCCTTAGGGAATTAAACGAAATAAATTTAATTCCTTTACTAAAAGTTGAATTAACTAGAATTGAATAAATTCCTTGACCTAAAGTTGAATTAACTTGAATGAATTCATTGACCAAAAGTTGAATTAACTAGAATTGAATGAATTCCTTGCCCAAAGGTGAATTAACTAGTGTTCATACATGGGACTAATTAATTAGGTGGACTAATTAATTGATGATTTCATTACCATTACATTGATATCAATTGTAATGAAAATATTTTCATTATCATTTTTTTAATTAATGGTAATGATTCTAAAATTTAATTTCATTGATTAATGACAATGATTTTAAATTTCATTACCATTGATAATGGATAAATTAAAAAAAATAATTGCCATTGACAGAAAAACGTAAAAATGGAGTAAAACTCGTTGAAATCAAAAATAGAATATGTTCCTTCAGGCTCATGCTCATTTGAAATTAAATATTACTTTCCATTCCATTGTTATTTGTACCCAGGTAAAGTTTAACGGAATTAAATAGATCCTCCTTAATAAATTATGTTTTATAACTTCCCTGGCCAAACCAGTTGTTCGTTTTCATTTGTCTGAATTTTTTTGTAAACAAATGGTTTTTAATCAATTGTAATTAGTTTTTTTTTTTACATTAGTGTAATTTCATTACCATTAGTAATGATTTTTCTAATGAAAAATATTTCATTACCATTAAATGGTAATGAAAGTTTTTTCATTGTCATCAGTATGAACTAATGGTAATGAAAATTCAATAGTAATGAAAAATTCCCATGTATGCTAGTGTTGAATGAATTCCTTGACCAAAAGTTGAATTAACTAGAATTGAATGAATTCCTTGACCAAAAGTTGAATTAACTAGAATTGAATGAATTCCTTGACCAAAAGTTGAATTAACTAAAAGGAATTCATTCAATTCCTTAAGTTTGGAATTCATTCAATTTAAGTTCATTCCCAAAATATAAATTCAGTTCAAACAAGCGGGCTAAAGCCCGCTCGATGGTTTGTATAAGTCCCCAGGTGACTGGGAACTTATACAAACCAAAGATTAAATTCGGCTGTGCCGATTCTTTAGATACCCTCCATCCTGGTGTTCCCAGGTAGAAAATTACAAAAGGGCCAGCACTGGCAAAGCACCGAAATGGGTGGTATGAGTGCTTGTTAACAGCGCTTTCCCAATGCCCAAATGTTAACACCGTTCCACGGTGGTGCCAACGCTTTACCAAGCCCTGGGAAAGCACCTATAAACATAAAAATCAAATGCTTTGCCAACGCTCAAATAAAAAAATTAAAGTGCTTTCCTGATAACACCGATCTATTTAATGGTTTGCAAAGTATCGAGATAGCACCAAGACCACACAAAAATCAAGTGTTTTCCCTGCAACCAAATTATGTGCCCTCATCACTGAAGAATTTTAAATTACTCTAGAAATAGATGATTCTTGGAGTTATTGTATTGTGGAGTAAAAATTTATCTAAATGTCCACTCTTCTTTGAAGCTTCTTTTAAAAACAAAATAATGTTTTAGGAAAAAAAGCGCTGGGAAGTCACCCTTTTCAAGCGTTGGTAAAGCGTCCAAATTTAGTGGTTTGCCAGTACTTCTCTTTGTAAGACCGCGGTCTACTTGTGCTTTGCCAGTGCTTCTTATTTGTTACCACACATAATTTCTACCTGGGTTTTTATTCGGGGATTCTACTAAGTACAAACAAGTATGAATTATTACCCATTTTGTATTCGGTGAATCCACTGTGCAACAAATTGTATGATTTTTTCCACCACTACAAGTAAATATTTCAGTTTAATCTTGTTTAATCTCAGTGCTGCCACAAGCAAGATTCAAAACTCCCAAAAGTGTAGACAAAATTACCCAAAAAATATGAAATTATTATTACAATTTGAACTCCGAAAAAAGGTAATAACCTCATCAGTAAACCTAAAAAAAAGTGATTTGGCCATTTCAATTGTCCCATCGTTCTGGGCGTTATATTATTACAAAGAAAAGTTCCTTAAATATGCAGCATTTATGATAAACTTTTGAGTCTAATATGAGTCTTCATAAAATTTAGAGAAAAAATTGACTTTAGAACAAAACACTTAAAAAGCTTGTAAATAAGAGTCAGTTATGATCACATGTGAACGATTTAAAAATAATCTTATTTTAGAGTCTTTCAAAAATCAAGTTTTATTTGCGTTTTTAAATACACACAAAAAAATCTTTGGGAAGCAATTGGGAGCACTTCAACTAAAATAATGTTTTTGTGGCATACACAATATAATAAATTATTCGATAAAACTTTATTAGTTGAAATTTGCTTAATTACTTGGTAACGATTTTTTTGTGTACGTTAATAGCTTATTTGTACAACGAAAGAATTTCAAAGCATGTATAGATTAATACACTTTCCTGATGTATCGGTTTAATTCGTGGATGATCAGTCGCTGTGAATCAATTCATTAACTCGTATGAATAAAAAATAGATATTGGAATTTTTATGCAAACTTCACAATTAGATGTTAAGTCATTCATAAGCCAAAAGTAATTACATACATTGAGGCAGGGTTGGTAGGCTCTATCGCGAAATACTGTTATAGATTCAAATATCGATACATTTAAAATACCAGTACCGAAATTAATGAAATACCATTATCCCATTATCCTTACAACACCATTATTTTTTAGTCTAAACTTTTTGTAATTCCACGTCGTAATTGTGAATTTTACATACACTTAGTTAATAAATTTATTTTACTTTACTTTATTTTTCATAAAAAAAATTTGCGGAATGCACCGAAATAACTGAATACCGCTTATCTTAAAATACCATTATCGAAATAATTGCAATACAGTTAACCTTAAAATACCGTTATCGAAATACAATTATCCTTAAAATACTGTAACCGAAATAATCTATGATAGCGTTACTTACCCTCACCATTACTTTAAAAATTCCGTAATTCGTTTTTTAAATCTCAATTTTGCAATAAGTTGATCTCAGTGAATTTTTTTTTACCCCGATGTAGTACTTTTCAAGCTGTTAAAAAAAAATCCGCGGAAAGACCTCTGTAGGGAGTTTATTTCTGTGAAAAGTTTGGAAATGGACTTAGCTACATATATCTAAGTCATTTATAGTCGGATTGGAACAATATATATATACCATTGGAAAGATAGTAAAAATATCTTGTGGACGACATTTTTTTTTGATTGCTTACCCATTATCGGCGAATGAGATTTATTTTTAAGATTTTTTAAAATAAACCGTTTTTATAAAAACCACCGTATACTACCACATAATTTTTTACTTATTAATATATTCTCAAGATTAAAAACTTTTGAGATGTAGTTCAAATTTTATCACTTCAAACACCGAAGATATTAGAAGTCAAACCTATTTTTTTTTTTGCAGATGGTACATAAGATACAATTTTGACTCTAACCAACAATTATACTGAATTAACTCATCGGGAATCGAACATATTTTGGGAGTAACACATTTTAAACCTACCCTTTGTTTGTTATGAGAGTTCAGTAACCTGTCCTAGGATTTGTCTTGTGACATGTCACAAGGGGTCAATTTCCCCCTCCTATGACAACGCCATGTAAAAGTGACCAGTCTATTTCATATAAAGGGGCCAGTTCGGTGACAGTTTGTTAAAATTTCCCGTAGGGTATTGTCGGTATTGAGATTTTTCATTTGTCAAAAGTTAGCCATACTTTGAAAGAAAAAAAATCTCACGATTTTGACCTCTAATATCTTCGGTGTTTGAAGTGATAAAAACTTGATCTATATATCAAATGAAAGCTTTTCGTCTTGATAACATACTTATAAGCACAATTTTTGTTCTTATATAGGTTTTCTATGGAATAAAAACAAAAAAATTAAAATTCCTACGCCGAATCATAATGGGTCAACAAAAAAATGCTATCCGAAAGCTATTTTTATTACCTTTCCAATCCTATCATAAATGAAGAAAATATAGTTAAGTTCATTTTTAAACTTTAAACCGGGCCCCCAAAAGAGAGTTATATCAGTAGTAAAAATTTAGAATCAATCTGTGAGGTGCCTCTAAAGCAGGGGTCGGCAAACATATCCAACCTTATTTTGTGCTTGTATGAGTGAGTTGCAGCCTCTCTCTCTCAATGCACTGACAAAGAACGTTTGTATAATAATTTGAAAATTTTAAATGTTTATAATGGAAATATAAAATAAAAATTTAAAAGCAAAGAACAACTACAAAAACAAATATCAAAAAACAAAAACACAAAAAAAAATAAAAACAAAAGAACTTAAAAATAAACTACCAAAAAATGTATCAATAAACATTATGCAGAGTGTAAAAAATCTGGCAAACAAGCGATCTGACAAACTACTTCATTGAATGCTTGTTTGCGACTAAATTATTTTTTTGTTCTATGTGTGAGCTTATGTAGGTGTGAGAGAGCGCCCATGGGCATATGTGTTGCCGACGCCTGCTCTAAAGCCAACATACGTCCAAATTATTCAATCGAATCAAAATTGAATCAACACAAATAGGAACAAATCTTATCTCACTTTATTCAATGTCCAATCATTGATTTAAAGGCATTATGAATTATTCAGTAATTTATAAAATGAATTATGCATATAAATTCAAAAAAAGAATTATCTCTTTCAAGGTCTGGGTGTGTATGTATCTATATTTTCTTATTCACTAACAACAACAACACACAGTTATTATATTTTTTCATGTTAATATGGAAAATTCCAGAGGTGCTTTTACATTTTCATTCATAACTTTTAAACGTCTGGACCAAATATGCCCATTTCCAATACCAAACTACTTAAGAAATTGGACAAAAATTTTGACTAAAAATTAACATCCTAGCACAACTATTTTGAGCGTGATCGTGATTTCAACAGACAGACAGACGGACACGGCTATATCGGTTTCGCTATTGATAACGATCAAGAATATATATTTTTTTATGTCCCAGATTTTTTTTTCGATGAGTTACAAACGGAATGACAAAATGATATATACCCTCCTGCACAGTGGGATGGAGGGTATAAAAAAGGGAATTAGGGAATTAATTCTTCGAAGCTCTGGGTGGAGACACCAAATTATTTTAAAATTTTATTGCGTATTTTATTTCATTTGTAGACACTACATTACGTTTTTTCCGATTCCTAGCGCTTTTCATGTTAAATTTTGTGTTTTTCGGCCAAAAATGCTAACAGTGAACTAAATTATGACGCATTAGGAAATTATTTCGTTCCCCTTAAAAGCATCTAATTTCCCCGCAATTCCCCTTTATTACAGTCCCCTGTATTATTTCTCCTTATTTTACGCTCTTTGATTTTACACAAGCAAAATGTGTTATTTTGCTTGTGTCCGAGTTCGCGTACAAATAAAAAGAGAGCCGATTGAGCGAGGCAAGGGGGGATCGATACCCACTGATATGGTCTTTGATATAGGCTCTCGATATGTATTTCAAATTATTAAAAATTTTTTTTTGGTTTTACTGAGATTTTATGATTATGATTTCCTAAGCCAAACAAAAGGAATAAATTAATTCGTTGAAGGTTTTTAAAGTTAAACAACAATTATTTTAATTTTTGCATTAAAAAATACAAAAATTATTCTTCTGACTTTCTATATTTTTATATATTTAGTTAGAATATTGTTCTACCTCAAGCCCAAATTCTAATATGATATTAGCTGTATTTTGTCACGTGCGTATCAACGTTAAGTATTTAAAGCAAATATACGTTAAACCGATTGTAGTATAAGAAAGTTTTAAACGGGTTATGTTTACAATTATTCTGTTATAATCGAACGAATGTCAGCAAAAGTTTTTACGAAATAACGGGAATAAGTTACGTTAGATATAAAAATCTATAATCGCTGAGTTTTCAACGTTGATAATTATCCGTGTGGAAAGTTAACGTGCATACGTAAAGTAATGTGTTAGTTTTCGTCTTAAACGCGTTTTTATGCACTTTGAGTTTTTTTTTATAAGTTAACGGATATAGTTAAGTTGAAAACACAGCTATTGTCATATTATATTTTATTTGTTGTTTCAAAAAGATTGATTATTTTCATGATAGACAATACAATTGTCGGAAATCTTTTCAGTTGTCGGTAATAAGAAAATTATAGTTATGAAACACTTTTAGAATAAGTCATTTTAGATTTTTTTTTCTGTTCTTCGAAGCATTTTGTACTACTTTCTCATATTGTCGCTGCGCTTCGGAAATTAGCCATTTATTTTTCACCAAGTTTTCAGGAGTACAAAATAATGTTGAATATTGCCACGTTGCGATATTTTTAAAAAATAATAATTTTATTTATGTAAGTATTTACTGATTAGCTATCACAACACCGTAAAAAATTGCATTGCAGAAAAAACTACTGAAAATATTTTTGCTAAATGTTATTATTACTATATAATAAAAATAATAAATATTAATAAGATAGGAGCAGCAAAACTAAAACTGATAAATATACAGAATTTTATTCGTATTTGAGTTAAATTTTAGCCAATAGAAAATTACGATTTAACCTTCAAAAACCAGCAAAAATTTTGTTAAATATTTAGTAGAGTAAAAAATCACAAAAATAGTTTTCTTACGATTTTTTTAATGCAATTAAAAATTTTACCTTCTAAAAAAGGCGACCCCTAGGTTCGGGTAACTGAACTCTCATAAAAAACAAAGTTCAGGGACCTGTCCTGGGATTTGTCTTGTGAAATGTCACAAAGGGTCAATTTCTCCCTCCTATGACAACGCCATGTAAAATTGACCAGTCTATTTCAGATAAAGGGGTCAGTTCGGTGACACTTTGTTAAAATTTCCCGTAGGGCATGTATTGAAAAGCATGCATGTTTATGAGAATGCACGATCATACATTAAACCTGTATGTACCCATATATGCCGATTTTTACCTGGGATCAATGTTGCCAGTTTTAACGATGTATCGTCATCTTGACGATTTTTACTATCGAAAATAGCCAAATGACGATTTGACGATTTTGCTCTTCAAAATGATGATTTTTTCAATAGGAAATATAGCCACAATTGTTCAAAAATACGTTATTTTTCCATTATATAAATCAATAATCTGAAAATTTATTCAGGTAATTTATAAATATTTATCATAAAATTATTATTTAAGGTAGTCATTGTAGAATCTGATGGTTTTTTGTAGGAAAAATAACACAGAATCTGGTAATTATTTTTATTTAAAATAGTTTTTCCCAAATCTTTAATAAATGTAACGTGTTTTTTGAAGGGATGTATATCTCATATCGGACTCTTTTCATGTAAATTCTTTAGTAGGAACCTGTGAAATATCTCTAGACTAAGTACATTAAAATCTAAAATTTTTTCGATACGATTTTTTTTAACTGAACTTTTTCTTTTGAACATTTAATTTCAGTATATGGTAAATTTTCAATACATACATAAAGTTGTTTGAAATTTGGAGATACGAGTATTAAAGGATTATTTCCTAAAACACTTCGGTGAAGTGTTGCGTTATTTCTACAGAAATTCTTTTTGTTACAAAATCAATTTACATTGAAAGTTTCCCTCACTTCAACCAATCAAATAAAAAACTAAAGTTTTTTAGAATTTTTCTTAAATTACAGCTGATACCGAAAACCGGATGATTTTTAAAATTTTGTATTATGATTTTAGGATTATAATAATAAAAATATTTTATTATTAAAGTTTTGAGGATTTTTAACAACATTTTGACGGTATTTTAAAACGCAATGACGATTTTGACGTTTTTTCAAATATATTTGACGGTTTTGTACCCAATTAACCTGGCAACACTGCCTGGGATAGCTAATTTCGCTAATGCATGCTACCAATCTTTAAAAAAATTTATGCGAAGTTGTTGTGGACTGCTTTGGTATGTTTTCTTCAGCTAGATCCAAATTTCTTACAGAAACTAAAAAAAAATACCTTTTTTAAAAATGGTCCAGCTCGTGAGATCTCATTTCTAGACCCGAAATATTTTGGGAATCATCATAACACAAAACAAGGTTTATTTTGAGGGGACACTTTTTTTACTTTTTTTCTGTCCATTTAAAGTGAGTCGCTCTAATGTCTATGCTAACACGACTACAACTCTGTAACGATTTTTCGTTATAATTTTTGATAAAAATGCATACACCAGAATTTTGGAGTTATTTATTAATTTTATTACGAAAAGTATAATGTTAATTGTACTCAAATGATCGCTGGACTGCAATTAATCATTTAGTATAACAGACTTGAAGTTTTTCTGCAGAATGCAACATTCTCTAGATGAAAAAGGATGTCTTTATTAAGATTTGAAAAAATGTTGTAAACTCCGTTCCTAATTTTTACACTAAACTATTTAAAGAGTAAGAAAAACAATGTCATATTTGGATTCACCTTGTAGGAATCATACGATTTTGTTTCGGAAAGAAAATTCTGACAAAGCATTTCTGAAAGAAAAGGAAAAAAGTAACCAAATGTAAACTCCGTTACTGTAAACTACGTAACCAAAATTGTTTGCATCAGATTGCATTCAAAAAAATGTTGGTAAATGTTTAAAATAACTATAAACAGAGGTGATTCAACTAATAATTTTGCGTCAAATCAAAAACAATTATCAGTTTTTTACCCTAAACTGCTGGAGCGAAAAACGATTGATTTTGCACTTCATTGGTTTGGAATCGATATTGCGAGCTATTACTGACATTAGTTTGACAAATTAAATTTGTTGCACACAATTTAAAAATTTTTGAACGCAAAATGTTATGTTTTTAATATATTATTTTGTAACTTCGCAACCGCTGATTGGATTTAAAAAAATTGTATATTTTTGAAGAGCATTTAGTAGGACCAAAAATACAAAATTAAAAAAAAAAATAAAAAAAAATTTCGTGGAATAAATTGTATAAATTGATAAACAGAAATTGTATATTATTGGAAAGAATGTTGAAAACCCAAATACGAAAAACTAATAAATTAAAGAAAACTCGTACGCAATTTTTTTTGCTATATCTTTTGCTTGCTTGTAAACTCCGTTACCACAAAAAAATTTAAATTGTGCAAAAAAAGTTATTGCGACAACTTGTAGAAGATATTTTTTGCAATTAGGTTTATAATAACTAATCTTACTGATTCCATTAAGAAAAACCCGAAATATAGGGTTTTCCAATAAGGACTTGACAACTTTTTTTTTAAATAAAATGCATTACGTCAAATGGTCCATTAGCTTCAATTCTTGAGGCAGTTTGATCTTGTATCTGTGTAAACCAAGATCTTTACGCAAAATTCGCCATAAAGTGGTCTTGACGATGCCCAGTTCTTGAGAACGCCGCGGAATCGACTGATTTGGATGATTTGCTACGGATGGCAGCGATATTTTCGTCACTTCGATCAACCCGTTGTCGCACTGGCATGGCAGCATCACACAATGAATATGTAGACTCAAATTTTTGCACTAAACTTGTTATTGCTTGTCTACTAGGGCGAGAACAATGACCGAAGATTGTAGTTAACGCTCTTAAAGTTGCGGTCACCGACTCCGAATTTCGGTAGTACATTTTGCATACGTTGTTCGTTCGTGTACTTTACCATGATGAAAATGTTGAGTTTACTGAAAAAAAGGAAAGTAACAGTTAGATGATCAGTGAAATAGTGCGTTCACAAATTAAATTCAAAGTTGTCAAGTACCTATTGCAAAACCCTATATTAAAATTTTTTGGTTCTCACAAATTTGGCTCAAAAACTTGTCACATTTTTTGATTTCACCCATATGCAATATATTCAGTTCAATTTGCATTTGATAAACAAAAAAAAAAATTATAATAAATATCACAAAAAATTAATAAAAATTAGAAAATTTTTTTGATTTATAAGGTAAAACAAATTTTGTAGGAAAAAATCGGTCATCTTTTTTTGGTAAGTTTTTGTTGCAACCTTTTTAACAAAGCTTTTCTTTTAAGATTTCTTAATACCCTTATTTATCTTTGGTCAACCATCTCATTTTCAGTCCATTTTAAAGCCATATTTCTGATAACATTGTTTCACTCGGACTTTTTATACCAAATACAACTATACCTACGCACTTTACTGTTTTTGGTTAGTAATAAGTCAAATATCCAACTTTATGACCAACTTTCAGCTTCATGCTTTTCAAGACACGATCTTATTTTCATGACATATAAATTTGAATTGTTGGCAACTGAACAATTTATCACTTACCGTGACTTTAAGAATATCGACTTCGTGGCCCTGGAAGAGGAGTTTTTTAAAATAGACTGGGATTATTTAAACCACATTATCGCAGTGGATGATCAGCTTTTATTTCTAGAGGAGAACATAAGTTATCTGTTTAATCAAACAGTACCTTTAAAAACTAAAATTGTTAGCCAAAAGAAAAAATCCTGGTTTTCTTCCACCATTAAAGAATCAATGTATCGAAGAGATTTTGCATTTTCTAGGTGGAAACGTTTTAAAACTACACAGATACAAGAAGAATATCGTACTGCGAAAAAAGAAACGAATAAGCTGATAAAAAAGGCCAAATCTGAATTCTATGCCGAAAAATTCTCGAATGCTTTAGGATCCAAGAAGACATGGCAGACGATTCGCGAAATTGGAATTGGCAAATCTGGTACGCAAGATCCTTGTCCAATTGATGCCGACATTGCAAATAAAACTTTTTTAAATATACCAATGGTAGAAGCTGATTGTAACTATTATAGAAACATACACCCAATTTATGATTTTACAGAAGACAATAGGTTCTTCTTTACTGGCATAACTGAGTGTGACGTTTTATCAAGTTTCTTATCGATAAAATCTAATGCTGTTGGAGTAGATGGAATTCATCCGAAATTTGTAAAAATACTATTACCTCAACTACTTCCTCGTATAACATTCTTCTTTAATAAAATATTTACAACTGGTTGCTTTCCTACTAATTGGAAAAATGCGAAAATCGTACCATTACCTAAATCAGGCACTGATTATAATCAACAGCCAATCTGGGGGGTGAGAAATTCCAAGTCAGGGTGATTGTACTAGGTCAGTATAGTAAAACCCTCAAAGGGTTTGGCGTTCGTATGTGTCATTTTATGACCTTTTAAATTTTTTCCTTATCTTGATGTTTTTTCGCTTAGTTGTAACATTTTGGCAAAAACGTAGTTTAACATAACTCGAGAACCACTTGTCCGATTTTGATGAAACAAATTTAGAAAAATTTAGAATTACAATTTCTTTAATCCGTTCATATAACGTTTTTCTTTATAATCAACAGTTTTGCCGGTAAAAATAAATTTGTGGAGAAAAAAAAATATTTTTTTGCCTAAAAATTAAAATTTTTTTTTTTTAAATTCATAAAAAATCCAAAACGGAAAAACGGATCAAGTGTTATTAATTTCATGTAAAGTCACATAACCTATAAACAAAATTTAACGCGTTCTGCTTTTATTTACAATTAAGTGAAGGTATCCCATTTTGACAAGATATTGATATTTGTTTTTATTCAAAAAAGTGTCATTTATCGCCTTTTTCATAAATTTTCCCCAATAACTCCAGACTTCTGGCCATAAACTACTAAAAAAATTAAGTAAACATTTTTATAATTTTTTATTTTTATTTTATTTATTTATTTTTATTTATTTTAATAAATATTGCCTAGACTTTTTCGATGGTGGTTGTTCGGGACTAGTGGCATCGCATTCATCGCTATCATCAGTTTCTGAACCACACATAATGTCAATGTGTGACTCCACTCTTGGCCCTTCTGCATCTCCTGAAAATTCTTTATCATCAAGATCATCCTTGTCTTGCCACACTAACTTACTCCACCAGCAAATTTCCGCAATTATTGCACTCGGCGACTTTTTGCCTCTATATATGTAAGTTTTTGTTTTATTAAAATGAGTTTGAAAAAATAAAAAATCAGTATTACCTCATTTCAAATGGCATAGCAACTTGATGATAGCGTTCACCTTGTTCATCAGATTCGGTAGCCAATTGTTTGCTGAAGTAGTCCAGATGATGATGTAAATAATGGAATTTCAAGGACATGTGGACACCAATTTCCGAGAATGCTCTTAACATCCTTGCGACAGAAACATCGTAGTTGTTAGAACGATGCTTTCCCAACAAGCCTTCTATTACTTCTTTGATTGCCTGCCATGCATTCAATTCAGCGTCAATCAAAATATTGTTGAATGCGTCACTTTTAATCAGCTTTCGTATATCTGGACCATTTAGTACGCCTGATTAGAAAAAATTAATTTGTTAAGATGGAAAATCATGGGAAATGAATGTGATATTATAACTTACCTTCTTTAATTTTACTTTCGCTGAGTCTCGGGTAAATTAGTTTCAAACACAAGAAAACTTCATCTCTTTTGGCGACAGTTTTGATAAAATTCTTAACAATTCCAAGTTTACTATGCAGTGGAGGCAGCAATATCTTCTCCTTCGGCACTAGAGGCTCACGAATAATATTGGCCGTTTGTAACCTGCTGTGCTCTCTGAGTTTCCATCCGTGGCATGCATATTGGTCACCGGAAAATCGTGTGTCCCAATCGCACAAAAAGCACATATATTTTATATAGCCGCTTTGAAGACCGCAAAGCATTGCTACAACCTTTAAATCGCAGCATATGCGCACCATTTGTTTGGCGTAGTTAACCATTTTGAAAATATTTTCCAGTGCATCATATGTTTCTTTCGTTTCTGTACTGTAGGCGATTGGAACTGAAGGTTTTTTATTGGTCTTATGCAGTAAAACCGCCTTCAAGCTGAGTTTTGAACTGTCAATAAATAATCTCCAGTCATCTGCTTCATATTTTATTTCCATTGCGTCCATCAATTTTCCTACATCCGGGCAATATGCAGAAGTTTTTTCATCATTCACAAGGAATAAACTTTGGTGTGTTGCCTGACGACTTCGATAAGCTGTGACTTTCACACCGGGTGCCAACAAATTGTTTGATTTCAAAATGGAAGCCAGCTCTTCCGATTTATGCTGTGTTAATTCCAACTTGGCAACAATTGAATCAAGCTTATTTTGATTTATTAAAATTGGCTCATTGGATACTGATGGCTCATATGGGGAATCATCACGTGCATGATATGTCGGAGCAGTCGTAGAAGAGAAAATATCTGGGCTAGAAGCTTTTGGCACAGGAATGTGGTCCGAATGAGGCAATGGTGTTGCGGCACTTGCAACACCAACGTAATTATACGATTTTCTTATCCTTTTTGCGGCTCCTTTATTCGCACATGCATAGCAATTCAATGGATTGTGACCTTCGCCAGGATTAGTCCAAGTCATTGGGATACCGAATGGCATACTTTCACGTCTTATATTTTTCCAATCCATTAGACGTTGTAGCAGCTTTTACACACTATATTTGGTACCCAATTTTCGTTCACTATAACATTTTGGTTGAAGTACATCTCGTATGTTTGAACAAAATCAGTACTGAAATTTCCCCTTTTTTTATGTGTTGAGACATATTGACCACAGCAGTAGCAAAAGATATTTATATCTGGCTTGCACAGTTGCATATTCTGTTCTCTTTTGTTCACTTTTAAAAAACTGAAGAAAAATCACTTTTACTGTTCGCGTTCGTCGGCACTTGTTGAATGGCAAAAATCACAGAACCAGTGTGAGAAAGAGAAGAAGTATAATGACAATGCATGTTTTATGTGAACATTACAGAACCAGTGTTGCCACATAAATATTTCTCTTTTAGTACAGTAAAAAAATATGAGAGAGTTCGGCTTGTGAGTGTCAATGTTTTCTCCAAATAATGTTGTGCATATCTGGAGCAAATTTTTGAAATTCATACATTTACCTAATTGTGAATAAATGAGAAACGCGTGCATCGATTTTCATGATCTATGCCTTTTTTTGCTCATGAGTTATGTGACTTTACGCGAAAGTAATTAGTTTTGGCACTTTTTTCCATTTTGGATTTTTTATGAATTTTTAAAAAAAAATATTTAAATTTTTAGGCAAAAAATACTTTTTTCCCTTCATACATTCATTTTTAATTTCGAAAGTGTTGCACATATAGGAAAACGGTATAGAAACAGATTAGAAAAATTGTAATTTTAAATTTTTCTAAATTTGTTTCATCAAAATCGGACAAGTGGTTCTCGAGTTATGTTAAACTACGTTTTTGCCAAAATGTTACAACTAAGCGAAAAAACATCAAGATAAGGAAAAAATTTAAAAGGTCATAAAAAATGACACATACGAACGCCAAACCCTTTGAGGGTTTTACTATACTGACCTAGTACCATCACCCTGACTTGGAATTTCTCACCCCCCAGACAATAATCCCAAAAATGTTCCATAGTGTTACAGACCCATAGCTATTTTACCGTTTCTGTCTAAAGTCTTCGAAAGGCTGATGCACAATCAAATGATTACCTTCTTAGATAATAATAATTTGCTTTCATCTCGTCAATCTGGGTTTCGAAGGAAACACAGCTGCATAACAGCGCTAGTTGATGTTGCGGAGGAGATAAGAAAAGAAGTTGATGATGGTAAAGTAACTTTTTTAATTCTATTAGATCATTCGAAAGCTTTCGATACTGTTGACCACGGCATCTTATGCTACAAATTATAAAATATGTTCAATTTTTCTTCAACTGCAACACGTCTTTTGTCGTCTTATCTTAGTAACAGATATCAGTACGTTGAAACCTCAACCGGAAAATCTGTGTCACTAGCTGTTACAAGAGGCGTTCCGCAAGGATCTATATTAGGCCCGCTCTTGTTCTCATTATACTCTAATGATCTCCCGGATATTCTAACATACTGTAAAGTTAGAATGTATGCTGATGATGTTCAACTTTACATTAGTTGCAATGAAACCTTGCTTGATCAGTGTATAAGAACTTTGAATTTGGAACTTGATCGCATTCATGTGTGGGCAACGGCTAATGGTCTGGGGATTAACCCTAAAAAATCTAAGTGTATTATTATACAAAAACGATTAGCGAAGAAAAGAATTATTCCCAACATTTCAATAAATAATCAACGTATTGAAATTGTAAGTACCGCTAAGAATCTAGGAATCTTTTTTAATAATATAATTACCTGGTCTGATCATATTAAATAAGCATGTGGTCGAACTTTCTCCATGATAAGAACACTCTGGCGAACCCAACACTGTACACCATTAAAAATTAGAATACTGCTTGCTAAAACTTACCTTATTCCAATTTTGTTGTACGGGTGTGAACTCTTTGCCAGTTGTGACTCAATAAGTGAAAATAAATTAAACGTCGTTTTCAATAATATCGTTCGCTATGTATATGGTTTAAAAAGACTTGCACGAATTTCTGCGTTTTCCAAAAAATTATATGGCCTCAGTCTCAATGATTTACTGAAAACTCGAATTTTGACTTTCTTACATAAAATCATTTATTTGCATCAACCTGTACATCTTTATGAGAAACTAATTTTTTCAGACCCTATTTGTAGGGGTAAAAGACTGAAAGCATTTAAATATAAAAGCCTTATATCAACTTGGCAATTCTATATCAATGCCATCCATCTCTGGAACTCAATTCCTTATTGTTATCAAATCTTAAGTAACGCACTGCGGTTCAAAAAAACCATAATTACCTATTTTTCAAACGTATTTGATTAAATTAAATTATTTTCTTTTGTATTATGTTTATAATTATTCAAATTGTTAGTTTTTAATTGTAAGTCAAAAAACAAAAAAAAAATATTATTTTTTTTTTTATTTTTATTATTATTATTATTTGTGCCTTTGCTATTATAAACATAGACAACTTTTTGAACTTATAAATGGCTTATAAATCGAATTTTTCATTTTAAAAACGTGTTACAAGGTTTTGAAATTATTATGCATAGGTACCATATTATATATAGTATGTTTGATTACTTTATTTTTTTCTTCATAATTAGTTCTTAAGTTATTAAATTATAAAAACTTTATTTAACGAATAATCAGTTCTTCACTGCAATATAAGACTTTAAGTCTTGTGTGTGGAACAACAAAATAAATAAAATAAATAAATAAAATAAATTGAGAGCTTCTACAGCTTCCTTTGGGTTAATTTTAATTTGAGGCTAGCAAATGATCGAATCGTCGTCGTCGATATCATCTGGAACTTCCAATTACTCTACCTCTCTGCAATTTTCTTCAGAATTGTTGTTCCAGTCTTCCATAGTGGAAAGGGTCACTTCAATCTATAATAAAATCAGCTTTGTTAATTTAAATTCTCTAAAAATACGGAAACCTAAGTTTTTTAATCACTTCCAACATTTACGTAGCAATGTCAAAGAACAACTAACAGGTCAACGCATATACATATACACGGGTACAATTAAGAAAAAAGAATTTTGTAACATAATCAAACAGTTCACGTTTCTGAGACGTTCATTCTTTCTAGTGTTTATGTTTTCGCGAGTTCACTGTACTAGTTTTCAGCAATTTTTTTTGCTGTAAATCCGTTTTCAGCAAACGTTTTAGTTTTATTTTTTTAGCACTAAATTAATTTTGAACTAATGTTTTACTAATATATATTGTTACAAAAATTGTGCTGATAACCGGATTTATAGCGTGGACGACAACCAGTTAGACAAGATGTAGATGTCGCAGCTGTCTGTGTGTAGTACGGAAATGGTAATTTAAAAAGCAACTCTACACAATTTTTATGTTTAAATTTTAAGCAAATAAATTAACTAAAGTAAAATTTCTCTACAATTTTTTTGAGTTTTTTTGGTTTACTAATATTCAGCAAATAGTTTGGTGATTTTATCAAGGATTTTTATACCCTACACCACTACGTGGTCAGGGTATTATAACCCAGCGAAAAAAGAGATGCCGAAGCAGTAGAAAAAGCACTACAATTGATGATCTAGATGTACTTCTTTTTTAACATAAACACTAATGATTTTAACATTGAGTTGTCATAGGAGAGGAGTACTCTGATTTTAATATTTTTTCAGTACTTTTTGAACGTGTGCAAAGCTATTTTTCACCAATTAAAAGTTAAAAAAAAATTCTTAATAAAAAAAATTATATTTTTTTTATTTTACAAAAGTTTTTTTATTGCCGCCACCGGGTATCTACCTTGCGACCTCACGATTGCTAGTCACCGAGCTCTACCGCGGAGCTATTCTCTGATATGAAATTTGACTGGCATAAAAACACCACTTTGTTAATAAAAAACAACACCACTTTGTTCCTTATTCTCTTCAATGAAAGTACTTATTAAACAAGTGTAAAAGGTGCACCCCAATTCAATATTGGTTTCAGTACTATTTTTACAGGTACATAAAAATCAATTTCTCACCATTTTATATATATATATATTAGGGCGGGTCGATTTAATAATCGCCCATGGCTCAGTGAAAATCGTATTCTAGGGATCAAAATAAGAAACTTTGCCGAAGGAACCATACCTCTAAAACGAATTCTACTACCCCTAACTGTTGACTTTTGTCCCGTAGGGTCAAGTTTTGAAAAATCCCACTTTGACCCATTTAGAGTGCCCCAATCGAGTCCAAATGTATGACCGACCCCCACTAACTTTGGAGGGCCGATCCACCCATGCCAGTGGCACACCCCCTGGAACTCCCCTGGGGGGTTCCCCATACAAACATTTTAAAAAATCACCATTTTTGGCACTTTATTTTATTATTTTTTATTTATTTTATTTATTTTTATTATTTTATTTATTTTTTCTCTTTAGAAATTTATTTAGTCAGAACATATGTAAATGAAAAAATTAATTTAACTTAGTAATAGAAAAGAAAATAAAAAAAATTACTGTTTGAAGTCTTTTTTGCTTTCAAGTCTGGGCATTTTTTCTATTCTATTACTAAGTTAAATTAATTTTTTCATTTACATATGTTCTGACTAAATAAATTTCTAAGGAGAAAAAATAAATAAAATAATAAAAATAAATAAAATAAATAAAAAATAATAAAATAAAGTGCCAAAAAAGGTGATTTTTTAAAATGTTTGTATGGGGAACCCCCCAGGGGAGTTCCAGGGGGTGTACCACTGGCATGGGTGGATCGGCCCTCCAAAGTTAGTGGGGGTCGGTCATACATTTGGACTCGATTGGGGCACTCTAAATGGGTCAAAGTGGGATTTTTCAAAACTTGACCCTACGGGACAAAAGTCAACAGTTAGGGGTAGTAGAATTCGTTTTAGAGGTATGGTTCCTTCGGCAAAGTTTCTTATTTTGATCCCTAGAATACGATTTTCCCTGAGCCATGGGCGATTTTTTTGCCTCCCCACAAATCGACCCAGCCTAATATATATATATATATATATATATATATATATATTAGGCCGGGTCGATTTGTGGGGAGGCAAAAAAATCGCCCATGGCTCAGGGAAAATCTAGGGATCAAAATAAGAAACTTTGCCGAAGGAACCATACCTCTAAAACGAATTCTACTACCCCCTAACTGTTGACTTTTGTCCCGTAGGGTCAAGTTTTGAAAAATCACACTTTGACCCATTTAGAGTGCCCCAATCGAGTCCAAATGTATGACCGACCCCCACTAACTTTGGAGGGCCGATCCACCCATGCCAGTGGCACACCCCCTGGAACTCCCCTGGGGGGTTCCCCATACAAACATTTTAAAAAATCACCATTTTTGGCACTTTATTTTATTATTTTTTATTTGTTTTATTTATTTTTATTATTTTATTTATTTTTTCTCCTTAGAAATTTATTTAGTCAGAACATATGCAAATGAAAAAATTAATTTAACTTAGTAATAGAAAAAATAAAAAATTACTGTTTGAAGTCTTTTTTGCTTTCAAGTCTGGGAAATTTCGCACGGCTCACTAATGTCGTCGCCATAACAGCCTCTACATTTTCCGGTATAACTCGTTTGGAAACGCTAGCTAGCAATTGAACGTGTCGTTCTGTTTCTTGTATGTGTGATGGAATTTTTGGATCATTAAACGGTGGATCATCTTGATTTAAATATTCTTTCAAAGTATCGTATGGAATGCTTCGCGTGAATGGTGGTTCAAATACGTCATTTATGTCATTCATATTGATCATTTCCGTGTAACTTGTGCAATAAAAGTTTATATCTGGTTTTTTATAAGCTCTAAGTCCCGTTGGGTCGTCAACATCGGTTCGATAGCGTAGAATTATCTTGATAGCACAGTCGCGCTTTTCTTTGCTATCATCAAACAACATTGATAACAAGATATTTTCCGAATGCGCATAATATGAATTATCTGTAATTACTTTATTGACAATTTTGCGTAAACGAGGTTATAGAAATCTTGACCAACTAATGAATTTGAAAAATAATCTACTACCGTACACGACAGAGCTGTAATACTTGATATTGAAGTACATTTGCACATAACATGTAATTATAAATTCAACCAGTATTCTTAAATTTGCATCTGGATTTTCCGTTGTCACATATAATCGTAATAGTCTAGCGGCCTTGGTGAGCCACCGAGAATGTACAATTTTCCCTGGTTTGATGTTTGCCAGATCCACTGAAACCACGCCGCTAGAAATTGCATGGGCCATGTCGTATAAGTACTTGGAATCGGTGGAAAATTCAATTTTTTCTGGAGCAGGGGGCATATTTTTCAACTCAATTTTCTGAAAGCCGTTCACCACCTGAAAATATATAAAAATAAAACAATTAAAAACGGTTGACAATTATAATAAATGAGTGATAGCAATAACTTACCGGAAGAGTTTCACAAGTTTCGATTTGACGGCTCAATTTTCCGGTTGCCGATCTTGGTCCAGTGCTGGTTGATTTATCCAAAGCTTCAAACAAATGCCGAAACGGAAGTTCGTTGAAGTGTAGAAGGCAAACGAACCAATGCAATGGTCTTTTTAACAGCAATTCGAATCGTCGTATAATTCCACCGTTTGGGCCAGTGTTTGTTGGCTAACCGTCAGTGCATATGCCAATTAATGCATCCAGTGATATATTTTTATCGTTGAAAAAATCATTTAATTTGGTTGTTTTGTATTCAGCGGTTTCATGTTCCAGTCTTACGTAACCAATCAATTCAGAATTCGGTTCTCTCAAAATAACAAGATGAGGTTCTTTTACCATTCTAGTATGATCAATTCAATCAATTGTATCTCTCGTTAAAGTATCATCTTTTCTGCCATCGAATGAAAATGCTAACAAATTGGTATCATCTAACCGTTTGCGAAGCACTTCTTGTCTGCATTTCTCTTTTTCTCGGCGAACTTTCGATTTATCCATGATGAGAGGTTTGCCATGGATATCTTTCATTTTAAAATCTTGGAAAAGAGCTGTTCCCATTGCTGATGCTACTCTATCAGGCACGCCAAATCTGTCACATACCAAGGCAAAGTTAAAACAATCGTATCTCTGTGTGTATTGTGAACTTGTGCTTATATCCAAATCTTCATGAACCGGTGGCGGTGCGTATGTTGAATCATCGGGATCTTGGTATGTTGGCATTGATGACATAGATGTTGCTCCTTGCTCTTCAATTTCCATCGCAAATCCATCCATTGTTAGACTTCTCTGATTATGTTGATCGTGCATAAACTCTTTGAGGCGTTCGGGAACCAAACCGCATGCACATGGAGCTGCCTTCAAATCGCATTTACATGTTCCAATGAAAAAAATTGTTTCCAGAGATTTTACATACTCTGTAAATTGTTGGGGTTTGTTTCTTCTCTTGATTTGCTCTTGATATTTGTCAAGCAATCTATTCAATTTATTACATACACTTTTTTTCAGCATTATTTCCATACCAAGTTTTTCCCAAATTCCAATCAACTTATCTTGTACTTGAATAGTGAATGCTTTATAGGACAACTTTTTTTGTTCGCTCAAGTAAAAATAATATCTCAAGATATCCAGATGGGTTGGTAAATTAAGATCAGTCAAATCAGTAGACACACCAAAAACAGTAACATCATGCCTGGGTATATGACTCATTGGGTTTTCGATAGTTGTTGATGTTGCTATTGCTTCATCTTGCGGTGTAGAGGATGGTGGATTCATTGTAAACTTCTTGATTTGGAATGATTTTTTTTTTAATATTTTTTATCTCAAATTAGCACTTCACACTTCGAGTTCTTCACAACGACTTAATGCATTCACAAAAACTGTTGCGTTATATATGGTCTAGGAGACGAGGTAATAAGAATGAAATGGTAATTTAAATTCTACCTGTAACCGATTTTGTTGTCAAAACTTCCCATAAAGTACTTACATATAAATTAAACGTTAATCTGACTACAAATTCTGTTAAGCAAGTGCGCCTTTTATTACTTCTGGAAAATCCTTTATGATAATTTTATGCTCAATTCTACCTGTAACCGATTTTGTTGTCAAAACTGCCCATAAAGTACTTACATGTAAATTAAACGTTAATCTGACCACAAATTCTGTTAAGCAAGTGCGCCTTTTATTACTTCTGGAAAATCCTTTATGATAATTTTATGCTCAATTCTACCTGTAACCGATTTAGCTTAAGTAAGTTTACGACATGCAGCTGTGTCTTGTGGTGGCTTAAAAAACCCACACAACCTATTTTACGACCTGCAACAGAACGACACGTTCAATTGCTAGCTAGCGTTTCCAAACGAGTTATACCGGAAAATGTAGAGGCTGTTATGGTGACGACATTAGAGAGCCGTGCGAAATTGCCCAGACTTGAAAGCAAAAAAGACTTCAAACAGTAATTTTTTTTATTTTCTTTTCTATTACTAAGTTAAATTAATTTTTTCATTTACATATGTTCTGACTAAATAAATTTCTAAAGAGAAAAAATAAATAAAATAATAAAAATAAATAAAATAAATAAAAAATAATAAAATAAAGTGCCAAAAATGGTGATTTTTTAAAATGTTTGTATGGGGAACCCCCCAGGGGAGTTCCAGGGGGTGTGCCACTGGCATGGGTGAACAGATACTTGGGAAGCAATGAAAGCAGTGAAGTTGTTCAGAAGTAATTCTAAAAAAGCTGTAAAAATGTAATACCAGATACTTGGGAAGCAATGAAAGAAGTGTTCTTTTGAAGTTGTTCAGAATAACTTCTAAAAAAGCAGTAAAAATACACTAACGGATACTTGTGAATCATTAAAAGAAGTAGTTTGTAAAGCACTACTTGCAATTTTTTTTGCTCGGAAGTTTGTGCTGATGTTTGTAACATCAAAAAATATTGGACCTAGACCCACCTTATAGTATACCGATCGACTCAGAATCACGTTTTATTTCGATTTAACGATGTCCGTCTGTCTGTCCATGCATTTTTGTGCGCACTCTACAGGTGGCAAATATTAAAATATTGTGATGAAATTTGGTACACCGACTTATGTGGACCCAAGGACGAAGCCTTGCTCCATGTTTAGACCTAGTGCCCATATAAGGGTCCCCCCAAAATTGGTTTGGTTACACGCTGCAGGTCGCAAATATTAAGATATTTTAATGAAATTTGGTTCGCTGACTTTCATGGTCCCGAGGACAAAGCTGATAGATTCTAGATAGAATCGGTCCATATTTGGACCTATCGCCCATATGGGCTTTATTTACGATTTTCTCTTCTTTATTATTTTATTGAAAATTTTGACACAAGTCCCACTGTAACCCATTCGAATTTCGGATCCAAACATTAGTTGGCTTTTAACCAGACTGGTGTTGGGTATTGTATAGTCGGCATGCCCGACTTTAGCCTTTTTACTCGTTTTCATTTGCAATCGACAAAGTGTTAGCAAAACTTTTGCTGAGATTACTATTTTTTGGTAAAAATCAGCTCGCTGATATTCAGCAAACACTTTTTGCCGAAATTATCAACTTTTTTGCAAGCACGCTGCTGACTAAAAATTTGCTGACACAGCAACATTTTTTGGACTTTAACTGACACATTTATTGTTGTTTGTCATAAAAAATTTGAATTGAACTGGACATTCAGTAATCAGGCCTTAGTAATAAAAATCGACCTTAATTTGGTTATTCTAGAATATAAAAATATAAAGGGTTTAAAAGGTTGCTGACTGCGATGCAAATCAGCATATAAATGTATAATTTTATCAGTTGACAATGTCGGCATACACGACCTAAATGAGTTTTTTACAAATATCATCGCTTTTAAAGGACTTATCTACACAAGAAAATTTTCGAATCCAAAGAAACGGCCGTAGAATAACGATTTTTCCTTTACAACCCATTCTACTATCAATTCTAACATCGACGATTTTTGTTTGAAATTGTCCAAAAGTAACCACTTCTATAGCTCCAAAGTAGAACCGGTGGCCCTAGAATCAGTTCTGGAAGTAGTTCTGAAACTGATTCTACGAACTGTGTGGGAATAGCCATTGTGGACTCCTTAAGCATACCGATGCCGAAATTTGTCAAACAGATGTTAATTAATACAGCCTAAGTAAATCTATTAAGAATACCCGCTACTTAAATATCATTAGTACATATCGATGGTTATAAGTTGACGACTTGGGTCTGATGATATAATTACACTCAAAGATAGCTTTAGGCGCGATTAGTGAATGTGCTGTTTGCTTTCCATATAAAATTTTATATTAACTGTCGGCTAAATTTAAGCTGGATTTAGAAATCGCGCTTTAATCATGCTAGAGAAGTCTATTGATGTGCTTTACTTATGTAATTTCAATGTCGGTTATGAACCCAGCAAAAATAAATGGAATGACCTCTAAATGAATCACTTCCTTCATTACATCACAAAGAATTACTCGCTTAGGAATGGGTTTTAAATAACATCTAATGCTGCAATAAATATATGCTAGTCAGAATTTCTTTTTCATGGGTGATAAGAAGTTAATATTATGTATGGGGGTTGGCACAGAAATCAGAGGGTTACGGGTTCGAATCCCACCAGGGGTTTTTTTACACAATTAATAATTTTTTGTAGTTTTCACTATAAAATTTTTATTTTTTTCTATTTTTGTACACTCAAAAATTAATTTTCGAAACGATTTAAATTTTTTTTAAATTTTCTATTAATTTTTAATGAAATTTTATGGAAAGAAAGTGATATTAATTTATGATCTTGAGTCAAACTAAAACAACATTCATTTATTTTATGGAAATATAAAAGTTCTAAATAAATATGTAATTCTTTAAATATTTCTTGTTAAAATAAGAAAAAGGTAAATATTACAATTTTGTTTGTATCTAAAAAATTGTAATTTAAAAAATCCATTTTGATCAAATTTTTACTAAATATATTTAGAAACTAAATATAACAGAAAAATAAAAATCCCGTAAACATTTTAGATAGAACTAGTAAAAATAAGTTAAAAATTACCTTGCAGAAAAAACTATTTTTTTCTATTAATATGCCGCAAAATTTTTCCAGATTTTATCAAGGTAATTCGTATTAAAAGTTAACTTAAATGTAACCAAAATTTTGTAAATTTAACAGTTTTATTTTTCCTTCTTATCTTACTAGTATTTAGCAAAAAACAATCTGCTAATATCAGCAGCTTTTTTGCAAGGTCATTTTTAATTACATAGTTTTTAGCAGCTTTTTCTCCTATTTTTACAGCTTTATTTCTGAGTGTATTATTTTTATAAAAAAACACTTTAAAACAAACAACTTTATATATTTTCCAATATGTTATATATTTCGTATTCGTATTCGCCGCTTTATATATTTTTGTTAATAAAAAATTAAAGAAATGAAGATAAAAACAATTTACTGAACAAGACTGCTAAAAGTCAGCTATCAGTGATAACAAGCGATAGCATAGTGGGTAGAGAAATGTCAACGAGTGTGGGTTCAAACCCCACACGATGCATGACGATTTTTTTAAAATTAAATTAAAATAAAAACAAGTGAAAAAGAACTTCTTTTCATTGGTTCAAATATACATAATTTGAACAACTTCCCTCCTATGACAATCCAATGTTAAATTCATCAGTGAAAACCACAAATTTTCACAACTCCCTATTCAACTGTTGTTATGTTTTTACTACTTCTTTTTCCTCACTTTTTTTCCTGGGGAAGTGTTAACTGATGACAATCAATATTTTCATCGTAAATAGTTTTTATTCTTTAAAAGCTTATTTACTTGGTTGGTTATTTGCTTATTCAACTTAACCGCAAATAATGCATTTTTCATATAGTAATTCCGTTTGCTACTTATGTATGTCCGTATGTGGAATTGTCATGTGATATATGCCGAAACAGCATATTTAACCATCATTGTTTTACCTGAACATACACATGACTTTTATGGTTTTTGTAGTTTACTGAATATAATTATTTACATTTGTGTGTATGCTAATTAATAATAAACTGTCATTTTTTATAAAAACTTAATCCGTTTGATAATGTATAAATAATATGGCTTATTCATAAATAATATTGTTGATATCAAAATGTTTGTTAGATTTACATATATAGTTTTAAACATAAATATCGTCGGCTTGCCTGCAAGTAGTGCTATATGTTTTATAACAGGTTTTCAGGAGAGTGATAAAACTGATTAAATTATCCTTTTAAGATATTTTATTGACATCATATCCCTTAATGATTTACGACCTCATTAACTAAAATCATCACTAAGGCATACAATGTCAATAAAATTTCTTAAAAGGATAATATAAATCAGTTTTTTTGCTCTCTGAAAACCTGTTAAAAAACTACATAGCACTACTTGCAGTCAAGCCGACGATATCTATATTTTACCACGTAATAATGTATACTTGGGATATCGTCTGTGTTTATTAATATCATATTATATCATAGAGGTGGCAAGACTTTTTCGTTGCGGCCCAACAACAGACACATTTTTTGGTAAGATGCTGTCCGCGGCCACCATAAGTTTAGTTTTCCTTCGAAAATTTGACAATTAAAAAAACTTTTTCTCCTAAAAATGACATCACAAGGGGAGTACGGTGTAATTCTTTTACCTTTCGTAAAAAAATAATTTTTATCGAAGTATTGGATTTTAATTAGGGTTTTTCTTTTCCCGGACTTATTCATTTCCCGGGACAGCGGGATTTTTTTCAGAATTGCCCGGGATCCCGGGAATTCCCGCTCGTTAGAAAATATATAAATTCGACATATGTTGCACTTGAAAAACTAGATTACTGTTAAAACACCGTCCGACAAAGTTCATCTTTTGGTTGTACCCATGAGAAAATGCACTTAGTATATTCTAAAAGGATGGCTAAATATAAAATAAATATAAAATATGCATGTCTTCCACTTTTTCTGGATCAATTCGTTTAACAATTTAAATCGTGAATTAATATTTAGGTAATATATTTATATGGAAGGCCGTCTTAATTTTAAAAAACTCTTAGAAATATATTAATTAAATATTAATTCGCGGTTTAAACGGTTAAACCAATTGATATAGAAAAAGTGAAAGACACGGGTATTTTATCTTCATCCCCTTTTTCAGAATATATCGGAATTTTTAATGGGTGCAAAATTGTGTCGGACCAGTTTTATAGTCAGAATATCGATTTGTTGCTTAAATATGAAATCCGAAAATTTCTACTTCTAGATATTTTATATATGTATATCTTTCTATGCAGATTTTCAAAAGCATCCGTCTAGAATTATTTTTATAAAAAAGTTTAAAAGTGAGTATTTTTCACACAAATTTTTAGGCAAATTCGCCTAAATCGTTTTATAAAAAAAGACACTACAACATTATTAAATAGTTTCTTAACTGTAATTGCCCAGGAAAATTTTCTGTTCCAATGAATCGGTTGTAGAATAGCTACTTTTCATTCACAACACCTTCTACTGTCGATTCTAACACCGATTCTTTTTGTTTGAAATTGTCCCAAAAGCAACCCCTTCTATAGCTCCAAAGTGGAACCGGTTGCTCTAGAATCAGTTATGGAACTAGTTATGGAACTGAGTCTACGTCAACCACACCTTCCATATAGGATCCCAGGAACTGGTTCCGGAACCAGTTCCATGGAATCGGTTGCAGTGGAACCAGTTGTAGAATGGGTGTGGTTGGCTAATGATTGTAAAAAATTTTCCTGGGTGGTTTTCTTGAATAGACATTTTTTATGCCACAGCTACTTAAAAATAAAATATTTAATTTTCGTATTTAGTTGCATTTTAAATTAACATATAAAAAATCCAAAATAATTTTAAAAAGCATCTGATGGATTATTTTGAAAACAAATATTATTTAAAAAATACAATTGAAATAAAGGAACAACAATTGAACTTAAAATTAAATTATTTTAAATAAAAGAAACTCAAAATACTCGTCAATTGAAAATATGAAAACATTACAAATTTTTTAATTTTAATGCCTAGTTTTTTGGAGGTATTTGGAACTGAAATAATGATGTTGGAATGTTGAATAAGGCTGGTTTACACTATAAGATTTTCGGTACGATTTTGCTTTAGTACACATGCAAAACATATAGGCAAGGTTGCAGAATTTTTCCGGAAATATAGTGTAAACCAGCCTATACAAATATTTCTTTATTTGAACAAAGATCATTTTAAAGAAAAAAAAATTTCCGAAGTACATACAAGAATTTTTGTTGGTAAACTTGGTAATGGCTGATAAAATTTTTACCGTTTAACTAAACCAAATTCAACTGGCATCTAAAAACAATTTGGCCTAATTCAATTTATTAAATTTTAAATCGTATTTTTTTAATTTTAAATATTTTTGATCAAATTAATTTCAAAAAACAATGCTTTAAATTTATATAAATCTTCAAAAATTGCAATAATATTAGCTAAAATTTCTGTAAAAGAATAAAAAAAATCCCGGGAAATCCCGCACAAAATTCCCGGGATTGCGGGATCCGAAAAAGGGCAGGATTCCCGGGAATCCCGTCCCGGGAATTCCCGGGACATAAACCCTAATTTTAATATAGTTAACAATTACGATTTCTCGAATGGATTACCAGATATGTAGGTTTGTAACTGCAAACATGGCAATGGTAACTACCCGACCAAGAAATATTATATCTCGCATATGTAGTCATATCTCATTTGATATAGATCGACATTTAATCTTATCCAAATTCATCTCAAAATTGGGGTATCTAGTAATATCGAATTAGATCCCTCAAATATATTACAGGATTAAATTAGGCCAAAATAGATCTCAAAATTAGGGTAACAAACATATCCAATAATATCAAATTAGGATCCTTATATATCCCAACATATTCCATGCGATCAATTTAGATCCAGTTAGACACAAATGGATTAGCTAATTTTAGCAAATCGAATTATAATTGCTAATTGCTTGTGCTATACACAATGACTGACTGTACACTAGTAAAAAAAGCCCGTACAAATAGTTCAAAATTCTGCTAAAATAACAGGAAATAGTAACTGTATTTGCGCCAGCAGAATTTTCAATGAAGTTAGGAATTATGGTCTGTTAAATTTATATTATGTCCTGTGGTTCCTATTGCGAACAAAGGGCCACAACAAATTGATTCCATTCGGTCCGGTTTGATGATATTCTTTTTACTTCTCCCCAGCTTAGATCACTAAGGCTGACTTCGATGTTCAGTTGACGACGCCACGTGTGCGACTACTCTGCCTACTCTTCGTGTCCTACCCTTTGGGTTCCAGTCAATGGCGATTTTAGTTACGTCGCCAGGAGGCCTGCGCAGCGTGTGACCAATCCAACGCCATTTACGGTTCAATATTTCAATATGGATTGGCCGCTGGTTTGTCTATCTCCAAAGTTCCACATTACATATGATGTTAGGCCAGAAAACCTTGAGGATTCTTCGTAGGCATTGATTGACAAATATTTGTAGGGAGTTAAGTTCATATTCCGTTGTATTCCACGTCTAGCTTTCATAAAGTATCACAGATTTGACACACGAGTTAAAGATACTTATCTTGGTGTTTTTGGAAATTGCAGGAGACTTCCATACTGACCGCAGGGTACCGAATGCTTGGTTGGCTTTTGAGATTCGGTACGCTACATCCTTGCTGGAACCACCTGTGTTTGTTAAAATACTACCTAGGTAGCAAAATGACGTGACTTCTTGCAGTTCAGTATTTCCAATACGGAATTTGCTAACGTTCGAAGTATTACAGCGCATAACTTTACTCTTGTCTATGTTTATTTTTAGACCAGCTTTTGCAGCCTCTGCTTCAAGACATTTTAGTTTGGATGCCATTAAATTTAGGTAAGCTAAATTTTACACACTGCTAAATACTAAGCTAAATTTTTCACACTGCTAAATACTAACTAAGCTAAGAAATTTGAGAAACCTTATCTGGTTTAACTGAAAATTTCTGCTAAAATGTCGTTCACAGTCTTGGTTTTTGGGCTCTACGGATCTGTCCCGAGACAGGCCCATATTTATTTTTGGGAATATAGATGGCTTATAAAGATTGACAAGTTCATAGTATCGAATTTTTGTCCATTTTGCTCTATCTCACTTAGTTTCCGAGATATAAACCATTTTGTGATTATACAATAAAAAATTATGAAAATATAGCGCCATCTCTATGTGATATTGATAGCAGAGACACAAAAATACAAACTTTGGGAAATAATTGGGGTTTAAATTAGCTTAAAAGTTTGTAAAATTAAGACACATAAATTACTAAAAATTAGGATGCAAAGTTAGTTCAAATACGGATGAAAGTAATTGTTATGCTAAATGGGATTTACAAAAATATTAGTTTAATCCTAAATGTTAAGACAAAATTACAAGAAAAATCAGTTAATTTGCGCCAGAAAGCGTTTAACAGACTTTTGTACTAACTTTTTTTTATAAGTGTGTGAGACAGCATTTTTCGTGTTCGTGTTATTGCGCTATATATAAGTATATAAATTTATATATATACATGACTTAGAAAATAGAAACTAATAATATTCTTGAAAAAAAAAAACAAAAATCAATAATCTTAAATATATTTCACTCACGGAATTTTTTTGTTGAAGAAGATAAAAAAATGTTTGTTTTATATGGCTGAAAAGTCTAAATATCAACAGTCTATATTTGCGAAACTAATAATGGGATAAAAACAACGTAGATGTTGTTGAAAAGGTAATACTTATAAATGTCTTTTAAATGAGGTATGACTAGGGGTTTTCTTTTCCCGGACTTTTTCATTTTCCGGGACAGCGGGATTTTTTCTGAATTTCCCGGGATCCCGGGAATTCCCGAAAATAAATAAATCCGACATATGTTGTATTGGAAAAACTCGATTTATATTACAAAACCGTCCGACAAAGTTAATTTTTTAGTTGTACCTATGAGAAAATCTACTTAATATATAAAAAAAAAAAAAAAATATCTATGCCTTCCACTTTCTCTAGATCAATTCTTCTAACAGTTTAAATCGCGAACTAATATTGAGGTAATATATTTATATGGAAGGTCGTCTTAATTTAAAAAAAAAACTCTTAGAAATAACTGAATTAATTCGCGTTTTAAATGGTTAAACATATTAATATAGGCAAAGTGAAAGACACGGGTATTTTATTTTCATCTCTTCTTTTAGGACATATTGGAATTGTTCATGGGTGCAATCTTGTGTCGGACCATTTTTATAGTCAGAAGTAAGATCGATTTTTTACTTAAACATTTCCTAAGTATGGAATCCAAAAATATTTCTAGATATTTTGTTTCTATGGAGATTTTCAGAAGAATTCGTCTAGAATTATTTTTATAAAAAAGTAAATTGGCTTAAATCTTTTTATACAAATAGAAAATAAAATATTATTAAATAATTTTTTAACTCTACCCAGTGTAGAAACGGTAATGACATATCATTATTTTTTGGACTACCAGTAATGACACCCACTTACCTTCTGCATTATTTCAAAACATATAATAATGAGTAACTGATAATGACTTATTTTTACCATTATTTCAAATAGAAAATAATTTTCTAGATTTTTTTGAACATTTTTTGAAATCTATTTTTAGACTCAATATTTTTTAAACACTGGTAAGGATATATGTAACCAGAGCTTTGAAGAATTAATTCCTTAATTCAATTTTTCAATTCTGAATTAAAAATTCGATGAATTAATTCACTAAGCACCATATATTGAATGGAATGAATTCATATTTGCTTTCGTTCGATTTATTTTGTTACGAACTAATTCAATTGCAGTAGTTCTTCTTATTAAATCAAATGAATTAATTCACTGGTGAACACGTTCAATTTTATAAATCGAACGGAAAAAAGTGAATTAATCCCTTATTGAATTAATTCACTATTGAATTCGTTCAATTTCATTTTCGTTCAGTGAATTAAAAAAAATAAAATTACGTTCAGTGAATTAAAAAAGATATAGAAAAATTTGGAAAAATATAACTATATAACTAGTTTCAAAAATTAATAGTTATATTTTTTTTTCCAAATTTATCTATATCTGTAGTTTTTATTTTTAATATTAAAATGCTTTATTTTTGAATCATGTAGGTTGATAAACAGCATTCGGTTTCTTATTTGTTACTAGCACACGCTGTAAAATTGCTTATTTAAAAATTTTATTTGTACATTATTGTTTTCTTCTACTGAACGGCAGAAAACAGGCTTTGAATTCAGTGAACTTATTTTATTTTTTTTCAATTCAATGAACTTATTATTTTTTTTTTTAATTCACTGAATGTAATTTTATTTTTTTTTAATTCACTGAATGAAAATGAAATTGAATGAATTCAGTGGTGAATTAATTCAGTAAGGAATTAATTCACTTTTTTTTCCGTTCGATTTATAAAATTGAACGCGTTCACCGTTGAATTAATTCATTTTATTTAATAAAAAGAACTATTGCAATTGAATTAATTCTTTGAATTTGTTGCTTGATGAACGCATTCAGTTGAATGAATTCAGTGAATTACTTAATAAAAGGAATTAATTCAATTCTAGAGAAAATTGAATTCGATTGGTTGTGAATTCATTCAAAAAGGAATTAATTCTTCAAAGCTCTGTATGTAACCACATATTTTTAGATTTTTTGTATGTTGGCGAGTAAGCTTGCTTGTGTGCAGCAGGTCAATTATGTTTTTATCTATTAAATATTACATGTCGATATAGCTCAGATGGTAGAGCTATTGACTGGCAATATGTAGACCCAGGTTGGATTCCCGCACCAGCACCATTTTATTAAAAAAAAAAAATACAATAAAAAAATATTTTTTTTTATATAATTTATTTTTTTGAAAATCTATTTTTAGACTCATTATTTTTGTCAGAACTGGTAAGCACATAGGTAACGATATATTTTTTGATTTTTCGTATGCTGGTGTGTAACCATAACTCATTATTTTTCGCGACATCGCCATATAAAGGTAATAAGAAATGGAATAACAAAAGTAAATAGTTACCATTACCAAGTATGTAGTTACATAACCACATATCTGGTACTGATTTTCTACACTGGGTAATTGGTATTTTTTGATTAGAAATTTTTAGAAATAAATTCCCAGCCAGCAATTTCGGAGCGCTCATAAATAAGATTCTTAAATGGCTCATAGAAATGATTATTTTTTTTTGAAAATTCCCGGGAAATCCCGCATGAAATTCCAGGAATTGCCGGAACAGAGGGGCGATTAATTCAAAAGATGAACTTTAACTTTCACAACCGTATTTGGTACCGGGTGAAAATAGATACAATTCTACATCTCTAATTGCAAACATAAAAGTTCTAAGTTGTTTACTTTATTTGCAGTGTGTATTTAAAGTTCAACAATTCTTAGTATTTTTGCACATATTGCACTGTGGGCCACGATCGCCGTTTTTTTGGCCAAAAGTACAATTCAGGTAAAGTGAAAATATGTTTATATATTCAAAATCTAGGATTGTTGAATATTTTGTGAGTGAAATATTGTATCATTGTGGTTACTCGTTTATAGTTGGCGAGAGTTCAATATCAAAGTTTTTTAACTTTGTGACAGTTTTTATTTTATAATGATACAATAAAAAAATCATAAATAAACAATAAATTGCTCCAAAAACAATCTCAAATTTTCAAAAAAAAAAACAAAAAAAAAACTAGAAACCTGTTAAGTATTTACGAAAAAAGTAACAAAATTATTAATTTTACCTCAAAAAATTTCAAAACAAGCTCTAAAATGTTCCAAGAGATATTTGAAAAACTTGAATGCCAATGTGTTCCATAAGATTTCTTCTACCTAGGTTTTTGCGACCGTTCATAAACTTTCGAGATTTTGCCCTTTAACTGAAAAAGTACCTTCAGAACTCGCTGATTTCCAGCATTCCCGAGTTTTATTATAAATTAAAAAAAATCACTAAAAATTACCTTAAATGAAGGTTCTGGTTTTCTTACACAGACTAGCTCCCTAAAGTCCAGGTTTGTGGGACATTTGAGTGCCAATTCTGAATAAGTACGAAATTAACCCTTATACACATTTTAAGTTTTAACTTATTTCTGGCATTGAAGTTAAATTTTCTTGATGTCTTCAGAGACTTATAGTAGAATTTCATGACAAATATTGTTGCGGAACATTTTAACCCTCTAACTCTTCAACTTATGGGTCTTTTTTGACACTTTAAAAAGGCCCAAAAGAGACCCTTTAATTGCAGAGTCAGAGGGTTAAAATGTTCACAAAAATGTCCCTCGTAGTGTTTTACATAAGTTCGCTGAACATATCCTATACCTAAAATGGAAGATTCACATGGTTTCTATGCCGATTCACAATAAACATTTTCAAAAGAGGGGAAATTTTAACCCCCCAAAAACATAGGGCCAGTCAAAAACTTTCAAAACGCTGATGCACTTATATTTTTCTTTGGTCCCTCTGCCAGAATTAGTTGTCATCAGAACCTGTTTTTTTTTTTGTACAGTGTAATTTATTTTCCAACACATAAAAATTTTCAATTTTAAATTTATGGCCGCCATATTGGATCCGCCATGTTGAATTTTTAAAATTTGATTCCAGATTCGTAATTTACTACCCAAAAAAATTCACCGGGTGGAATTTTGGGCGACATAAGAAATTTAATGAAAAAATAGTTTGTCACCATATTGGATCCGCCATTTTGAATTTAAAAATTTTAATTTCAGATTTTTAATCAGCGGATCCTAGACCTATATAATTGATCATCTTAAGTCCAATATAATAAAAAGTAAAAATTAATGGCCGCCATCTTGGATCCGCCATTTTGAATTTTATATTTTTTATTTAAGATTCGTGATCAGAAACAACCAAAGCCCCCTTTGTGATATCTTTTAGTCTCATATACTCAATATTCTAGTTTTGGCCAAAATTCGAAGATGCTGGCCCACTGTGCATTGGTTAGAAGTGAAAATTTTGATATTTCAAGTGATAACTTTTTTTATTAAGACATCTAAAAGTAAAAGTTTTATAATGGAACCATCTACTTCAGGTATTTGAGCATATAATAAATAATTTTTTGTTTAGATAAATGTTTTGGAAATATTAAAAATAAAAGAAATCAAATTGCTCTAAAAATGGGGTATTTTTGATATATATATTGAGTTTCAAAATTTTAAAATATGAAATTTCAATTAATAAATTCCAGAATGTTTATTTGCGGTTTTTTGCAGTTTTTGACTTAACAAAGTTTTTGTAAAGGAACTCCAGTTGCTAAAAATCTATGCGAAAAACAAACAAAAAAAATCAAGTTGTTTTTATTATCTTTTGTCTTTATATTCCGTATGGTAGTTGTTTTTGTAGCTTATGAGTGTGGTGTGTATTAGGGATGGGTGCGTGAGTAATTTTTAATCACCACACTCAGGAAAAAAAATAGTTCTGGTTTATTTACAACGAATAGAATTTTCACATATGTTCATGCCATAATGACATCACAAGTTCGATTTTCACTCACGAGCTAAAATTATCTCGTAAATTAGCTTCGTTTAAAAATATGAGTTACATGAGAAAATTCTATGTTACACACATACACTGTTTTTTGAGCGTCTTATTCAATTGTCTAGATGTGATGATGAAAAAAAATATTGCTTAGAGTAGAGATACAAACTTGCGGCTGCGGCTGCGGATTCCACTGCGGAGAGAAAAAATAAATTAAATGACTTTCACACTTTCTTTACATGTATGTGTGTGTACATTTAGTGTATGTGTGGAGTTCACCAAAGATGGAAAATGAGGTTTTTGTTTCAGTATAGAAAAATTTAAAATTTTTTATATTTTTTTTCATTTTAACTTCGGCAAATATCATTAATTTAAAATGATAAGCTAAATGAGTTCGAAACTAGTAATAAACATGAAAAATAATGATTTTTCAAAATAAAAGTTCAATCGTTTCAACTTTTCCATCTCTGAACATCATCAAATATCGGGATTATTTTTTGAAAATATGGGAACACTGTAGTGAGAGTGAGAATGAAAATAGAGAAAACGCAGAGAAATTAAATTAAGTTTTAATTTAGAGAGAATCCGTAGTACGTTTTTAATTATCAAAATCCTATATAAAAAAAAAATAAACGCAGAACAAACCACAAGGTTGTATCTCTACATTTATACAAAAAATCGCATTAAAAGGAATTTAGAGAGAAAATCGTACTGACTGTTGACCAACGAAAACCAGGCTTTGGAAACTCAAACGATGGTAATACTGCGAGGCGTTCTTTGAGGAATGCTGAATTATGTGCCCAAATTACAAAAATTGATTTACAGTTGATAAAAAATATGCACACAATATTAATAGTTGTTTCTAGTGGTATTGAGGTCAATATTTAAAGATTTTCAAATTTCTAATAATGCTAATGACACCGCCAGGCCTACTCTATATAAATACTTTATTTACGGGCCAGAAATTATATAAATAGCTTTCACCATTGACTATTAGTCAATTAACTGGAAGCTAGAAATAAGGACTTCAAAAGTTATAGGGACCACTTTTCGCGTAAATGGAGTATAGAAAATACAATAGAAGACCTGTTTAATAGATTTCTTTTAAGTTCTGATCCATTCATTTCAAGCATGAGGAATAGTTGTAAAAAGAAAATGGAGCAAATGCATTGGAGTAACTTATTCTTTCCCATAATGAAAATGATAATGGTGACGATGATGATGAAGATTATTTTAATGAATTTAATGATGATTATGAAGTAAATGATAATTATGAAGTACACTCTAAAAATTTTTTGTATATTTACTACTATAAAATGGGTAAAGTTTTGTTTAATTTTACGAAAAATTTTTAAATATAAACAAAAAACTGCGTAAACATTTTTTGTGCACACTTTCGTATACAATAATACACACACAAAGTATTTTTAGAGATTGTGTGTTTACAAATAAACACATTATGGGTATAATTAGTAGTCTTTTGTTAAATAAAATTTTTACGCACAAAGTTGGTAAATATACTAACATATAATAGTAATAAATACTCTGACATTTTAAATTTAAAATTTTTTTAAATATAAAAAAAAGCTGAAACGGATTGTACTTCGTGAATTACTACATTTCTACAAACACATTTTTATCTGCAAAAAGCAACATAAGTATAAAATGGCTTTTGGTTATTATTGTTGACGCATCTGGTAGTCTAAACCTCTTTTCAAAATTGATTTTAGTATAATGGTTATAACAAATTCTTATTATACCAATTTTATACAAATACCTTCACCCAGAAAACAGTCTCAGTTCTAGCCACCGAATTTGTTGCCAATCGAATTCGTACGGTTACGACAACTATCTTTATATTAAATTATATTTTTCGTCGGTAAAGCCAATATTCGGTTGTCTAATTCAATATTATGTTCCACAAAATTTTATTGAAATTAAAAACCTTTTTTTGAATTTTCTGGTATTGAACCCGGCCATTCAGGTTAATAGCTCACACTCTTACCCACTGCACCACAACTACTTTTAATTTTCTTAGCCATATTTACTGTTTATACATATTAATGTTTTATTTTAATTAAAAAAAAACATAAATTTTTGTCTTTTCTTTCCCGAAATCTAATTCTTTACCGACTACACCACAGACACTTATTGATTTTGAAGTCTAATTTTGAATTTATATGTTTTGCTTCGAAAACAAATGTAGTAAAAAATTCGTTTACCAATACCAAAAAATAGTTGTGAGTGATAGCAATACAATCCACAATTCGGTTGGTTCCACAGAAAGTCGACATTAAGGTCATATTTGATTAGGATACCCGTATTTGTAGTTACCACTTTCGAATATTGAAATTTTTTTAATAAAGTTGATAGATAACACCAATTTTCTTGTATATTCACTAAATAAATGGCTGCTTCTACTGCATAGAATTACTAAACTGATACTAATTTTAAATTTGATTGGAGATACCAATAATTTGTTAAAAGGATTGTTTTTTGGTTCATTTTCCCTATTTTTAATACCTAGTGAAATATTTTTGGTGTAGTATTCACTTATAGGCAACTGCAAATAAAATAACGTCCTGGCAAATTCATTTTAATGGTTTTGATCGAATTCCAACAAATTGTTTTCCTGGGTGTTCAGATCTAAAAACGACTAATTTCAACATAAACGATTATGTGAGTATGACATGGATATTGTTGTTAATAAAATATGTACTAAAAATTAATTTGTAGATTAAAAAAAATGTATATTTTTGGGTGGTTTAACTTTAAACACAGCTGTGGTAAATATAAGCATTTTTGGGGGAATTTACACACTTTCTGTGGATTTTTGCGCATTTTCTGTGGAGTTTTACACATTTTATGCGTACAATTACACATAATACGTGGTTTTTACGCACAAATTTAGTAAGCTAAAACCCCAGCAAAATCTCAGTAATGGGTGCTCATTACTAATATCTAAATAATAAGCAGTAGAATTAGGGGGTACTGCTTATAATTCGGTGTCAAAACTCATTATTTTTGTTCGACAAAGTCGTTTTGTAAGTAGTTGTCCATATTCGCTGCATGAAAAAACGCACAAAATTTGTGCACCCGCTTACCCGCTACATTACAAAAGTATATAAAATAAGTAGTTACCAAAATAAGTAGTTATTCGTGTGCTTATACGCAGTTAAAAAATAATGGTTACAAGTTGTTAAATAATACGACTTACTTATATACTTACTAGTGGTTAAAAAATAAGTAGTTACCAAATTCACATTATCTTTATAAATAAATAAGTAGTCGCGCGTAAGCCAGACTGCTTATAAAAACGGCTTCGCCTAACAAAAATAACTAGTACTGACGCCGAATTATAAGTAGTAAAAAATTTTAGTTTCATTATATATCAACTTATTTGGTAATGAAAGATTTTGCTGGGACAATAATTTCAAAATTTCATTTAATTTTTACGCACCTTCAATTGAAAATGACGCATTATTTGTGCGCATATGTTAATGTGCGTATTTTGTTTCAATTACGCACATAGAATAAATTTACCCAATTTATAGTAGGAGTACGGTTTCCTACTATAAGTTGGGTAAATTTCGACAGAATTTAATTAGAGTGTAAATAATACTTTAGAAGTTAATGAAATAATGAATTCTAAAGAAAATATAAGCGGAAATAAAGTTTTTTGTAAAGATAATGATGGTGGACAAAGGTTTTCTGCCAACTGATGGTGAAGTAATTTCAGAAACCAGCGATATGTAATTTATATTAACTTTTTTGGTTTATTAAGTTATTGAAGAAATTTTTAAAGATATTTTTATTTTGAAAAATCGTAGCTCCTTCTCAGGACTATAATACTTAGGATACTTGTACTCAGAATTTATGCAAAACTACTATCAGATATCCGTTGCAACCACTAGATGCCATTGAAAAGTATTATTTCAAAAATGTGGATTGCGAAGTTATTGCAGAACTATTATTAGAGATACCTCTATTTTGAAGGAAAGGTAGATTTGTTGTATTATTGTAAAAATTTAGATACTTATGATAAGTGCTATGTTAAAACCTCTAGCACAAATTCGTCGGTTTAAGAATGGAAGATAGTGCAAACCATTATTTTAAAATTATATGGCTTATCAAATTATTGCAAAAATTTTATTAAGAATTTTTCTATTTTGAAGAAAAGGATTGTATTTGCTGGACTTTCATGCTTAGGTATAAATTCAAAGAGAGAAAAAAAGTGGTCCCAAATTAAATAGAGAATCCCTTACCCTTCTAGATAGAAGTCTTACTCTGGCAATTGTGACAAGAGTCTTCTAGTCTTCCAGCGAGGGATATATGGTATAAGACTTACTTTATCACTCTTCAAATGTATATAGAGTATTAAAATCCTGCAAAACACTTAAAATTTCTTCAAAATAAAAAAATCTTGAATAAAGTTTCTGCAAAGACTTGATAAGCCACACTATTTTAATAAAACGGTTTTTACTGTATTCAAGTCTTCCAGCGAGGAATATATGGTATAAGACTTACTTTATCACTCATAAAATGTATGCAGAGCATGAAAGTCCTGCAAAACACCTAAAATTTCTTCAAAATAAAAAAATCTTGAATAAAGTTTCTGCAATAACTTGATAAGCCACACTTTTTCTTTGAAACAATGGTTTCTACTTTGCTCCTGGTATCGATTGATGGATATGAGGTAGTAGTCCTCCTTAAACACTTATAACGTCCATCAAGAGTGTTATTAAACTAAAAGCTGATTTTACACATTTTTTTAACTTTAAGGGCGATTATTTCAATATTTTTATTTTGTGGCTTATCAACTGATTGCACTAAGCCCTTCAATTCTATTATTTTTTTTTTATATTTTTTTTATGAAATGGTTGTTTGTTTTGTGTTTATGAATATTGATCAATAAAAAATAATAATTAGTGTGCTCGTTTACTAAAAATTCTTACTACTTTTACCACAATTAGAAAGTTTTGTTTACTTTTTGTATTGAATTTTTCCAGCTGTAGTAAAAGTAGTAACTTGTAGTAAGTAAACGAACATGCTTAATATTTCTAATGTGACTTTTTTGAGTCAAATTTGTGGAATTATGGAATTGGGAGAAAAAATCGGATTTTAATTTATAATTTTACTAATATTAATACATATTAAATATTTATTCCTTTTTATTTTTTTTTTAATATTTTTTTTTCTAAAAGCACATTAAGAATGCACTAATTTGCAATTTAATTTACTAATTTATCGTTTCATTCACCCAGATAACAGATTCGGTGCTGACAACCCCATTTGTTGCCAATCGAATGGTTCAGTTGCATCAAATAAATTTTTCGGTTGCGGCTGCCGAATTATTCTTGATTTAACTGAAATTCCATTGCCAAAGTCAAATTAATCTTGTCTCAATTGGTTTTCTGTTGTCACGACTGAAAAATTCGGCTACGACCACCGAACCATGGATTGGCTACAAATCAGAGATCAGCAATGACTAGTAAAAAAGTGATTAGAGTTGAATCATGATTCATGATTTATTGTACTTATACGCATTTATACGTATTGAAATGTTGTCGAACCTCACTCATACTTACTCTTAAGTTTAATTTATTCATCGTACCAGGCGGTATTCGTCGCTCTCTTTCGAAGATTGACAATTTATATCGAAAATGTTAGCCTTAACAGACGTGTGTAATTCTTATGACGGAATTTTCGATATAAATTAAGAAGAGAGTAATTTAACAGAGGTAGGGAGAGTTGGTTAGTCTTTTATATCATTAAAAGATAATGTGGATAGAAACAGTGGGTTTCTATCCACATTATCTCGCTCAACCTTCGCTCAATTTATTTGGTGGCATTTTTTATAAATAGGTTTTCTTATGCATTTTTCTCTTTGCCCGAGTTTAGCCCGAGTTCCCTAATTATCGAAAAAACCGTGAGTAGCATAGTCAATCTATAAAGTATATAATCTTTGCTATGAATAGCAAAAAATCGATTCATTGCTGATCTCTGCTACAAATGCGGTTATCAGAACTGAATCTGTTTTCTGGGTGTTCCAAAGTTACAGCGAAAATTGTGAAATAAGAGCATTTTTTCCAAAATACAAAAAAGCTTATAACAGGTAAGAAAAAATTTTTTTTCACCTTTTTTGATTTTTTAAATGCTGGGTTTTAATGTATTTATGAATATCCATCAATAAAAAATAACAATAATTTTAAATTACGACTTCTCTGAATTAATCGCCACTTTGCATACCTTTCATCCCAATGTGCATCGGCTGAAAAGTTCGTAAGATAACCAATAAAACCATTATTTTTTTCTGAAAAATTCATCAATATAGTCTCCTTCAAAGAGCGATACAATCACTCCAGTGCCTTTCTAACATTTCGATACCTCTTTGATAGAATGATTTATCTTGAAATAGTCTTTAAATTGATAAAACCTCAATATTTGTGGTTTAAACTGAGACTTTTATTTTCCAAATTTTATGAAATACTTATTTTAGGCTTTGCCCTACTTTAACAGATTGTTAAATTTGTCGTTATTAAACAAATTATGGATACTATTTTTGCCAAATTAGCTTAAAAATGTGCAATTAAACTGTTTAGAAACTTTATGCATAACACTGTAAATATGTTGATGGAAATGCAAAATTTTGAAATACTACCAGTTCCAGAAAAAACACAACTCAAAAATAAAAATAGTTCAAATTCGGCATTTCCATTAATGAATTTAACAAAAGAACCGATCCGGTTGTAAATTTAATAAATTTTCAGTAGAAAACTATACATGTGCGTCATGTTGCTATATATACATATGTTGCTGTATTTTTATTATTTTATTATTGCGTGTTATTTTATTGGCTGTAGATGAAATAGTCATTTTTATTCGAGTAGTACTTAATATAATAATAAAGAAATGGTAGAACAATTTTATCCCTTAAAGGGCGCTATTACTTATTTAAAACCAATGGGAAAAATTTTTTAATAAAATATAGGCATAAATATACATCTTCAAAGTTTGTTTGAAAAATGTAGAGCGGATCCATAAAGTGTCCTTAATTATTTAACATTCAACAAAACTTATATGCGTGACATAGTTTTTGCAGCCCTGCTACAATGTTTAATTTAATTATTTCATTTAACATTTTTGCTCCCTTTGTTTGTTATTTTGCCCAACACAATTGTCAACATTTATTATTTAAATTATATTAAATATAGGTTTTATAAATCACGTGAACTAATACTGAAATCGATATAATGAGCGAAAAATATTTTTATTTTTCAATAGATGTTATAATTAATAAATTAATAGATTTTAATATATAATTGATTTTCATATATATATATGTACATTAGGGCGGGTCAATTTGTATGGAGGCAAAAATAATGAAAAATCGTAGGGGGGAAATGATTCTACGTAGAATTCTAAGCAACTTTTCCCTAGAAACCATAGGTCTAAAATGGATTTCGAGCTTGCGGAAATTCAAAAATATATTGTTAGTAGTGCTTCTACGCAATGTTTGGGTAAAATGTGCGTTAATATGTAAGTATTGTTAACCAGGATAATAGTTCTGGACTTTTTAGATAGGAGTCTTCATTGGCTTTCCTTATTATAAGCAAAAAATCTCAACATTTTTTTATTTTTGACTAAACTGCTAAACTGATGACATAAGTCAGCCTAAAAATGAGCGCACGCTACAGATTGGAAATGTTAAGATATTTTGATGAAATTCGGTATACCGACTTATATCATCCCAGGGACGAAGCATATTAATTTTGGTTGAAATCGGTCCACGCTTAGACTTAGTGCCCATATAAAGTACCCCAAAAATTGGTATATTTGCACGCTACAGGTTACAAATACGAAGATAAAGTTTCCTCCCAAAATTGTTTTTTTGCAAACTACAGGTCTCAAATACGAATATATTTTAATGAAATTTACGCCCATTGATTTTTTTTACAATTGGTAAATTTTTAGGCTTAGTGCTTGTACAAAGGTCCCCCAAAAATTTGCATATCCGCAAGCTACAGTTCGCAAATATTAAGATATTGTGATGAAATTTCGTACACCGACTTATATTGGCCCAAAAAAGAAGCCTATGTATTATGATCCATAGATACACTCAGTGCATATATAAAGGTCACCCAAAAATTGATTTTTCGGATGATAAAGGTCGCAAATCCGAAGGTATTTTAATGAAATTTGGTACGTTGACTCATATGGGCCCAAGAACAAAGCCTATTGATTCTAGATAGGATCGGTCCATATTTGAACCTATCGCCCATATAGACTATATTTCCGATTTTATCTTAAATACATCTAACTTTAAATGAAATCAAAATTTACCGTTTTTCTAATTTTTTATCATTTTATAGACAAATTTTGACACAAGTCGATGTCACGCCATTCGAATTTCAGATCAAAACATTTCAGACTGGTGTAGGGTATCATACAGTCGGGCACGACGACTGGTCAAAAAAAAAGCCAAAAATCTTCCTCCTTGGGCCGATATAAGTCTGTGTACCAAATTTTATCAAAGTATCTTAATGTTTGCGACCTTTAGTGGGCGAATATGCCCATTTTTGGGGGACCTTTATACGGGCACTAGCTCTAAACATGGACCGATTCCATATAAAATCAATAGGCTTTATTCATGAGCCCATTTGAAGCCGTGTATAAAATTTCATTAAAATATCTTCGTATTTGCGAGCTGTAGTGTGCAAACAATATAATTTTCGGGGAACCTTTATATTGGCACTAGATCTAACCATGGACCGATTTGAACCAAAATCAATAGGCTTTGGCCTTGGACCGAAATATCGGTATACCAAATTTTGTAGAAATATCTTAATATTTGCGACCTCTACCAAGCGCACAAAAATATGTCGATATACAGACAGACGGACGGACAGACAGACGGATATCGTTATATCGAAACAAAATGTTATTCTGGGTCAATCGGTATACTTAAAGGTGGTTACTTTCAATATTGTTTGGAATTATAAACATTATCACAAACTTATTATAAGCTGTCCATGTACCCAGTAAATTCATTTTAGACCTATGGTTTCTAGGGCAAAGTTGCTTAGAATTCCTCGTGGTATCATTTCCCCCCCTACGATTTTTTGTCCCAGAAATTGACCCTCCCTAATGTACATATATATGATTGCAATGTGATTAAAATTTAGTTTATAAATCTACATTAAAATTATTGATTAGACAGCAAATAAAAAAATAAGTTATTTTTGTAAGTTACCGGTCACTTAATATATGGTTTATATAGAAAAACAATAAATTTCATGGGGTATACAATTTCAGTCGTATTGCCAAAGTTTTGTTTCACAGAAGATGGATGGAAAAGTAAAAAAAAACTATAAAAATTCATGGTGTATCACATTTTGACTCACCTTGAACTGAAAAAATGTTTTACATAGGGAAAACTGTTTCGTTTTACCGCAAATTTTTAGTAACCAAAAAGGCAGCTATTCGGAGCATCGGTGTATTTTCAGTACTTATTGATTTTCGGCTTAAAAATTGTGCATGTATATTAGATTGGGCCAAACTTTACTTAATTGCGAATTTCAAAAACGGTTACGTAAACGGTAAAAAATAAAAAATTTCAAAGTCGGTTCACGTTCGAGGTATCCGGAAATAGGTTGAAGTTTATAAATTTCTGAAAATTTAAAAAAAATATATATATATTAATTTCCAGCAAGAAAATTGAATTTACAAAAAGGCTAAACGAAATTCTGAAGTTTAACACAGCAAAAACATGGTAGTGACAGGTCATTGCCGAACGGATTACCAAGTAATGATAATTGCATTAAAATAAAAAATAATGACTTATTGTTAATAATTTATATAAGCACTTATATAGGGTTTTCCAATAAGGACTTGACAACTTTTGTTTTAAATAACGTACGTCGCGTCGAATGGTCCATCGGCTTCAATTCTTGAGTCAGCTTGATCTTGTATGGGTGTAAACCAAGATCTTTACGCAAAATTCGCCATAAAGTGGTCTCGGCGATGCCCAGTTCTTGAGAACGCCGCGGAATCGACTGATTTGGATCGTTTGCTACGGATCGTTTGCTACGGTCGTCACTTCGACCAACCCGTTGTCTCACTGGCACGGCAGCATCACACAATGAATATATGACTCAAATTTTTGCACTAAACTTGTTATTGCTTGTCTACTAGGGCGAGAGTAACGACCGAAAATTGGAGTTAACGCTCTTAAAGTTGCGGTCACCGACTCCGAATTTTACATTTTTATAATTTGCATACGTTGTTCGTTCGTGAACTTTACCATGATGAAAATGTTGAGTTTACTGAAAAAAAGGAAAGCAACGGTTAGATGATCATTGAAATAGTGCGTTCGCAAATTAAATTCAAAGTTGTCAAGTACCTATTGCAAAACCCTTTACTTTTGCAGTTTACTTTTCAAGGGCCTTTGTATTTGTATTTATTTATTTGTTTCCAATACAACAAGGTACTTAATCTTATAACACTATGCGACAGTCAAAATCGGGATGGGATGAAACCAACGGGAAATATTATATCGGTCAAAAACAAGTTATACGTGTCCCAGCGTTTCGCTGGGTCACCCCTAAGAATCGAGATATATCTTTTTTTTGACATAACTCGAGAACCATTAGTCCGATTTTGCTCAAACAATTTTAAAAAAATTAAAAATTACAATTTCTTTAATCTGTTCATATAACGTTTTTCTATACACTCAACAGTTTTTCCGGTAAAAATTAACATTATTTTGGTAATCACAATAATGCATTGAGACTAGGAACATAAATTTTATTTATCATAATAAAATTTTGGAATGCATGTGGGATTAGGGTCTAAAATAATGGACTGGCACAGTTTCCCAACACTGACGTACTTAATTTAGCAACACGGACGGACATGAATAGAAAGGAATACAAAGAATATTTAAAGTTTAAAAAAGACGGACAGTCGTTGTTGAGCAATCGAAAGAAACACAAGTTGTTATAAAAGTTGTAAAGTCGTGCTAACTTCGGACGGAAAAAAGTTGTGAATTTGAAGAATTAAAGTTGATTCGGACAGACATTTTTATAATAATTAAATATAATTATTAACATTTTTATTCAAAACTAATTTTTAAAAAATATTGCAAATAACAAAGTGAATTTAAATAAATCGTTATTTCAATTAATATTAAAATATAATAACTAATCTGTGTTTTATTATATTTTCCCTACATTTGGGGGCTCGTCCAATACCAAAATTTAAAAACAAAAAGTGCATAAAGTTAAAGAATATTTCTTAAAACAAAAATTTATCATTAAAAAAGAAGTTGCTAAGTAAAAGAAAATTAAAATTATCTAAAACGGGAAAATTGTCAAATAATTGCAAAAAACCTAAAATACGAAATTATAATAAAAACCAGTTTTAACTCCGCCCACAAAATATACAGAACGTCTGCATAAAAAAGTATACGATCGGTATTGAAACAATTGAAGTTGAGTGAAAGCGGTCAAAGTTTAAAACACTAACATTTAAATTGAGCTCAAAGTTGAAAGCTTTTTTAAAAAAATGAGTGAAGAAAAATAAAAATGCATTTAAGAGAATTATAAGGCAACTATGTCAGAGCAAAGTGAGGATGATAGAATAAAAACACGTTCAAAGCTAAAAGAATTAAAATTTAAAGAAAGTGGTGGTCAAATCAGTGGGTATCGATCCCCCCTTGTCTCGCTCAATCGGCTCTCTTTTTATTTGTTCGCGAACTCGGGCACAAGCAAAATAACACATTTTGCTTGTGTAAAATCAAAGAGCGTAAAATAAGGAGAAATTCCAAGTATTATACAGTGGAATTGCGGGGAAATTAGATGCTTTTAAGGGGGACGAGATTATTTCATAATGCGTCATAATTTAATTTACTGTGTTCACTGTTAATGTAGTGTCTACAAATGAAATAAAATACGTAATAAAATTTTAAAATAATTTGGCGTCTCCACCACACATTAGGTTTAATATTTTTTTTATCAATTAACTTCAAAATCAATCGCAGAGAAAATTATTTTATATGGAAAGTATATAATTCATACACAAAAAATTCCTGTAGGGAAAATGATGAAAGCATAGGTACTTATTAAAAATTTGTTCATTAAAATTCGTGGATTATATCAAGTTTTGTATAAATTGTGTAGGTACTTCATTGTGTAAATGATATTGTGTTAGAAGTTGACAACACTCATTTCAAAAAAGAATAATGAAAAGGCAAATTTTACGTAATCACATTTTTCCCCTCACAGTACTCACAGCATCTTTTGTGTGCGCAAACTGTTTTCACCCGGTTTTTATTTGATCGCCCGAGTTCGCTAAAAACATAAGGGGGTCATTGGAAGGATCGTCTCTCTCTATATGTATACTCTTTGGTCAAATCAAACATGAAATAAACAAAAATATTACAGAGAGTGATAATCAGGAAAGTGCAAATAAAAATATTACAACTAAAGAAAGCGATAACCAAAACAAACAACAAATAGAACACATAGTAGAAAATAAAGAAGTTAAAGAAACATCAGAAGGTACAAATCAAAACATACAAGTCAATTTTGAAAATCAAGTTAAAGAAAGTGAAGTAAAAAATAACATTAAAACAATGTCGAACGAGGAAAATCCAAATGGTCTGGAGCGAATGGCTTCCAATGTTATTTCGGCAGGTGCGGCAGAAAAAGCAATTCCTGTATTTGAAGGTGACAGCGGCATGAACATTAAAATGTGGATAGAAAATTTTGAATACAATGCAACCACTTACGGTTGGGACGATTTACAAAAATTTGTTTTTGCGCGGAACAAAATGAGAAAAACAGCAGATTTATTTTTACAATCAGTGCCTGTGAGCAATTACAAAGCTCTTAAAGAACTTTTGGAAAATGAATTTCAAAGGGAGTACCCAAGTGCACAAGTCCATTCACAGCTTCGCGATCGTCGAAAACAAGACAATGAAAGTATACACGAATATATACTGCATATGCGTCGAATTGGTTCGTTCGGGTCGGTTGATGAACTTTCAATTATTCGGTACGTCGTTGACGGAATTAAAGGCAAGCAGGAAAATAAAATTAACTTATACAGTGCTAAAAACTAAAAAGAATTAAAAGCTCAATACGAAATATATGAAAGAATATATAAAAATAAACATGAAAATAAATTGGAAAAGGGAAGTGAAAATCGTTACAAGACAAATAAAAACTCTACTAATTCAAAAACAATTCGGTGTTATAATTGTGGATCTCATGATCATAAACGTAGTTCTTGCACTATAGATGGACCAAAATGCTTTAAGTGCAACAAAACTGGCCACATATCGAAAGACTGTAAAGTGACAAATACTGATAAAGTGACTAGTTCTGATAAAGTGAATTGTACCATAAATGAAACTAGTTTAAAGAAACTAATGATAAATGAAATTTTTTTTTATTGTTTGATCGACAGTGGCGCGGATATTACCCTTGTGAAAGAAAGCATTTTTAATAAAAACATTAAAAAGGACATTCAGAATTATAATAGAGAAATTGTCGGTTTCGGTGGTGCCGTGACAATACCAAAAGGTATTGTAAAAGTAAATTCAAATTTCGATGGAATTTTAGTTTCTCACAACCTTGTGATTGTACTAGATAATGCTGTTGGTTACGACATTGGCTCGTATGAATAAAAAATAGATATTATTAATAGGGGGAAATACAGGGTTTTTTAAGCAATTACTTCACAAATCTAGTCTGCTTGGGAGTAGACTAGAAATTTAATTTTTTAATTTTTGTTTACATTTCATGCTATTCTACCAGCCAATTGGTAAATTTGGAGTTAAAAGCCATTCCTAAGCCCAAAGTAATTACTTCAAAGTAATTGCTAAGTTTTATTCATATGACCCATTGTCATCGGCTTTGATACTTTAAAAAAACTACGGTACACGTCGGATGAAAAAGGGTATACGTTTCACTCGTTAATTAAACTCCAGTGAAGATGAATGTAAAAAAATTATGAACATAAATGTTGTCGAAGAATCTAATGTAGTGGCACCGGTCGGTTATAAAAAACATATTGAACAAATTAAAAATAATTATACGCCGGTACGTAACGCAGTCACCCCGATAAAAATGAAAATTGTTTTAGAAAAAGAAGATCCGATATATTCGTCGCCCAGTCGTTTGCCACAGCCGGAGCAGAAAATAGTTGAAGACCAAGTTAATGAATGGCTAAAATCTGGTATTAGTCGAAAGTCTACATCTCAGTATTGCAGTCGTGTAGTGTTAGCGGATAAAAAAGATGGTTCTAAGAGGATGTGCATCGATTACAGACGTTTGAATAAGGTATGTTTTAAAGACCGTTTCCCAGTTCCAAATATGGAGGACTTAATTGATTGTTTAGCTGGTTCATCTGTATTCAGCGTATTGGATATAAAAAACGCATTTTTGCACATTGAAGAAGACTGTAAAAAGTTTACAGCTTTTGTGACAAAATAAGGTATTTTCGAATTCAATTATGCGCCGTTCGGATTCTGCAATTCTCCAGCAGTTTTTATACGTTTTATCAACTCAATTTTTCGAGAACTTGTTAACGAAGGTATAATGCAAATTTACATGGATGACATTATCATTTTTTCAGCTGATAATAATACAGGTATGAGCTATTTGCAAAAAGTTATTAATGTTGCTGCACAAAATAATTTAGAAATAAACTGGAAAAAATGTAAATTTTTGCAAAATCGAGTTGAATTTTTGGGAATGATTATAGAAAATGGTACAGTAAAGCCTAGTGATGAAAAAATAAAAGCTGTAAAAAATTTTACAATACCACAGAATGTTAGAGGTATACAATATTTTCTTGGCCTTACAGGATTTTTCAGAAAGTTTATAGAAAATTATTCAGTAGTTGCTAGACCTGTAACTAATTTACTTAAGAAGAACGTTGCATTTGTTATTGGTGATGAAGCAAAAACGGCCATTAAAACATTAAAAGATATTTTGACAAGTCAACCAGTTTTGAGAATTTTTTCAAGAGAGGCAAAAACAGAGTTGCATACAGATGCGTCGATATTGGGTTTTGGTGCTATACTAATACAATAATTTGATGAAAAGTGGTATCCTGTTTATTTTTATAGTAAAAAAACATCTGAATCAGAAGCAAAACTACATAGCTATCATTTAGAAATAAAGGCTGCATTTTTATACCCTACACCACTATGTGGTCAGGGTATTATAAATTTGTGCTGATGTTTGTAACACCAAAAAATATTGGTCGTAGACCCACCTTATAGTATACCGATCGGTTCAGAATTTTTTTTTTATTTCGATTTAACGATGTCCGTCTGTCCGTCCGTCCGTCCGTCTGTCTGTCCATGCAATCTTGTGCGCACTCTACAGGTCGCAACTATTAAGATATTTTGATGAAATTTGGTACGCAGACCTATGTTGGCCCAAGGACGAACAAGTTTGATTTTTTTGAACATCGGTCCATGTTTAGACCTAGTGCCCATATAAGGGTCCTACCAAAATTATATTGTTTATACGCTGCAGGTCGTAAATATTAAGATATTTTGACGAAATTTGGTACACAGACCTATGTTAGCCCAATAACGCAGCCTATTGATTTTGGTGAACATCGGTCCATGTTTAGACCTAGTGCCCATATAAGGGTCCTACCAAAATTATACTGTTTATACGCTGCAGGTCGTAAATATTAAGATATTTTGATGAAATTTGGTACACAGACCTACATTGGCCCAATAACGCAGCCTATTGATTTTGGTGAACATCGGTCCATGTTTAGACCTAGTGCCCATATAAGGGTCCTACCAAAATTATACTGTTTATACGCTGCAGGTCGTAAATATTAAGATATTTTGATGAAATTTGGTACACAGACCTACATTGGCCCAATAACGCAGCCTATTGATTTTGGTGAACATCGGTCCTTGTTTAGACCTAGGGTCCTACCAAAATTATACTGTTTATACGCTGCAGGTCGTAAATATTAAGATATTTTGATGAAATTTGGTACACAGACCTACATTGGCCCAATAACGCAGCCTATTGATTTTGGTGAACATCGGTCTATATTTAGACCTAGTGCCCATATAAGGGTCCTACCAAAATTATAATGTTTATACGCTGCAAGTCGCAAATATTAAGATATTTTGATGAAATTTGGTACACAGACCTATATTGGCCCAATAACGCAGCCTATTGATTTTGGTGAACATCGGTCTATGTTTAGACCTAGTGCCCATATAAGGGTCCTACCAAAATTATACTGTTTATACGCTGCAGGTATTAATATTAAGATATTTTGATGAAATTTGGTACATAGACCTATGTTGGCCCAAGGACGAAGCCTATTGATTTTGGCGAACATCGGTCCATGTTTAGAACTAGTGCCCATAAAAGGGTCCCCCCAAAATTATATTGTTTATACGCTGCAGGTCGCAAATATTAAGATATTTTGATGAAATTTGGTACATAGACCTATGTTGGCCCAAGGACGAAGCCTATTGATTTTGGTGAACATCGGTCCATGTTTAGAACTAGTGCCCATATAAGGGTCCCCCCAAAATTGGCTTGGTTACAAACTGCAGGTCGCAAATATTAAGATATTTTAATGAAATTTGGTGCGCTGACTCACATTATAGAAAATTTTGACATAAGCCCCATTTTAACCCATTCGAATTTCGGATCCAAACACTACACCAGACTGGTGTAGGGTATTGTATAGTCGGCATGCCCGACTTTAACCTTTTTACTCGTTAGGAATGAAGAAGTTACGACATTATCTTTTGGGGATGAAATTCGATTTAATTACTGATTGTTTAGCATTCCAGCAAACATATAGAAAGGATGATTTGGTATCCTCGATCTCTAGATACGTAATGTACATGCAGGATTTTGATTATAATTTAAAACATCGAAAAGGTGAACGAATGAAGCACGTCGATGCGCTCAGTAGGCATGCGCTTAATATTGTTAGCCTAGAATCAGAATTAAAATGCCGTTTGCAAAAAGCACAAAATACTGATGATAGCTTAAAAGCTATTATTGAAATATTAAATACTCGTCCGTATGGTAACTACAAGTTGATAGGTGGTGTTTTATGTAAATCAGTTGACGGAAATGATGTATTTGTGGTTCCTCGTCATATGGAGAAAGAAATTATCACGAAAGCACATGAACTTGGTCATTTTGGAACAGCAAACACCGTTCATCAAATAAAACAACATTATTTTATATCACACATAGAAAATAAAGTAAATAAAGTAATACAAAATTGTATAAAATGCATTCTTTTCAACAAAAAACAAGGAAAATTAGAAGGGTTTCTAGAAATGCATTGATAAAGGGGACGTGCCGTTGTGTACAATACACGTTGATCATTTAGGACCAATGGATGCTACGTCAAAGCAGTATAAGCATATATTTGCTGTTGTTGATGGGTTTAGTAAATTCGTTTGGCTGTACCCCACAAAAAGCACTGGTGTGGACGAAGTCATTAACAAGCTCGAGTGTTGGCGTTCAATTTTTGGTGATCCACAGCGTATTATAAGTGACAGAGGTGCAGCGTTTACTTCAAACGCATTTAAAGAATTTTGCAATTCTAAAAACATCGAACATATACTTACAACAACTGGTGTACCGAGAGGTAATGGGCAAGTGGAACGTGTCAACAGGACTATATTAGCAGTAATATCAAAACTTTCATCTGAAAAGCCTGAAATGTGGTACAAAGAAGTAGTCAATGTTCAAAAAGCTCTGAATAGTAGTTTTCATAGATCTGCTGGTCGCTCACCATTTGAAGTTTTGTTTGGCGTAAAGATGAAAAATGGCAGCTGCAATAACGTAATGGAAATTCTAGAAACTGAACTGGTGAATGAATTTGATAAATATCGTGAACAACTTAGATATGAAACTAAACAACAAATTCAAAAAGTACAAATTGAAAATAAGAAGAACTTTGATCGTAAAAGAAAGAAAAATTTTGATTACAAAGTTGGCGATTTGGTGACTATTAAAAGAACTCAATTTGTTGCCGGCAGAAAACTTGCTAATGAATATCTTGGGCCGTATGAAGTTACAAAGGTTAAGCGAAATGGGCGTTATGAGGTTCGAAAAGCAGCATCTTTTGAGGGGCCGAATACAACAAGCACTAGCAATGATCATATGAAGTTATGGCGTTATTCCGAAGCTGATGATGAATATGGTAGTTCATCCGAGACGGATGATTAGTCGGATGGCCGAATGTGGGATTAGGGTCTAAAATAATGGACTGGCACAGTTTCCCAACACTGACGTACTAAATTTAGCAACACGGACGGACATGAATAGAAAGGAATACAAAGAATATTTAAAGTTTAAAAAAGACGGACAGTCGTTGTTGAGCAATCGAAAGAAACACAAGTTGTAAAGTTGTTATAAAAGTTGTACAGTCGTGCTAACTTCGGACGGAAAAAACTTGTGAATTTGAAGAATTAAAGTTGATTCGGACAGACATTTTTATAAACATTTTTATAATAATTAAATATAATTATTAACATTTTTATTCAAAACTAATTTTTAAAAAATATTGCAAATAACAAAGTGAATTTAAATAAATCGTTATTTCAATTAATATTAAAATATAATAACTAATCTGTGTTTTATTATATTTTCCCTACATGTATCATATTTTTTCGTATTATTCATATGTATATTTAAATTCGAAGTTAGACAACACATAAATGTAAGTATCTGTGGCGCAGGGGGAGAGACACAGCCTTATATTCTGTAAAAAAAATTGTTCTTATTGATTCAAATTGATTCTCTGTTATCGATATAATTTATTCATAAACAAAATATTTAAATTTTCAACCTGAAAAAATTCAAATTTTAAATTACAATAAAAAATTTAAATCTAGTTTGGCCTAGGGAAAAATCAACGGGCTGACAAATGGAAGGTTGCCGGTTCTATCCCATTCGCGACATAATTTAATTTTTTTTGATAATTTTTTTATTGATTTAAATTAGAAGACATAATTGATTTTCTGTTGTTTATACAATTGAATTAATAAATAAACAAAATATTAAAATTTCCAATATAAAGAAATTCAAATTTGAAATTTTACTAGAAAAATTTAAATCGAGTTTAGCCTTTCTATCTCAGATTCTATACCAGTTCGCGACATTAAACATTTTTAATTAAATTATGTGGAACGTGTTATTATATTTATAGAATTTATAATCCACAAACATTAAAGTTATCAATTAATACAACAAAAATTAAAAAATTTTAAATAAATTTCGGTAATTACAACAGTAATAAAAATTAATAAAAGTGATTGTCCCTGGAACTACAAAAATTTGGTTGGCAAAAAATTCGGTTGGAACTACGAATCTGTTTTCTGTGTGTGAGTAAAAACAATAACAGAAAAGTGAATAGGAAAGAAAACTGTGAACTAGTTACATTGCAATTAAGGCCATACTTGGGTGAGATGGCTAAGCTGTCAAACCTTAATATAGTTACGTTTGTAAAAGTCCATAGCAAAAGGCAGAAACTAGATCTAGTCTGATTAGAAAATTAATATGTTTATAATTTTTAGAGAAAAGTTTTATTCTTCGTCTTAACCTCATACCTACGAATATAAAAAAAAATTAAATTGATTGGATAAACTAATACTATGAATAGAGTGGAAGCAGAACTGATACTAGATTTTTGCTGTCGATATTTTATTGAAATAGCAAAATCTTGTTGGTATTGAAGCTGGTTATATATTTTTAATATTGATGAGAAAAGCCAATAATGTGACAGCGTTTTGGTTAATCGTAATTATTTTCTGCTCACAATTAAGCTTAATTTTCTGATAATGAGTTTTTAGTAATTGCAATTAAAATTATTGAATATCGAAAACAATCCGTTGGTTGCGATAGAACTCCAATCAATTTATTTTCTATAAAAAATATCTATTTTACTATCTTTGCATATTTCGTTAAATATCAGACTGAATTCACTGCATGCTACAATATTCATTTTTTTCTAGGACTAAAAAAGTATGCAGAGCCGATTTTTTTGTTTGAGTGCTATTGCCCTGCGAAATACGATGCGTCATAAAAAAAGTTAAAATTTTTTTTAATACCAAAAATAAATAAAAAATCTTTAAATTGTACATACATATATTTTTATGTTTCAAAAAACTATCTGAAAGTATTTCAGATTACGTCAAAATTTAAAAATTTTTTCAGCTGCTAAGACTTATAATTGTATCCGTTCTTTAAAATATATTTTGTATTTATTCTAAAAGTGGATTTTGTTCAAAGTGTAAAGCAATTTCTTTTTAGGTAAATTGCTATAATCGTCGCATACGATAATCGTAATTTATATTGGAATTAGTTACTAAATAATTTTTTCTAAAGCTCATTTACAGGAAGAAGAAAACATTTTTATTGAAAAATTTAACAGACACATGAACTGCCGCAGTTTTATCTTAAAGACTGCTTTTTGTTAGTGTAAGTCATTCTTAGGACCTACGCCATGCTTAGGACCTAACCCCAAACCATAATACTGCCACCTCCATGTTTTACCGTCTTCTGAGGGAACCGAGGATTAAACTCTTGGCCTTTAGGACGACGAACAAAGATTCTGCCATCTGGTCCTATCCTGTTAATTTTTGTTTCGTCAATCCATAACACGTTTTTGCAAAACCTAATGGGATTTTCCTTATGGGTTCTGGCGAAGGTTAGTCGTTTTGAAATATTTTTTTTTTTTGGGAGCAGGGGCTTTTTTCTGGAAATGCGCCCAAACAAATTTGCCTCATTTAGTCTTCTTCTGACAAGTCTGCTTGATATTTCCATGTTAAAATTATCATTAATATCCGATTCTATCTGCCTTGATGACTTGAATGAATCAATTTTCACCATTCGTACTATAGCTGCATCCGTACGCTCATCTGTTTTTCGTGGCCTTGGCTTCCGAATTTTACCCTTAGTCAATATATCGGGATCCTCAACACAAGAATTAATTGCATTGTAGACTTTTTTGCGAGAAATTTGCATTATCTCAGCAATTTCCGCTACTTTTTTTCCATCTTCATACATTTTCCATATGATCCGCCTTTCCTCACCTGTGGTATGTTTTAATGATCCCATTTTAAAAATTTTTTACCTTTTTATATTTATTTTTGAACTACGAAAAATATTTATTGCTTTGAATTAAATCTACACGACTACTGCCTATTTTAAAATTGTAAATTGTGCCATTTATATGTCCACTTTAAATCAGCATTGTTAACGCAAAAATGATAACGGTAAATAATAAGCAAAACATAACGGAACATTTGAGCACTATTAAGACAAACATTTTTTCAACAATAATCAGAAGAGATAAAACTTGCATTTTAAAATATATTTAGTTGGATAATACTTAAATTTATGCGCAATCTAAATTTGTGCCAATTATATGTCCATAGCTGTATATACAGTGAGCAGCATAAGTCATGGTACCCCACTTGAAATAAAAGTTTTTTTAAAATTTCTCAAAAAATATTTTACAAAATATGAAAAAATTTTTTTTCTCATATATTAACTTGTGTACTATAACAAAACAAAAAAGTTAGTCATGTGCTATGCGAAAAAAAATATAATTCGGAATTCGTAACAACTCCATATATTTGCACAGCAAAAGTCTTGGTATCCTTTAAAACCATTTTGCAAAAGCCGTTGCAACACTGTTATTCTTAACAAATCTCTTTTGATATATATAACGGTACATTTTAAATATAATATATGCATTTCTAATTTGTAACAAGTATCAAAAAATCAGTTTTTTATTAAAAAAAAGTAAAGTAAGATGATTTGTTAAAATGTCTCGAAGGGAATTAACAATTCAGGAACGAAAAATAATAATTAGTAGCCACGAAATGGGGAAATCTTTTCGGAAATTGCTAATATAATAAAAAGAAGCAAATCGACAATACAATAAATTAAAAATCACTTTAAAGAAGAGAAAAATAATTGAAAATAAACCACGAACTGGACATCCTGCAAAGTTAAATAATAGAGAAGAAAGCAAAGCTGAAATTGAGGAAGATCTATTTATAAATGCAATTAATATAGCTGCAGAGTCGAAGGAATCTTTTGACAATAGTGTTTCTACAGACACAGTACGTAGATCGATCAAAAGGACCAGGTACAATGCTCGTACAGCACGCAAGATTCCTTACATTAACGAAATAAACTGAAAGAAGCGCATGGATTTCGCCAATGAGTACAAAATAAAAACAAATGAGTTTTGGGATAAAGTCATTTTACGAACGAATCGAAATTTAACATTTTTCGCTCAGACGGACGTACATTGGTATGGAGAAAAAATTTTAATAAGGTGATCCAAAGAATACTCTTCAAGCACGGAGGTGGTGATGTCATGGTATGAGGCTGTATGACAGCAGCAGGAGTTGGTAATATAGTTATTATCGAAAAAATAATGAACAAAACAGTATATAAAAATATTCTTAAGAATAATCTGAATGAAAGTGCTGAACATTTTTAAATTCGTAATGATTATTAATTTGAACAGGACAATGACCCTAAGCACACTGCTGCTGAGGTAAAGATGTGGGGTGCATACAATACCCCCACATGCTTAAAACCCCTCCGCAAAGTCCCGATATGAACCCTATTGAACTCTTGTGGAAGTATTTAGAAAACCGATTGCGTAGTCATAACATTTCTAATAAAATTCAGCTCAAGGCTATGCCTTTGACTGAACGGCAGCAAAAAGCTCGAAATTGCACAGAAAAACTTGTGTAGTCAATGCCAAATCGATTAAATAAAGTTCTTCGTCTTTAGGGATATCCTACTAAATATAAGGTGTAGCATTATAATAAAATATCTATCCATATTGTAACTAATTTTCGACTTCTCGCAGGGGTTCCAAGACTTTTGCTGTGCAGAAATATGGAGTTGTTTTGAATTTCGAATTATATTTTTTTGTTTTGTATAGTACATGGCTAATTTTTTGTTTTAATATACATAATACATGAGATAAAAATACACATCACATAATTTGTAACATTGTTTTTGATAAATTTTAGAAACTTTTTTATTTCAACTAAGGTACCATGACTTATGCTGCTCACTGTATATATTTTAACTCTATAATCATTTAAAAATAAATGTGCTGATAACTTTTTATATAAACTACAGTTAGTTACTATAATAATATTTTGAGTGTATGATTACTTATTTGGGCTCTCTATTTATTATAGTTTGTATTAAATAATATTTGCTTAAAGTTTGTGTTCCCAAACTGCAATTTTAATTAACAATTAAAAATGTAAAATAGATAATTCTAAATATTAATGGACAGAAAAAACTTAAAGTATGGTATTAACCCGGGTTGTTTTTCTAGTTACGCGAATGATACCTGTGTAATTTAAATGTTAAATATAACTACTATTTAATAAAACAATATGTAGATATTTAGTTGTTTCGGTTTGTTATTAAATCAAATTCTAAAACTGTGTGTTTGCAATTACAGTTGACCTCGCTACGTATAATTAATCCCATTTTACTAAATAATAACACTCATACGCCACAAGACATTAATTTCCACCACAAAAATATTTAACAAACCATAAACGAAACTTTATATCGAAACAACAATACCGGTACGTACCGGTATTATAAACTGCCGCAAAAACATATAAAAACAATTAAAAAATTTGCCTATTTTTCATTTTAAGTGTTAAAAATACAAATTATAAGCTTCAAATTGAATGCTGGTAGTTTTAATAACTGAAATTATTATATATAATTTTTTTTCTAAAAAAAACTCAAGATTATTATTAAACAGTTAAAAACTTTGCATTTTATGAAAATTAAAAAATACCGGTAAAATACCGGTAACTATCAATAAAAATAACGGTATCGGTAACGATAACGGTATTTGTAAAATTTTTTAGTGGTATTGGTAACGGTAATCTAATTGAAATGGTATTTTAGCGATAAAGGTATTATAAAGATAACGGTAACCAACCTTGCATAAAAGTTGTTGTTTGGGTTTCACATTAAAAACTACCATAAGAACTTTTTTTCATGAAAATCTAATATAAAAACTATTTATTCCGGTGAAAACGTGACAATTAATATTTGTTGCAGTTGTAATTATACCCTACACCACTATGTGGTCAGGGTATTATAAGTTTGTGCTGATGTTTGTAACACCAAAAAATATTGGTCGTAGACCCACCTTATAGTATACCGATCGGTTCAGAATTTTTTTTATTTCGATTTAACGATGTCCGTCTGTCCGTCCGTCCGTCCGTCCGTCTGTCTGTCTGTCCATGCAATCTTGTACGCACTCTACAGGTCGCACCTATTAAGATATTTCGATGAAATTTGGTACATAGACCTATGTTGGCCCAAGGACGAACAAGTTTGATTTTTTTGAACATCGGTCCATGTTTAGACCTAGTGCCCATATAAGGGTCCTACCAAAATTATATTGTTTATACGCTGCAGGTCGTAAATATTAAGATATTTTGACGAAATTTGGTACACAGACCTATGTTAGCCCAATAACGCAGCCTATTGATTTTGGTGAACATCGGTCCATGTTTAGACCTAGTGCCCATATAAGGGTCCTACCAAAATTATACTGTTTATACGCTGCAGGTCGTAAATATTAAGATATTTTGATGAAATTTGGTACACGGACCTATATTGGCCCAATACCGCAGCCTATTGATTTTGGTGAACATCGGTCCATGTTTAGACCTAGTGCCCATATAAGGGTCCTACCAAAATTATACTGTTTATACGCTGCAGGTCGTAAATATTAAGATATTTTGATAAAATTTGGTATACAGACCTACATTGGCCCAGTAACGCAGCCCATTGATTTTGGTGAACATCGGTCCATGTTTAGACCTAGTGCCCATATAAGGGTCCTACTAAAATTATATGGTTTATACGCTGCAGGTCGCAAATATTAAGATATTTTGATAAAATTTGGTACACAGACCTACGTTGGCCCAAGGACAAAGCCTATTGATTTTGGTGAACATCGGTCCATGTTTAGACCTAGTGCCCATATAAGGGTCCTACCAAAATTATATTGTTTATACGCTGCAGGTCGCAAATATTAAGATATTTTGATGAAATTTGGTACACCGACTTATGGCAGCCGAAGGACGAAGCCTATTGATTTTGGTGAACATCGGTCTATGTTTAGACCTAGTGCCCATATAAGGGTCCCCCCAAAATTATATTGTTTATACGATGCACGTCGTAAATATTAAGATATTTTGACGAAATTTGGTACACAGACCTATTTTGGCCCACGGACGAAGCCTATTGATTTTGATGAACATCGGTCCATGTTTAGACCTAGTGCCCATATAAGGGTCCTACCAAAATTATACTGTTTATACGCTGCAGGTCACAAATATTAAGATATTTTGATGAAATTTGGTACACAGACCTATATTGGCCCAATAACACAGCCTATTGATTTTGGTGACATTAGTTGGCTTTTACCCAGACTGGTGTAGGGTATTCTATAGTCGGCATGCCCGACTTTAACCTTTTTACTCGTTTTCTTATAAAATTTTGTATAAAAAATTTTCAGTTTCAAAATTTTAGGAAATCTTGTAAGACGATTTAAACTAAATTATTGTGTTCGGCACTAAAGAGATATAGCTTTTTAAGGATATCCGTAACTTGTGGCCTGTTAGTCTCAGAGCACTATAAGGTCAGCTCGAAATCGAAAATATAACCTTTAGTTTCATTAAGATTATTTTTTATTTTTTTTTTTAAGTTTTTTTAATTTAAAAATTCAATTTGAAATATCCACAGAACTATTCAAAGGTCATTTCTTGGGGCCTTGAGTTCAAATCCCCATTGCTCGAGATGCGTTTTTTTTTAAATTCTTAAAAAAATTTATGATTATTGTTAAACTCGATTCGTTTCTGAGTTATAGACAAAAACATTGTCGTAGGTATGGATTTTTGTGAATTAATACATGTATATACCACATGTACCACATGTTTTGGTATTATTATAAATTAATTAAAAAACGAGTAAAAAAGTTAAAGTCGGGCATGACGACTATATAATACCCTACACCAGTCTGGGTAAAAGCCAACTAATGTCTGGATCCGAAAATCGAATGTGTTAATGGACTTGTGTCAAAATTTTCTATAAAATGCTAAAAGTAGATAAAATCGGAAATATAGCCCATATGGGCGATAGGTCCAAACATAGATGGGCACAAGTACATTGAGTAAAAGTACAAGTACCATGGCACTTGTACTTGAAATTTTGTAAGTACAAGTACCAAGTTTCAAATGTACTTTGTAATCAGTACCAATTACTAGGGAAGTACTTGATACTTAAGTACCAATACCTTAAAATGTACTAGCTACTTGCTAAGTACACTTGGTACTTGCTAAGTCCTATGGTATTTGCTTAGTACTTTTGGTACTTGTTAAGTACTATGGTACTTGTTAAGTACTACGGGTACTTGCTAAGTACTATGGTACTTGTTAAGTACTACGGGTACTTGTTAAGTATTATCGTACTTGCTAAGTACATTTGGTACTTGCTAAGTGCTATGGTACTTGTTAAGTACTATATGTACTTGGTAAGTACTATGGTACTTGCTAAGTACTATGGTACTTAATAATTATTATAGGTACTTAACAAGTATTATAGGTACTTAACAAGTACTATGGTACTTGCTAAGTACTATGGTACTATAGTTTTCTGTGTATGTCTTGGAAAAAAATACAAAAAAAAATTGTGACATTTTTAATAACACGGAGGATATCTAAAAGACTCAGGAACTACCACTTAAAACATAAAAAAAATTCGTATTTATTTGTGAATTCGTTTTAGGTTTTAGGTAGTTTTTTCCCTGTTTCATAAAATCACTAAATATCACTTCCAAAAATAGTGGAATTATGTTCGGACAGAAAGGATGAAAAATAATTATTCATTTCCATACATAGAATTTTTTCATTGGCATTGAAATTTCATTAGCATTAGCTGACTAACCTAGTGTCTTTAAATGCAATGGAATGTGCAAAGAAATTTGAAAATAACACACAAAACAACAACAACGAAAATAATTTTGTTGTTTCTTTGTGTGTTATTTTCAAATTTCTTTGCACATTTCATTGCATTTGAAGACACTAGGTAATGCTAATGCCAAAAAACTGTCAGTACCATTTAATGCTGCTGATATCTTATGGCATTAGAATTTGTAATACTAATGCTAATGAAATCGCACTAATGTCTTAAAACCTAATTACAATTGGGCAAAAAAGTATTTGTTTATAAAAAAAGGGGATGGATAGATTGCTTTATATTGGATGTTTTATAAATATGCAATCAATTGGCATCTCTACTGAACCTAGAGTTTGCTGTTCGGTTTTATTCGAAACCGAAACCGCGGTTTTTCAAGCCTCAAAAGCGAAACCGAAAACCGACAAAAATAAGTCGGTTTTTAAAAAATACTTTAACCACTTAAATTGCATCCCAGTGTACAATTAGAATACGAGAAAACTCATAACAGCCCTAAAAACTTATGAAATCATAGCTGACGTTGTGTTTCTTCACCGATGAAGCCTCTTTCCGAGCGCACTTTTTTGATTCACAAAAGACTCGGAATTATGAGCATTATTGGAAAATTGAGAATATAGAATTTTCTGAGCCATTGTAAGTCATTTATTATTAATTCTTGAGAAATTTATGAGCAATGAAAACACTTTTAATAAATTTTGAATGCACCCAAAATTTAAGCACCCTGAAATTTATCATATTTTAGTAGAGTCTTTTACGAGTCATAATTTCTGAGCTCTCAGAAAAATGTAAGCTTTGATATTATTAAATTTCGAAAATGGCTAGGCTCCTATTTTAAAAAATTTCTTATTTAATTGTAATGAACATTTTCTCCATTAAATATGACTTTAAAGAATTTTTTGTTATTACGGATAACATAAACTGAGGCTTATAATTTTAGAAAAAAAATACACAAAAAGTCAAGTGGCTTAAGATATGTTGAGTTTTATATATTCAGTTCAGATTTTCCGTATTTTTCAAAAAGTCATATTTCGTAGTCTGCGAAATTTTTAAAATTTTACCTTTACGTTGTTTTAACCAAATTGCTAAAATTTAAATTTAAACTCTTAAAAATACAGCTTTAGTTGCCTACAAAAGAATAAAAAAATTTAATTTATAACGCATTTAATAAATTTGTTTTTAAAGAGAATGGACGTGTTTTTCTAAGCTATGCAGTTGTATTTAAATCGAATAATTTCAATACATAATAAATATTTATACTAAACTTTATATTTACAGCACTATCTTTTCATAATAATACAGTGCTTATTAACATTAATATAAATAAAAGTTAAAAATTTAAAAATATAAAATTAAATTAAAAAAAAAATAAATAAAATAAAAACCAAATCTTAAAAGACAATACATAATATCATTTTAATTTCTCTTTAAAGAGAGCTTAAAATTGTAACTAATGCAGTGTTGCCACTTTTTGAATAATTATTCAAAAACGGGACTGTTTACACATTCGTTGGATAATTTTTGAATAATGACATTTTTGTGTAGTTTTTGTGTAATTTTACTTTTTACAGAAATTTCCGCAAATTTTTAAAAATACAGTAAGTTTTTGAAAGTTAACAAAAATTAGTCGATATATAGACGAAACGAGATTGTCTGTGAACCATTTACCACAAATCTCCAGTTTCTGGTGAATGATTTTGTAAATTTGTTCAACACTAAACCGAGTATAGAAAAAATCAAAAATGGTGCTATATATTTTTTTGTTTTGTTTAACGCTTCGTCTTTTGTTTATTTTTTGCGAAAATAATTGTCAAGCTTCTTTTAAAAATTCTCTTGGTTTGCAAGACCATATAAAAATGCAGCAAACGAGTGGGAAAATTTGGGTTTGTTATGATTGTTGCTTTCTAATCTCTGAAATTTTTTTGGCTGTAGTTAACATGACACTGGGCCTTGACCAGACGAACATTTTGTGAACGCAGCAAGGTGGAGCAGAATCAAAATATTTTAGAATTCGGTAAATTCAACATGATCCAGATTTCAACAGAATCGCATTAAATTTTTGAAAAAAAATATCGGTAATTGTTATACTTTTTATTTGGTTAAAATTTGAGGAGTATGGGAGAGAATAATTAGCAAGTAAGTAATATTTTTGCATGCAACGCATCTGAATGAAGTACCCTTTCTGAAAAAACATAAATGCTTTTTCTGAAAGAAGCTTTTAATGTGGATAAAATACCATTTTATTAATATTCAAATTTAAAAGCACGCAATTTTAAGCCTGAAAAAGATATTGCATTGAAATTCCCTTTAGTTAGTAGACTAATTTTTTATATTTTTCAGGGAAATTGGCCTGGATTTACTTTTGCAGAAGGCAAAAACTCAGACCAAGTTATAACAAAAATGCAAAATTTTAATTTTAAAATGCAAATAACTTTTGCACATTGGAGATGACAAAATGCCAAGTCTGTAAAAATCGGTTTATATATAGAAAAAATGAAAAACTTTGGTAAGAAATGGCGAAAAAATTTTCAAAATATTTTTATTGTTCCCCACTGTGCTCAGGAAAGTTTATTTTGAAATTATATAAGAAATCATAATTTTTTGTGTAATTTCATATGGTTTTGGATAATTTTTGGCCTACAACTGTGTAATCTTTTCTTTTACTGGTGGCAACACTGAACTAATGCCTAGCTTAAAGTATATTAATACTCCCAATAGAAAAAACAAAACAAAAAAATTAAAAAGAAAACAAAAAAACACTAAAAAAATTGATACAACACAAGAAATGGATACAACACAAGAAATATATAACACACTAGATATTAATGCCACAACTACAACAAATACGTCAAATACTCCCGCGCAAAAAAGAGTAAGAGATGTTTTGCAAAACTCTTTTATTGGTAATGCCTGCAAAACTCCGAGATTAACAAACACTGAATCTCCGTTAAAATTTATAATAATGGACAAACGTTTCGAAAAACTCACTAAACAATTAGAAAAAACGATACATGATAAGTTTAATGAGTGTAAAGCAGTGTTGCCACCAGTAAAACAAAAAAATACACAGCAGTAGGTCAAAAATTATCCAAAACCGTACGAAATTACACAAAAAATTAATATTTTTATTAGTTTAAAATAATATTTTTTTTTATATTATGTGGCTCTTTGAACTCTCCTGCACACAGTGGGGCAGAATCGAAATAATTTGGAAATAATTCAGCCACTTCTTACCGTCTGGTTGGATTGCTATCAAATTTCACAAGGTCATAGAGTTAAGTTTTGACCATTCAGCTCCAAAGAAAGCCACCTCTAAAATGTGAAAATTTCGAAAGCTTGCCATTTGCCGATATATCTACAGATTCTAAAAACGTAACATAAAATTATATTCGGCAGAAAGTTGGCAAATGGTGTTTGAATTACAATCTTATAATATGTGCTAAATTTGGAAAAAAAATGGGTTAATATTTATTTAGACACAGTTTACCTACAAAGATCATATAAAAAGTCAATTATAGAGTGCCAGTTGTAATAAAAATAGCCTCTGCATGTTAACGAAGACTGAATTTATGAATTACTTAAATATATTTAAATCTGCTCAACTGTGCTGCTGTAGGAAAATTTTTGTCTGATCAAAGCTCAGTAACTGTTACAAAAACTTTGGAAATTACAAGTTTTTTTCAGTCATGAGAAAGTCTTAATCATAATAAACCCAAATTTATTTTGTTTAATTCGTTAATTTCAAATGGTCATGACAAAAATAAATATTTTGCATTTAGTTTGACAATAGTTTTCTCAAAAAACTAACGAAATATGGGGTTTATATACAAATAAAATATAAAACAGCATGTTTTACTTCGTCTAACTAAATTGGGTTTCGTGTAAAAATTTACAAAAATTCAGCAGAAACTGGAAATTTCTGGTAGATGTTAAAAAACAAACTCATTTTATCTACTGTTGGACTTGAAAGCATGGAATTTAGTAAATTTTTCAGTAAAAAGCGAAATTACACAAAAACTACACAAAAATGTCATTATTCAAAAATTATCCAAGGAATGTGTAAACAGTCCCATTTTTTAATAATTATTCAAGAAGTGGCAACACTGGTGTAAAGATGAACTCTTATCTGAATTCAATAACTCTTATCTGAATTCAATAGAAACAGTCGCGGTAAGCATTAAAAGTATGCAAGATGAAATTAAATTATTAAAAACTGAAATAAGCCGTCAAGAAAACAAAAATGTGTCTTGTGAATTACGTATAAATGAAATTCCTTTTAATATAAACGAGAATTTGTTTGAAATTTTTGAAAAAATTTGCTACACTATCAAAATATCTGTTCCTGCAATTAAAACAATTTATCAATTACAAAATCAAAACAATAAAAATAAATCGAATTCTAAAGATGCGGTGATTATTGTTAAAATGTGGTCCCCATACGACAAAAACTTTTTCTTGAAATCATTCGCCAATTTTCGAAAAATAAATAAAGGTTTTTGTTTTCGCTTAAGTCATATAGGAGAAAATTCCGATAATAAATTTTTCTTAAATGAAAACCTCACTGCAACAAACTTCAATATTTTGATAATCGAATCCACAGTGCATTCAGTATGCGTGGATTGGTTTACGTAAAAAGGAATGCCAATGACAACCCTCTGCAAATTGATGAATTAAAGGAACTGAACGAGTTATTTCATGCACCATTTTCCGATGTCATTGAGGACCATGCTGATGCTTCTTAATGTAACTTTTATACGCATCTTTAAATTACGTTTATTTTTCACATTTTTAAAAATTTTACGTTTATTTTTCAAATTTTTTAAAATTTTATTTTTCAAATTTATTTTTTTTATATTTTATGCAACATGTAAAATCATTGTCGATTTTAAAATATTACCGAAATTAATTGTTTTAATACTTAACTTTTTATCGATTTTATTTACTATTGATTGGTGCGTTACATTTATATATTTAATTGTTTTTTTTAATGACCAATAACAATAGAATTCGTTCTAGAGATGGAATTGCTAGTATGGTTAATATCTTGGCTAAACAGAGATCAGGTATTAAAATCTGTCATATAAATGGGCAAAGTTTACAGGGCAAAATTGATGAATTCAGATATATATTTGAAAATTCTGGTATGGATTTCATATGCGTTTCTGAAACTTGGTTTGACTCGAATACAACAGATTTATCCATTTCTTTGCATGGTTACAATATACGCAGAGTTGATAGAGATTATGGCTACGGTGGCGTGGCAATTTATATAAAAAAAGGTATTACATTTAGTGTTAAATGCACCTCCAAAGATGCTGATAGTTTGGAGGAATCACTTCCGTAAAACTTTGTAGAGTACCTTTTTATTGAGATTAATAGTTTAGGAAAGAAGTTACTTGTGGGAAGCGTATATAGGCCAAATAGAAATATACCGACTTATCGCTTCATTAAAACTCTGGAGACTTTTACAGTTTTATATGAAGATGTCATAATAGCGGGTGATTTTAACTCTAATTTATTGGTAGATAGTGGTCTTTCTGATAACATGGTTTCACTCGGACTTTTTATACCAAATACAACTATACCTAAGCACTTTACTGCGACAAATAGTACACTATTGGATCTGCTTTTCAAGACACAATCTTATTTTCATGACATATAAATTTGAATTGTTGGCAACTGAACAATTTATCACTTACCGTGACTTTAAGAATATCGACTTCGTGACCCTGGAAGAGGAGTTTTTTAAAATAGACTGGGATTATTTAAACCACATTATCGCAGTGGATGATCAGCTTTTATTTCTAGAGGAGAACATAAGTTATCTGTTTAATCAAACAGTACCTTTAAAAACTAAAATTGTTAGCCAAAAGAAAAAACTCTGGCTTTCTTCCACCATTAAAGAATCAATGTATCGAAGAGATTTTACATTTTCTAGGTGGAAACGTTTTAAAACTACACAGCTACAAGAAGAATATCGTACTGCTAAAAAAGAAACGAATAAGCTGATAAAAAAGGCCAAATCTGAATTCTATGCCGAAAAATTATCGAATGCTGTAGGATCCAAGAAGACATGGCAGACGATTCGCGAAATTGGAATTGGCAAATCTGGTACGCAAGATCCTTGTCCAATTGATGCCGACATTGCAAATAAAACTTTTTTAAATATACCAATGGTAGAAGCTGATTGTAACTATTATAGAAACATACACCCAATTTATGATTTTACAGAAAACAATAGGTTCTTCTTTACTGGCATAACTGAGCGTGACGTTTTATCAAGTTTCTTATCGATAAAATCTAATGCTGTTGGAGTAGATGGAATTCATCAAAAATTTTTAAAAATAATATTACCTCAACTACTTCCTCGTATAACATTCTTCTTTAATTAAATATTTACAACTGGTTGCTTTCCTACTAATTGGAAAAATGCGAAAATCGTACCAATACCTAAATCAGGCACTGATTACAGACCCATAGCTATTTTACCGTTTCTGTCTAAAGTCTTCGAAAGGCTGATGCACAATCAAATGATTACCTTCTTAGATAATAATAATTTGCTTTCATCTCGTCAATCTGGGTTTCGAAGGAAACACAGCTGCATAACAGCGCTAGTTGATGTTGCGGAGGAGATAAGAAAAGAAGTTGATGATGGTAAAGTAACTTTTTTAATTCTATTAGATCATTCGAAAGCTTTCGATACTGTTGACCACGGCATCTTATGCTACAAATTACAAAATATGTTCAATGTTTCTTCAACTGCAACACGTCTTTTTTCGTCTTATCTTAGTAACAGATATCAGTACGTTGAAACCTCAACCGGAAAATCTGTGTCACTAGCTGTTACAAGAGGCGTTCCGCAAGGATCTATATTAGGCCCGCTCTTGTTTTCATTATACTCTAACATACTGTAAAGTTAGAATGTATGCTGACGATGTTCAACTTTACATTAGTTGCAATGAAACCTTGCTTGATCAGTGTGTAAGAACTTTGAATTTGGAACTTAATCGCATTCATGTGTGGGCAACGGCTAATGGTCTGTTGATTAACCCTAAAAAATCTAAGTGTCTTATTATACAAAAACGATTAGCGAAGAAAAGAATTATTCCCAACATTTCAATAAATAATCAACGTATTGAAATTGTAAGTACCGCTAAGAATCTAGGAATCTTTTTTAATAATACCCTTACCTGGTCTGATCATATTAAATATGCATGTGGTCGAACTTTCTCCATGATAAGAACACTCTGGCGAACCCAACACTGTACACCATTAAAAATTAGAATACTGCTTGCTAAAACTAACCTTATTCCAATTTTGTTGTACGGGTGTGAACTCTTTGCCAGTTGTGACTCAATAAGTGAAAATAAATTAAACGTCGTTTTCAATAATATCGTTCGCTATGTATATGGTTTAAAAAAACGTGCACGAGTTTCTGCGTTTTCCAAAAAATTATATGGCCTCAGTCTCAACGATTTACTGAAAACTTGAATTTTGACTTTCTTACATAAAATCATTTATTTGCATCAACCTTTACATCTTTATGAGAAACTAATTTTTTCAGACCCTATTTGTAGGGGTAAAAGACTGAAGGAATTTAAATATAAAAGCCTTATATCAACTTGGCAATTCTATATCAATGCCATCCATCTCTGGAACTCAATTCCTTATTGTTATCAAATCTTAAGTAACGCACTGCGGTTCAAAAAAACCATAATTACCTATTTTTCAAACGTATTTGATTAAATTAAATTATTTTCTTTTGTATTATGTTTATAATTTTTCAAATTGTTAGTTTAAAAAAAAAAACAAAAAAAAAAATTATAATTTTTTTTTTATTTTTTTTTTTTTTTATTATTATTATTTGTGCCTTTGCTATTATAAACATAGACAACTTTTTGAACTTATAAATGGCTTATAAATCGAATTTTTCATACAGAGATCATTTTAAAAACGTGTTACAAAATTTTGAAATTATTATGCATAGGTACCATATTATATATATGTTTGATTACTTTATTTTTTCTTCATAATTAGTTCTTAAGTTATTAAATTATAAAAAGTATATTTAACGAATAATCAGTTCTTCACTGCAATATAAGACTTTAAGTCTTGTGTGTGGAACAACAAAATAAATAAATAAAATAAATAAAAATAAAAAATATCCCACAAAGGTCTCGAACGGCTTATTGCCTTTATTCGAGTGAGAAATTCAATCAAATTTTAATAAATATTTTGAACGTGTTAGAACACGTATTTAATTTGTATACATATTTAATTATTTTAAAACAATTCTATTAATGTCACAAGAAAACCGAAAAATAACCGAAACCGCGGTTTTTATAATTTTTAAAAACCGAAACCGCGGTTTTCAAATTTTTCAGTTTTTAGCAAACTCTAACTGGACCTCACCTATTTTGATTATCTGAAAATATGCATTAAAAAACTTAATCCGCGATTTACATTCTGCAAACTAAACACCAAACTTTGGTGTATGAAATTGGTATTATAGTCTCTATATTATGATTTAAAAAACCACATTTAAAATATTACAAAATAATGGCGGAACGCGAAAAATGGCTTTATAATACAAAAAATAGTTTAAAAATTTAATCAGCGATTTAATTTCTTGAAACCAATATAATGGTGCAAAATTGTTCCTCTTTGAAAAATTATTTTTTGCGATTTTTTTTTCTGCAACTATCCTCCAAACTTTTTTGTATGAATTGGGTATTATAGTACCCAGATTATGATTTTAAAAAATACACACTTAAAAAATTGCACAAAACGTTAATTAAAAAACTTAATCAGCGATTTTTGTTCTGCAAATAAATATACTGATGTAAAAATTTTCTTTTCAGCAAATTTTTTTTCCGCTACATTTTTTCGCGATTTTTTTTTGCACTAGCCTACAAACTTTGGTTGACTTCATAAACGCAGTAATGGAAAGCAACAATGCAAACATATGCGTCTACAATGCAAAGCAATACTGCATGGCAACACCGCTTTGTTAAATAATGCGATGACATTTTGAAACGGTTATGAACGCTAATACTGCTTTTCGTCTGTTTTTCACTATATAAATATGTACATAAAGTCATATCAAATCATTGAAAAGAAGCTAAATGTATTTTATTTGTATAAAAATTATGCTAATTTTTAACTTACCATAATATCTCCGTCATTTCAACCGCCGAAAATCACAAAGCATCACAAATAAAAACACTGCACAAATTTGACAAATGTTGCGATTTAAAAGGGTTATCATGCATAAATGAACTCACGGCATTGTCAAAAAAAAAGACAATGACGTTTATGAACACTATGCAATGCAATGTTGCTTTGCATACTGCGTTTATGAAGTCAGTCTTTTTTGTACGAAATGGGTATTACAGTCTCTAGATTATATATTTAACAAAACCGCACCTAAAAAATTGGAAAATATTGTCGGAACGCGACAAAATACTTTATGGTACAAAAATTATATTAAAAAATCTTATCAGCGATTTTCATTATGCAAACAAATATACTGATGTAAGAATTTTCTTTGTTGCAAATTTTTTTCGGCGACTTTATTTCGCGATATTTTTTGCAACTAGCCACCGAACTTTGTTCTATGAATTGGATATTATAGTCCCTAGATTATAAATTAAAATAAACCGCACATAAAAATTGCAAAATAATCGCGCAACGCGAAATAAGACTTTATAGCACAAAAATAAATAAAAAACTTAATCAGCGATTAACAATCTGCAAGCGAATTTAATGATGCAAAAATTTTACATTTTAGAAAATTTTGTTTTTTACGCGATTTTTTTTATTTGCAACAAAAAACTAAATTTTGCAGAAAGTAAAATTTTTGCATCATTGAAGAATGTTAATCGCTTATTAAGTTTTTTATTAATTTTCTGTGCCATAAAGCCTTTTTTCAGGTTCGGCCATAATTTTGAAATTTCTTAGTGTGGTTCTTTAAAATCATAAGGAAAATAATTACATCAGTATATTTGTTTGCAGAATGGAAATCGCTGATTAAGATTTTTAGTTAAAATTTTGTACCATAAAATCTTTATTCGCGATCCGCGATTATTTTGCAATTTGTTAAGTGAGGTTTTTTAAATTTATAATCTAGGGACTATAATACCCAATTTATAGAACAAAGTTCGGTGGCTAGTTTGCAAAATATTTGTTTGCAGGATGAAAATCGCTCATAAGATTTTTTAATACAATTTTTGTACCATAAAGTCTTTTTTCGCGTTCCGCCAATATTTTTCACTTTTTAGGTGCGGTTTTGTTAAATATATAATCTAGAGACTATTCGTACAACAAAGTTTGTAGGCTAGTTGCAAAAAAAAAAATCACGAAAAAATGTAGCGGAAAAAATATTTGCAAAATTAAAATTTTCACATCAGTATATCAGTTTGCAGAACGAAAATCGCTGATTAAGTTTTTTAATTCATTTTTTGTGCCATAAAGCTTTTTTTCGCGTTCCGCGATTATTTTGCAATTTTTTATGTATGGTTATTGAAAGTCATAATCTAGGGACTATAGTAGCCAAATTATAGACCAAAGTTCGGTGGCTAGTTGTAAAAAAATCGCGAAATATAGTCGCGAAAACAAAATTTGCAAAAAGAAAAATTATTATATCAGTATTTGTTTACAGAATGGAAATCGCTGATTAAGATTTTTAGTTAAATTTTTGTACCATAAAATCTTTTCTCGCGTTACGCGATTATTTTGCAATTTTTTAAGTGCGATTTTTTTAAATTTATAATCTATGGACTATGCTACCCAATTCATAGAACAAAGTTCGGTGACTAAATAAAAAAACACGCGAAAAAAAATTGTAAAAAGGAAAATTCTTACATCAGTATATTTGTTTGCAGATGAAAATCGCTGATTAAGTTTTTTTATTAATTTTTTTTGCCATAAAGCCTTTTTTCGCGACCCGCCATTAATTTGCAATTTTTTGAGTGCTGTATTTAAAATTCGTAATCTACGAAATAACACTCATTGTAACAATCTTCAGATCAGCTAAGAACTTTACTGGGAAATGCATAATTTTTAAAAATTCTACACAATTTGTGTAACTTTGTACCGCCAAATCTTTTAGACCGTTTATTGCATCTCAGTAATTTACAGGTATACGCCTGGTACTTTTGTCCTTACTTGAAAATGATTTTCTCGAAAAACATTTTGAATTCGGAACTGCACTTTAAATGCGACTGCAGTTTTGGAAAAAAAAATTGGAGGATATAAATGTATAATAAAAATGTTGGGCTTTTCAATAAAATGCTTTCAAAATTTGATTTAAGGTAATAATAGAACTGAAAATTTCATTCTAAAGTGCAATTGCCAATTAAAAATGTTTTTCTAAAAACTTGTTTTTAAATAAGGATAAAAGTATCATTCATATACCACTCAAATTACTGAGATACAATAAGAAGTCTAAAAGATATGGGTCTCTTAAGTTATGCAAATTATGTAGCATTTTTAAAAATTAAGCATTTTATATTGAAAAATAAGGGGACAGTTTTTAAAAAAATAATTAAAAATATTGCAAATGCGCGGTCCATTTAATTTAGTTTGTAGCAACCTTTCTACAATCTCCGAGTGGGGTCATGTGAATAAGGTCGACTTTAATGCACGCAAGATCCAATGTTGTTTGTTGACCCATAGGGCTGTGGGGTCAACACTGCCGTCTGTAAATATGGGTGATATTGATATTGAGGAATCGGATATTCTTGATGTTCTGGGCATGAAAATTCAGTGTGATGTCCGTTGGAATAAGCATGTTTTCCAAGTGTCGAAAGAAGCATTCAAGTGTCTAGATTTTCTACGTCGCACAAAGAGTTAGAAATGCCTATTTTCTTGGATTAATTAAAAAAAAAATTTTGAAGTGTATAAAATTATACATCACTTGTCACTAAAATTAATGTCAAAAGTGTTCTGGTGTTTTTGTAATGAAACTTAAAAGTCAAACTTTATTGAAATTTTTGTGCAAAAAGGCTAAAAAAAGTGAAAAACTTCACGTTGTAAATTTTTATTTATTTGAAAAAGTATTTCAAAAGTAAAAAACCATCAAGCTCAGGTTATTTTGCAAATATTTCGTTAACATTTGTGTAACAAATTGTGTGTGAAAGTGTTGTATTTTTTGTTATTTATATTGGAAGTGCAAGAAAAATTCGAATTTTAAGTGGATATATAGATATCATTCGTGTGCATTCGTGTGGTAATTTTTACCTTATTTTAAAGATGACATAAATCACTATTATATTACAAAATTTTACGCTGTCCTATTGTGCCTTTTAGAAGCTATGCTTTTTTTTATAGAAGCAGCAGTCAAATTACCAAGAAATCACATTGATCTCGCGGCTGCTGTTGTTGTTTATGTTTTGTTGTTTTTAATGTAAGTGTTTTTTCATTTTATTTGTTCTCTTCTTTTCAGTTTATTAATAATATTGTTTTTTTTTTTAATAATATTCTTTGATTTAACAAATACTGATAGTGTTGTGCAGTTGCAAGTAATCGGGTAAAGGGCATTTTTTAATAAAAGGTTGTTTTTAAGTCAAAATTTATGGTGTTTTCTTTTCTGACAAAAATGTTGCATTTTTTTGCACTTTGCTTTTGAATTGCCTTTTTTGTATTCTTTTCTAAATTAAGGGTGATATTCTGAGAGAGCATCGTGTTCTTTTCTAAAAATGTTGTCTTATAAAGTGTAAAAGTGCAACATTTTCCGCCCTCAAAAAATTTACGGGGTAGAGCGTTGCCCTGTTTTTTTTTTCTTTTCATCAAAGTTATGTGTATATACTGCAATGTTGTTTGCAACAAACTCGCAACTTGGTGGCCTAGGGGGTACTATCCTGGCTTCTGATGCAGAGGGTCGCAGGTTCAAACCCCGGTTGGACCACAACATTTTTTTTTCATTTTATTTTTTTTTTTATAAAATTTTATTTTTTTATAAAATTTAATTTTTTTTTATAAAATTTTTTTTTATAATTTTTTTTTTTTTATAAATTTTTTTTTTATAAAATTTTATTTAGTTTTTTAATAATTTGCTCTGTTATTACCCTACGGGGAAAGGGACCGGTCCCAGATGACACGCAGGATATATCCCAAGGGGGCGGAGACTGGTCGTTGATCGGTATTTTTGTTTGAAAGAGACATATCACTTTAACATGGCGTTGTCATTGCCCTACGGGGAAAGGGAGCGGTCCCAGATGGCACGCAGGATAGGTCCCAAGGGGGCGGAGACCGGTCGCTGATCGGTCTTTTTGTTTGAAAGAGACATATCACTTTAACATGGCGTTGTCATTGGAAATGACCAATTGCCACAGTTTAGACACATTGTAGCAGTAAGGTGGTGTGTCTAAAAATAGCTTTTCAAATAAACTAATAAAAAATTAAGAATTAAAAATAATCTACTTGGCGTCGAAGTAGGGCTCGATAACACAACCTTCTGCTTGTAAGCCAAACGCTCTACCGTTTGAGCTAACGTTGCTTATGCGTGATGGCTGGCTGATGGTTAAGTTATGTTTTTCGTTTCTGTTCAAATAAAAAAGACAATGAAAAACAAACACATACACAGCAAATAAAAAAACATGGCAAAGAAAAAAATAGAAAAGAAAACAACATTAACACACACACAAATATGGTGGAAGTGCCTTGAATATGCCCCCGATTGACCGGTCATGGGATAGGTCCCTTAATGGCAGTTGACTTGTTTTTTTCGTTGGCCAAAATTAAATTAAAAAATCAATTAAAAATTAGAAAATTACCTCAAAACTGATAATATAAATAAAAATTTAAAAAATTCCCCTTAAGTTACAAAGAAAAGTTAAATGAAATACCAATTGTTAAAACTAAAACAGCTTTAACATTAAAAAAACGTTGAAAATACAAAACTTAAAATTTCTTAGCAAAACATTATAGAAATTTAAAATAAGAGCTAAAATAAGTACATCGTGAAAAAATAAAGTTAAAAATAAATAAAAGAGTAAAATAAATAAAAAATATTTTTAAAAATATGCCGCGAATTGGTTTTTATTTCGGTATTGGTCAAGTTTTTTTAAAAGCAACAGTGAAAATAACGGATCAGAAAATAATTAGAAAATTAATTCATTTTCTTTTGTTCATATTTGTACTATTTTAGTAATATGCCTTCGGTTGACCGGTCACGGGATAGGTCCTTGGAGGGCAATTGACTCCTCATTCCCCGTAGGGAACATGTGTGTATGTACAAATAAGTGATTTTATTGTTCTATTCTGATCGGAAAAATGTAGCATTTTATTGGGATGAGGGCAACATTTTTAAAATTTTATGTTGTTTTCTTTTCTGAAAAAAAATGGTGCCTTGTTAAAGTGTAAAATTTTTAAAATGTTACCCTAACCCCAATAAAATGCTACATTTTTCCAATCAGAATAGAACGATAAAATCACTTATTTGCATTTTTCAAAACACATGTGTATGTATATATTGTTGTTTCATGTATATGCAATATTGTTTACGCTAGTTACTACTATATGATAGCCTAGTGGTTGTGATGCTTGCCTTTTGCTCGGGATGGCCAGGTTCAAATCCCATCCAAGGTGAATTAATTTTTATATACTACTCTCTTTTTCTTTTTTCAATTTAGAAGTTTTCCTCCATATTAAAAAAAAAATTGTATAATTTTTTTTATTTATTGGTAGCGTAAAAACTAGTAAATACTAAATAAAACAGAGCAAATTATTAAAAAAACTAAATAAAATTTTATAAAAAAAAAAATTTATAAAACAACAATTTATAAAAAAAAAATAAAATTTCCCGAGTAAAAAAAAATTGATCTCGCGCAATATCTAATCATATCCAATTTGATATTGTTTAAGATCTGCTGTAATATCTAGCTGATCCAATTAGATCTCAAAATTAGGTGTATCCAATCATATCGTATTAGATCCCATTGTACATATGGCGATAAACTAAGAATAAGTTATATCTCAAAATTGGGAGGTCCAATGATATCTTTGTGGATGAACCTAGATCTAATTTGATCCGAAAAATGGCGGATCCACCTATATATTTGCGGATAAAATTAGATCTAATTTTATCCGAAAAATGGCGGATCGAATTAGATCCAGCTATATATTTGTGGATAAAATTAGATCTAATTTGATCTCAATTTTGGCAGATCGAATTAGATCCAGCAATATATTTGTGGATAAACTTAGATCTAATTTGATCCGAAAAAGTGGCAGATCGAATTAGATCCAGCAATATATTTGGGGATAAACTTAGATCTAATTTGATCCGAAAAATGGCACATCGAATTAGATCCAGCAATATATTTGGGGATAAACTTATATATAAATTGATCTGAAAAATGGCAGATCAAATTAGATCCAGCAATATATTTGGGGATAAACTTAGATCTAATTTGATTCGAAAAATGGTAGATCGCAAAAATTGGTTAATCTAATTATATAAAATTAGATTTAATACAAAAAGCGGCCCTATGTTCCACTGGGAATTAAAGGATTAAATATATATTAGACAAAAATAATTCATTTAAATATCACTCAGATTGCATTAAACGGTCACTTCTATTGAAATTATTTCTTGATTATCATTTTGTCACATCCAATTTTATATAATTAGATAAATTCGTTTTTCGCATCGTATTTCATCATATTAGATCCAAGGTGGATCTAAATTACTGCAGTGCGATCCACCATTTTTCGAATAAAATTTTATTTTGGCCGGCATCAAAAATATATATGATTGTATGTTGTACTTCATTAATTTTTTTAATAGGGTATCCACAGAAATGACAGATAAAAATAGATCCCGCATTATATTTGGGTACTATGTAAGATCTTCATTTATTTGGTATTAAATAAGATCCTAGCCAGATATTGCCAACTGTTCAAAAAATAACACACTGGCAGAGCACTGATTTTATAAAAATTACAATATTTTGTTAAAATAAGGTTTAAACTCAGAAGGTCTAGAGTTTAGCCGTTCACGGCTATGCATTTTTTTTTTATAAAATGAATTTCTTTTTATAAAATTATAATTTTTTTTTCTATAAATTTTTTTATAAAGATATATATTTTTTTATTAAATTGAATTTTTTTAATAAAATAATTTTATTTACAACTTTTTGACGCTCTACACCATTTCCAAGTGTATCAATTGTTTTTAAGATGTATCAATTGTGTTTCAGAAATAATTAATTGTATTTTAGAACTTATGAATTATTTTTCGGATTTATGAATTGTTTTTCAGAACTAAGTAGTCAATTGAATTTCAGTTTTATCAATTGTATTTTAGAAATTATTAACTGTATTTCCGAAATTCACAACTGTATTTCATAAATTATCAAACTGTATTTCAGAAATTATCAATTGTATTTCAGAAATTATGAAATTTATTTAAGGAATTTTTCTCTATTAACTATGAAATACAATCAACAAATTCTGAAATAGATTTGATTATTTCTGAAATACAATTAATAATTTCTGAAATACATTCGATAATTTCTGAAATACAATTATAATTTCTGAAATACAATTAATAGCTTCTAAAATACAGTTAATATTGTATTTTCTGATGAGTTACCATATATGACAATATATTGTTTAAATGGCACCATATATGATAATATATGGTTTAAATGGCACCATATATGGTAATATATTGCTTAAATAACACCATATGTAAATATATATGGCACTATATATAGTGGCATATATTATCACATCTGGAATTGTATTAAAAATTTTGATCATGTGGTACCATATATGACCATATATTGTTTAAATGGCATTATATATAGTAATATATGGTTTAAATGTCACCATATATGGTAATATATTGTATAAATGATACCATATATCAATATATATGGCACCCCGGTGAAAAATGTTCATATACGCTCAAACATGTTCATATATGGTTTATGTATGGACACATATGAACAAATATGGATTTTTTATGAACATATATGGATTTTATGTGAACATACATGGAAGTATATGTGATTCCATATATGGAAAAAATTTCATATACAGACATATATGGAAGCATCTGTTATTTATACTATATGGAAATGGCACTCATATATGGACAAATATGAAAGTATATGTTATTCAATTTATGCAAAAGGGACTTGTATATGAACATATTTCGAAGAATACATTTTTCCATATATGTAAAAGGAACTCATATTTGGATAAATATGGAATTATATTTAATGCCATGAATAAAAAAAGGAACATATGTAGCGCCTAATTTGAATGTCATACATAAATTTATATCTATCGTACAACCTTATAATAAAGGACAGCAACGTTCGCATGTATTCGCATATATTTAATAAATGTATAAGTTCATATATGTCCATATATGAACATATACTGAGGTGTTACCTCATTTTTCGGATCCATTCATATATGGTTGAACCATAAATGTTCATATATGGACATTTTTCACCGGGACTATATATAGTAGTATATATTATCATATCTGGAACGGTATTAAAGATTTTGTTCATAAGGTACCATATATGACCATATATTGTTTAAATGCCACCATATATGATAATATATGGTTTAAATGGCACCATATATGATAACATCTAGTTTAACTAGCGCCATATATAGTTATATATTGTTTAAATGATACCATATATAATTATATATTGCTAAAATGCCACCATATATATTAAGATATAGCTCTATATATAACTATATATGCAATAAGATCAGCCATGCTATGTAATATATAATCATATATGCCATATCTAATATTATAAAAGCCGATATCTAATTAGATGAAATTATATATGGCATAAAATAAGGAAAAAATTTGGAAAAAGACGTCATATATAATTATATATGGATATACATAACGACATGTCTAATTATATATTGTAATATATGCCACATATGATTATATATAATTTTTTTTACTCGGGTTTATAAAAAAAAAAAAAAAATTTTATATAAAAAAAAATAAAATTAAAAAAAAATGTTGTGGTCCAACCGGGGTTTGAACCTGCGACCATAGTATAATATAGTAGCTTTACTCATTTTCTGTCATTTGAAAAAATGAAGTAGTGTTTGTAATTTTACTTGTACATACGGTTCTTAATACCACTACAACTAAATGAGATAGGGACAAGCTCTCAATTTTTTAATGAGTGGGGCTACTATAGTATACTATGCCTGCGACCTTCTGCATCAGAAGCCAGGATAGTACCCCCTACGCCACCAATTTGCGAGTTTGCTGGCAAACAACATTGCAGTATATACACATAACTTTGATGAAAAGAAAAAAAACAGGGCAACGCTCTATCCCGTAAATTTTTTGAGGGCGGAAAATGTTGCACTTTTGCACTTTATTAGACAACATTTTTAGAAAAGAACACGATGCCCTCTCAGAATATTACCCTTAATTTAGAAAAGAACACAAAAAAAGCAATTCAAAAGCAAAGTGCAAAAAAATGCAACATTTTTGTCAGAAAAGAAAACACCATTACACTTTACAAGGCAACATTTTTTACAGAAAAGAAAACACCATTAGGGACACGGTTTTGGCTATAACTCAGAGACGAATCGAGATACTACCTTAAATTTTTCACACAAATGTAAAAGTGTGCACTCACAATATTTTATCTGTAAAAACAACCTAAAATATATATTAAATTAATGGAAAACACAATTAAAAAAATGACTACTGATTTTTCATTATATTCAAACCATTTTGCTATTTATTTTCAAATATTGTTTAAACAATCCATAAAAGAAATAAAAATAATTGAAAAGTCTATTAAAACAATTATCAATTTTTAACTGACAAAACATAAAAAAACGATTTCTACTCGTAAACCTTGTATACCTGGTATATTTATGGGTTTAATGTCAAACTCCATTCATAAAAAATATGGTTTGTATTTATACAAGGTTTAAAAGGAATTTACGAGTTTATATGAAAACCCCTAATATGTTTCAATCTATTTTACTTGGTTCTTCAATTGAAAACAAACTTTACCTATTACTTTTTAAATAAACCTCAATCGGTTATGGAAAATATATTGTGAGTGTGTTTAACAATAATCATATATTTTTTTAAGAATTTTAAAAAATGCGAATTTCGAACTCAAGACCCCAAGAAATGACCTTTGACCCTTCCATGAAAAAAATCGATATGCATACCGTTTTAATGTACCCTTTAAAACGGTATGCATATCGATTACCTAATAAATAATACCAAAACGAATTTTATACCTTGAATCGTTTTTAAGTTATTGTCGATTTTGTAATCATACTTTAGTCAAATTTTGCGGTTTTTTTCAATTTTAGTGACGTCATATTTCGGAAATCGAAGAAAATGTATGCATCGTTGATCTCTTTTAGTGTACCACACTACATGTCGAGTTTCATTCAAGACGGAGATGGTAAATCCGAATGGTGTGTTGAGTTGATGTGTTTTCACCCATATATAAAAATTTTTGACTTTTTCTTTCCAAATTGGCTTTTATATTTAAATCGGACTTCGTCTTATATATAAATTTTTTTTCTAAAAAAACCTTAAAAAATTTTGAAATTTTGAGCGACTATATTAACAAAAGTTATTGAGATTTTGATACACACTTAAGTTTAAAAAACAGGGCATAAAACTGTGTAGTGGGGTTTCTTTTGGAGCTATAGTTACTAAATTATATATTTTTTATTGAAATAATGGTTTGACAAATAGAAAAAAGTAAAATCGCGAATTGTGCAAAGTCTAGAGCCAATTTGAATAAACTGATTGCAGATTCGAAATCAGAACCCCCTAGTTATCCTAAATCCACTGCAAAGTTTTGCGACTTATAAATATTGTCTTATTTTGTAGAGCTGTTTAAGCTCAAAGTTAACTTATGCATTGAAGACATATTACACATGCACTGACTTGTTATATCTTAATAATTAAAATAATTTGAAATTCATAAAATAATTAATTTAAAATTTTCACACATGCACTAACATGAAATCATGTGTTGTTTTATTGCCAAATATACTAAATCCAAACAAAGTGCAGCGACACAAACATGTGATGTACAAACAACTTTAACAAGAACGACAACGGCTAACAATGGCAGAAAAATCTCAATAATGATCCCAAAGAATGATAAGCATACTTTCATCATGTTTCAGCACCTGTTGTAAGCAAATACACAAAATGTTGCAACAGACAAATATACTCTGTCTGTGTATGTTTAGGTGTGCAAATTAATTAAAGCATACATTTATGTACACTTGTATCCATGAGTAAATTAATAAGCCCAGCAAAACCTTGGTAATATGTGGATATTATTATGAATATTACCAGGTAATATATCAAACCGCTTACTCTTGCATTACTTGTAATACCAAATTCTTACGTTTGGATATTTTATTGGTGTAAATAATTCGTTTTTATATAAAATTTTAGAAATTAACCCCTCAATTCATAAATGCTTTGTAAAGTTATAGCAGGTTTACCTCCTATAATTTTACAAAGCGTTTATGAATTTAGGGGTAAATTTTTTGTTAAAAATTTGTAAATTTAAAATTAATATTCGGTTTTAATTATTATTTTGACCGCAATTCAAAATACCTATGTGAATCAGGTTACATCAAACAGTATTTTTTATTAATTGGAACGCATGTTTCGACCAATTTCAAAATTTTTGAAACTTGCAGTCAGAAATTAAAAAAGCTTCATTGGTCTATTTTGTCCCCAGGACTCTAAGGGTGCAAGATTTTTTAAATAAAAATAAAGATAATTATAATCTGATAATATTTAATTGATACTTTTTGGCAAATTTTCTTTACAATTTTTACAAAATAATTAATTTTTTAAAATGTGTTGGAAAGGAGTCGCTTTCCATATAAACCCCGAATTATCATTTTTTAATTTATTAATTTTTATTATTTTTTGCCTTTACCCTACTACAAAAAAATTATATGACTTTTGATATTATATATAAGTATATCCGAAAAATGAGAACATCTAATTGTATCACATTTGATAGTATTATGATCATATTAGATCTAATTTGACACAATTAGATCTAATTTGATGGAATAAGATATGGTTTGATACAATTTTATCCGGATTTTGTCCTCATCCAAATGTATCAAATATAATATTATCATATCCAACTAGATATAATGGTATATAATTCGATACAATTATACATAATTATATGAGGCATATGTAACTATATATAGGTCTATATATAATTGGATATTGTAATATGTTGAAGTATATATTATGCCATATATAACAAGATATAGTTATATATTTAGGATATAATTTCGTAAAATTTTATATAATTATATCTAGGTATATATATTCCAATATATAATTATACAAAATTTTATATGATAATATATTACTACATCAACACTTTTTTACTTGGGTATTTACAACTATTATATTAATAAAATGGCTTTCGACATTTCCAAATAAAGTATTTTAGAAAAATATTTTAAACTAATTAAGAAAAGACGTTTTGTTATTTCTATTAAATTTAATGGTAATTTTCAGTTCCAGACCAAAGTGGGTTAATGATATCCGACGAAACAAAGTTCCGTATCTGCATACAGAAAATAAAATGGTTGGAAATTCTTCTTCTTCAATAACTTTAATTGCAATTACTTAAAATTCGTCATCGCGAAAGGTAAATTTATTTTTGAAGAGAAAATATATACGATTAACTAAAACCATACATGGGACTAATTAATTAGGTGGAATAATTAATTAATGATTTCATTACCATTACATTGATATCAATTGTAATGAAATTATTTTCATTACCATTTTTTTAATTAATGGTAATGATTCTAAAATTTAATTTCATTGATTAATGACAATGATTTTAAATTTCATTACCATTGATAATGAATAAATTAAAAAAAATAATTGCCATTGACAGAAAAATGTAAAAATGGAGTAAAACTCGCTGAAATCGAAGATAGAATATGCTCATTCAGGCTCATGCTCATTTGAAATTAAATATTACTTTCCATTCCATTGTTATTTGAATCCAGGTAAAGTTTAACGGAATTAAATGGATTCTCCTTAATAAATTATGGTTTATAACTTCCCTGGCCAAACCAGTTATTCGTTTTCATTTGTCTAAATTTTTTTGTAAACAAATGGTTTTTAATCAATTGTAATTAGTTTTTTTTATACATTAGTGTAATTTCATTACCATTAGTAATGATTTTTCTAATAAAAAATATTTCATTACCATTAAATGGTAATGGAATTTTTTTCATTGTCATTAGTATGAACTAATGGTAATGAAAATTCAATGGTAATGAAAAATTCCCATGTATGACTAAAACACTGTCACATTAAGCAAAACATTGGATTTTCTAATTATTATTAAAAAAATACCAACTTCTCTATATTACATTCAATACCAACAAACACCAATTTAACGAAGATTTGGACATTTGGATAAAATATCGACAACAAAAATCTATCCAAAGTATTAGTTTTACCAATCAATTTAAAATAGTTTTTGTCATTTTTAGTGCCATTAACGACTAATTTCCATTATTTTGGTAATTATAATTGTTCACAAGAGGTGCTATCTGTTGTATGAATTTTTCGTCCTAACAAAAAACAGAGTTTAGTAGGTTTGAGGTTAAGAAGAAGAATAAACCTTTTCTCCAAAAGTTATAAACACATTAATTTGCAAACCACACTAGATCTAGTTTCTGCCTTTTTTATGTACATGCTTCATCAGTAATTTTCCATCACTCACAATATATTTTCTATAACACTATGGAACATTTTTGGCATTATTGTCTGGGGGTGAGAAATTCCAAGTCAGGGTGATGGTACTAGGTCAGTATAGTAAAAAGGGTTTGGCGTTCGTATGTGTCATTTTTTTATGACCTTTTAAATTTTTTCCTTATCTTGATGTTTTTTCAATTAGTTGTAACATTTTGGCAAAAACGTAGTTTAACATAACTCGAGAACCACTTGTCCGATTTTAATGAAACAAATTTAGAAAAATTTAGAATTACAATTTCTCTAATCTGTTTCTATACCGTTTTCCTATATGTGCAACACTTTCGAAGAAGGGAAAAAAGTATTTTTTGCCTAAAAATTTAAATATTTTTTTTTAAAAATTCATAAAAAATCCAAAATGGAAAAAAGTGCCAAAACTAATTACTTTCGCGTAAAGTCACATAACTCATGAGCAAAAAAAGGCATAGATCATGAAAATCGATGCACGCGTTTCTCATTTATTCACAATTAGGTAAATGTATGAATTTCAAAAATTTGCTAAAGATATGCACAACATTATTTGGAGAAAACATTGACACTCACAAGCCGAACTCTCTCATATTTTTCTACTGTACTAAAAGAGAAATATTGATGTGGCAACACTGGTTCTGTAATGTTCACATAAAACATGCATTGTCATTATACTTCTTCTCTTTCTCACACTGGTTCTGTGATTTTTGTCATTCAACAAGTGCCGACGAACGCGAACAGTAAAAGTGATTTTTCTCCAGTTTTTTAAAAGTGAAGAAAAGAGAACAGAATATGGAACTGTGCAAGCCAGATATAAATAGCTTTTGCTACTGCTGTGGTCAATATGTCTCAACACATAAAAAAAGGGGAAATTTCAGTACTGATTTTGTTCAAACATACGAGATGTACTTCAACCAAAATGTTATAGTGAACGAAAATTGGGTACCAAATATAGTGTGTAAAAGCTGCTACAACCGTCTAATGGATTGGAAAAATAGAAGACGTGAAAGTATGCCATTCGGTATCCCAATGACTTGGACTAATCCTGGCGAAGGTCACAATCCATTAAATTGCTATGCATGTGCGAATAAAGGAGCCGCAAAAAGGATAAGAAAATCGTATAATTACGTTGGTGTTGCAAGTGCCGCAACACCATTGCCTCATTCGGACCACATTCCTGTGCCAAAAGCTTCTAGCCCAGATATTTTCTCTTCTACGACTGCTCCGACATATCATGCACGTGATGATTCCCCATATGAGCAATCAGTATCCAATGAGCCAATTTTAATAAATCAAAATAAGCTTGATTCAATTGTTGCCAAGTTGGAATTAATACAGCATAAATCGGAAGAGCTGGCTTCCATTTTGAAATCAAACAATTTGTTGGCACCCGGTGTGAAAGTCACAGCTTATCGAAGTCGTCAGGCAACACTCCAAAGTTTATTCCTTGTGAATGATGAAAAAACTTCTGCATATTGCCCGGATGTAGGAAAATTGATGGACGCAATGGAAATAAAATATGAAGCAGATGACTGGAGATTATTTATTGACAGTTCAAAACTCAGCTTGAAGGTGGTTTTACTGCATAAATAAAAAACCTTCAGTTCCAATCGCCTACAGTACAGAAACGAAAGAAACATATGATGCACTGGAAAATATTTTAAAAATGGTTAACTACACCAAACATATGTGGCGCATATGCTGCGATTTAAAAGTTGTAGCAATGCTTTGCGGTCTTCAAAGCGGCTATATAAAATATATGTGCTTTTTGTGCGATTGGGACACACGATTTTCCGGTGACCAATATGCATGCCACGGATGGAAACTCAAAGAGCACAGCAGGTTACAAACGGCCAATATTATTCGTGAGCCTCTAGTGCCGAAGGAGAAGATATTGCTGCCTCCACTGCATAGTAAACTTGGAATTGTTAAGAATTTTATCAAAACTGTCGCCAAAAGAGATGAAGTTTTCTTGTGTTTGAAACTAATTTGCCCGAGACTCAGCGAAAGTAAAATTAAAGAAGGTAAGTTATAATATCACATTCATTTCCCATGATTTTCCATCTTAACAAATTAATTTTTTCCAATCAGGCGTACTAAATGGTCCAGATATACGAAAGCTGATTAAAAGTGACGCATTCAACAATATTTTGATTGACGCTGAATTGAATGCATGGCAGGCAATCAAAGAAGTAATAGAAGGCTTGTTGGGAAAGCATCGTTCTAACAACTACGATGTTTCTGTCGCAAGGATGTTAAGAGCATTCTCGGAAATTGGTGTCCACATGTCCTTGAAAATCCATTATTTACATCATCATCTCGACTACTTCAGCAAACAATTGGCTACCGAATCTGATGAACAAGGTGAACGCTATCATCAAGTTGCTATGCCATTTGAAATGAGGTAATACTGATTTTTTATTTTTTCAAACTCATTTTAATAAAACAAAAACTTACAGATATAGAGGCAAAAAGTCGCCGAGTGCAATAATTGCGGAAATTTGCTGGTGGAGTAAGTTAGTGTGGCAAGACAAGGATGATCTTGATGATAAAGAATTTTCAGGAGATGCAGAAGGGCCAACAGTGGAGTCACACATTGACATTATGTGTGGTTCAGAAACTGATGATAGCGATGAATGCGATGCCATTAGTCCCGAACAACCACCATCGAAAAAGTCTAGGCAATATTTATTAAAATAAATAAAAATAAATAAATAAAATAAAAATAAAAAATTATAAAAATGTTTACTTAATTTTTTTAGTAGTTTATGGCCAGAAGTCTGGAGTTATTGGGGAAAATTTATGAAAAAGGCGATAAATGACACTTTTTTGAATAAAAACAAATATCAATATTCTTGTCAAAATGGGATACCTTCACTTAATTGTAAATAAAAGCAGAACGCGTTAAATTTTGTTTATAGGTTATGTGACTTTACATGAAATTAATAACACTTGATCCTTTTTTCCGTTTTGGATTTTTTATGAATTTAAAAAAAAAAATTTTAATTTTCAGGCAAAAAAATATTTTTTTTTCTCCACAAATTTATTTTTACCGGCAAAACTGTTGATTATAAAGAAAAACGTTATATGAACGGATTAAAGAAATTGTAATTCTAAATTTTTCTAAATTTGTTTCATCAAAATCGGACAAGTGGTTCTCGAGTTATGTTAAACTACGTTTTTGCCAAAATGTTACAACTAAGCGAAAAAACATCAAGATAAGGAAAAAATTTAAAAGGTCATAAAAAAAAATGACACATACGAACGCCAAACCCTTTGAGGGTTTTACTATACTGACCTAGTACCATCACCCTGACTTGGAATTTCTCACCCCCCAGATTGGCTGTTGTACTGTGTAACCGATTGAGGTTTATTTGAAAAGTAATAGGTAAAGTTTGTTTTCAATTGAAGAATCAATTAAAATACATTGAAACATATTGTTTAACTTTTTATATTCGTCAATAAAAAACAAACTACAAGAAATATTTATCGTCTGTAGGAGTTGATATTTTCAGTCAAATAATCTATTTTTAGATTTCTATTTTTAGAAAAAATAATTTAAATAATTTCGTTGTTTTCTGTTTTAAAACAAAAAATTCAAATATTTTCGGTTTTCAGTTAAAAATTGATGATTGTTTTAACAGACTTTTCAATTATCCTTTCATTTTTTAATTGTGTTTTCAATTAATTTAATATGTATTTTAGGTGGTTTTTAACGATAAAATATTTTAAGTGTATACATACACTCTAAAACTTTGTCTAGAATTTAGGATCATATTTTGTCTAAATTCTTGTTGAAAAATTCTTGTTGTCTAAAATTATATCAATTTTGTTGTTAAATCAGGTATACTTGTAAGAAAAAAACATAATTTGTCTAATTTTAAGCAAAAATACTAATTTTCTGTTAAAATTGTTCATTTTTAAACAAAATGTGTTTGAAAATTGGCCACATATGCCTAAATAAAAGCAAATTGTTTAATATTAAGCATATCTGTCTAAAAAAACAACAAAAAATGTTTAAACGAAGCTTTATAATAAAGAAGAAGCATTCAAGATTTTTTATTTCAATAGCAAAGTGCGTCATATTTTCTTTGAAGAAAAAAATAAATTTCGTTGTGATAAAAGTATTAAAAAATAATTTTAATTTGTTTTCCATGAAGCTAAAAGGATATACTTAAGTTTCATAATAAATATTAATCATAAAATATTGTTTAAATAAAAAAAAATGTTAGTGTGCCAAATTTGTAAAAAAAAAATTTCAAAGTTTAAGAATATATCATTTGCATTTGTACGCACACAAAGATGAAAAAAGCAGTGCATTTAAGTGTTTGTATTTAAAATGCGGAAAAATATTTACCAATTATAATTCCTATGCAGTGCATTTCACACGGAGTCACACTTCTAAAAGTCGAGTGCGCAAACAAAATTTGCAGTCTCATATTCGTTTACAGAGAAGTTGCTAGCAAGGCGGCAAATAAATTTCCTGATTCTTTTATAGAAAGAGACGGAGAAGGGAACATAATGTCGCATTCTCCTTTTTCCCTCATCGCTACAATGAGAAATCGCAACAATTTTTTAAACACCGCACCCAAAAAGAAATCAGTAGCCTCTAACATGCCTTACAAAAAAAGGCTTTTAAACGCATTTGCCAGAACTTGTGTTAATTTGGAGCCACCACATGCAACTGAAGTCGATGTAGATGTTAATTTTAGGAAACAATTTTTATTGTCAATACATCATAAAAATGAACTTTCTGCAAGTGAAAAAGAAACTGTTAAAAAGTACATGACTGATTGTTTTACAATTCGAAGGAACTTTTTTAACAATTCAGAGCAACCTCCCACCGTCAAAGACATTCTGAACAACTGGCCAATGATTTTGAGAAAATACTGTCTTTACTGTCACTTTAATAAAGTAATGGAGCTGGACGTTGATGTATTTAAAAACAACTTTTATGCATCTACCAATAAAATAAATAATTTTTTCCGGCTTCAACAAAACGCTGAAGAAAAATTAAAAATAAAGGCGATTTGCAAATTTTTTAAGGAGAAAGATACTCTTATCTTCAAAGAATACAAGGTAAATTTAATTTCCTAAAAGCTTATTTAAAGAACCTGATATATATTTGTTTTTTAACTTACAGTTTGGTTCCACATTTGATGAGGTTAGAGATGATATACAAGAATTAACTCCGTTGATATCCATAGTTGGTAAGTATCTTTATCAATATTACTCGCCTACTATGATTTCAAATTTGTTTATATCTCTAGAAACATCAATAGAAGGAGAATCCACTGCCTATATCTGGTTTGAAAAGGAGATTACTTCGACTGAAGAGAATTTTAATTTATTGGACCTTGTTTTGCAGTTGCTTTGCTACTATTATATATTTAACATCGTCTATCCTAAAGATATATCTCAAACCTTTGAATTCCTAATGCGATATTTTTTTAAATTTTATCCATCGCAAATGAGAGGCAAAAAGCTACATATAAATAATTTAAGAAAAATTAATTCTTTAATACACAAGCTAGATAAAATTGTCTAAATATCGTAATATGAATTATAATTTTGGTTTTTAATGAATAAGATGAAAGCTCTCATTTACAAAGAAGTTTCGGTTAATTTAGTTTTTGCATTTACCATTCTTAGTGTTCTATTCTAATATTTTTATATTCTGTTGATTTTTTTGAATTAAATTTAATATTTTAATTTCAAAAATATTCTTTTTCAATAGATATTTGAAATTTTTATCAAAAGGCGACAATATGTTCTATAGTACTTAAAAATAAGAGATTTTATAAATGATTTTTAAACACATAAACTGCCCACTCATTTTAATAGGACAACAGTTTGTCTCTTATAAATATTTGAAAGAAAAATTTATTAAAAAAAACTTAAAAATTATCATATTTTTATTGAAAATAATATAAATATCACAAAAAACTGTTATTTACATTTAAAAGAATGGGCAGATAATTAAAAAAGACATTACTAAAAATGAAGTTAAGTTTATTTTCTCATGACTTGTTCTTTTTAATAAATGTAATTAAATGCAAATATATTATTGAATTTATTTATATATTTTAGATTTATTTATATATTTAATTTTAAAATGTTTCCTTTAATAAAAATGCGTATATATGTACATATATATATGCATTTTTATTAAAGGAAACATTTTAAAATTAAATATATAAAAAAATCTGAAGGGGGAAAATTAGACACAATTTGCTGAAAAGAATTAGACATCTTTTGTTCAAAATTAAACATATTTTGTTCAAAAATCAACAAAATGTTTAAAAAAAGGAGATGTCTAAATTTAGGTCGATAATATTCGGTAAAGTGTTGCTTACTATTATCGACCCAATTTTCAACAAAAGCGGTTTAGAGTGTAGTTATAGAAAAAAAAAAATAAAAATTTTTGGGATGAGATTTGAACCACCACCCTCAAAAATTGAAATTTTGTCAATGCCTGACCTTCCAGACATCTACACCACAACCGACTTGAAAATTATATAAATTAAATTTGAATTTAAAATATTTTGAAATATTTATTTATACAACGAAAAGAAATTTAAACAAACAAATGTACCCAACACACAATTTGAATTTATAAAAATAATTTGAATCTATCGCACGACTAGAAAAACTGAACTTCGTTTTATATCTAAATTCTTTTGTTTGTTTTAACTTAAAATAGTTGAATATTAAATAATAAGCGTGTTCGTTTACTTACTACAAGTAATTTTACTTACTACAAGTAGGGTAGAGGGGGGATCCTTCGCCAGTGGGGCACATACACTAATCCCATTTTTCTCCGATGTTAAGGGAGATAAAAAATTGGAAAAAATATATTTTGTGCATTTTTCAATTACCTTTCCTTGACATCCACTTTGACGAATTTATATCACATGTGGTCGCAGACAGACGTGTTTTTGTGTTTTTTGGGGTGCCAAAAAAATAATTGAAAGCAACTACATTTTGCAATAACTTCCTCAAATCGTGTGATATAATAATAATTTTTCATTATGTTAGACCTATGATCCTAAGCTTTCAGAAAATAATAATTTGATTTTAGTAAATGCTTAAAAAGTGTGAAAAATATTAATTTTATGTTAGTGCCTGTCTCTGGGGCACAATCACCAGATGGCCCCTGGAGCTACGAAGAGTTGGTGCATCTCTGCCTAAAATGCTCTATAAGACTTTGCAATATGTTTAAAATATGTTTAATAGTAAATTAGTACAATAGTGTTCATTCTTAAATTTATATTAATTGTTCAGTTTTTTGTAATTTTGAACCATCATTATATTATAGTTTTAAATTATTTTTTTTTAATGTAATGTAGATTTATTGATTAAAAAGAATCATATATCTTAAAGAACTTAGTCTAAATTATTTATTTCAGTCATTAAAACATTGACTTTGCCGTATTAACAATATTTTTTGTTGAAATTGTATCTAGCTCTTTTGGCGAATATCCCCCAGGTTTGGGGCAGTTACGCCGATTTGGGTTACTTTGGAAATCATTAAAAAAGTAATAGAAAATATGAAAATAATTAGAATAAAAATCATAGAAATTAAAGCCAAGATATGTAGGTCTTCAATTTGAAAGTAATTTTTGAAAAATAATTAGGGGTTAAGAAATGACAGTGCTTTGAAAAAAAAGTGGCGAAGGATCCCCCCTCTACCCTAAATTCAATACAAAATGTAAACAAAACTTTCCAATTGTAGTAAATGTAGTAAGAAATTCGAGAAAACGAACACACTGAATATGAATTCAATCAGTGTTTACGATAACGAAATTATCGAAATTGATTGCCAAATTTATTTGAATTGTTAGTAAAAATGTTTAAATTGATTTGATAATCACGGGGTTGCCGGGTTGTAAAAATGTGAAGAAATCTCGATGATGTCAGCTGCTAGCAATAGGGTAGGCATAAACGACTAAAATATTTACCATACAAATCGTTTATATGTTCACCATACAAATCGTTATAAAAACTAAAAATATAAAATACTAAAATAAAATATAAAAACAAGCTTTTTTATAATGCCCTTTGAGGGGAATTTTTTTTACGGAGTTTTTATTTTTAATTTTATGTGGAAGTAAAAACGAAAGATTTTATATTTTATGAATTTTTTTTTATTCTCAAAAAGTTTTATGCATGTCAGAAATTAAATAAATACAGGGTTATAAATTTTACTCAAATGAAAATTTAACTTAAAAAATCAAAAAAAGTAAATATAACGCAAGTTCTTCTTACTTCTTAATTAAAATTAAATTTTATAACTGCAGTTAAACACTAAATTCTAGGGACTTTGATTTATGTAAATTGGTATTTCTAGTCAGTCGACTAATCTTATTCTCATCTAATTCAGAGAGTATTGTCACTTTTAAGATAATTGTCGACAAACAGGATGATTTTAAAATCTTAAATAATTTTATGATAAAAATATTTTTGTGCAATTTTGCTCCAAAGTTTAATATAGATAGATGGCTTAATAAAGAAAGACGCTACACAGAGAGAATTTTGCTGGACGAGTTTTAGTGAAATTTTTCAGTAAACTGTTGAAGTTTTCTTCACAATATAAACGAAAAATTTGTGAAATTCGATGAAAAAGCTTCGTATATTTTATGAATATAGTTTTAGTGAAACTTTTTCATGGAGCGTATGAAACTTTAAGCAAATAAAATGAAATTTTTGATAATATTTTATGAAAAATTCCATTAATTTAATGAAAAGTATCAATGGACGAGTTCCCGTGGAACTTTATCGATTTTATGCAAAAATTCATTAATATCATGCAGATAATTCTCTCAGTGAATCTTTATTCTTAATTTCTATAGGGGTGAAGGCAATAAAAATATAAAAGCGGTGGAAATATTGTTTCTCAGAATGAAACTTTATATTAATACAAAAACAATAAAATAAAAAGTATAATCTAAGTTTTTCAGATTTCCATTTCCTCTAGTGGAATATTAATTCCAGTTAGGGCCGTTCTGCATTAAGCATTAAATTTATATACCAAAAAATTGAAAAGAGCAGCATGTTCGTTGTTACATTTAGGGCATTTCTTTTAACTATTATATTTATGTGTGATGGGTAATTTGAAATTTAAAAAGGTAGATTCAAATAAAATAAAAACAATTTGAATTATAAAAAAATGTTTATGAAACTATTTGTATCAATATAGTTTGGCTCAAGGGGTAAGGCGATGAACTTCTAAACCAAAGATCGTTGGTTCGAATCGTGTCTGGTGTTGGAACAAAACAAAATTGCTTTGAATTTAAAACGAAAGAAAATTAAATTAAAGAGAAATTAAATAAACAAAGAACGTGTGTGTTATGTGTGCAGTGTTTTGAAAATTGAAACAAAAAAAAAAAAACTTTCGAATATGAAAAAACAAACCAAAAAATCGTTTTTTTACGTTTTGTCAGTTAAAAATTGATGATTGTTTTAACAGACTTTTCAATTATTTTTATTTCTTTTATGGATTGTTTAAACAATGTTTGAAAATAAATAGCAAAATGGTTTGAATATACTGAAAAATCAGTAGTCCTTTTTTAATTGTGTTTTCAATTATTTTGATATGTATTTTAGGTTGTTTTTAACGATAAAATATTGTGAGTGATTAAATTCTATTATTGTTTATATTTTATTGTCAGATTGCCTCTATATGATAATTTTTCAGCAACCCGTCAACACTTTTATTTGACTTTAACTACGATTTTCTATTGGGTTTTCTGTCTCAAACATATGACACTAAAGATGCGCAAAAATGTTGTACCGTGCTATTCTCAAATGCTGTATTTTTGCAATTTAAATTTTAACAATTTGGTTTTTTGTTAGGATTATACCACGATAAAACAAATAGCACACCCCTTGTGAACAACCTTTATAATATATTGAGACTTGGAACAGAAATTTTATTTATCAAAATAAAATTGTGTAATGTATTATACTTTTTCGTTTCATAAATATGCATATTTAAATTCAAAGTTAGACAACAACTAAATGTAGGTATCTTTGGCGCAGGGGGTAGAGACATGGCCTGATAGCCTTAGCGATCTGAGTTCAAACTTCAGCCAAGAGGTTCCATCCCAGTTCGCGACCCAGCAAAAAATAACTTGGATTTGGTAAGCAGTAACTTAATGTGTATGCTTCCAAAATAGCGCTTAAACTTCATGCGTTCAAGAAATCAATTAAAGAAGGCAGAAAATCAACTATATTTTAATTTGCTTTGCCTTCTTAACTCTATACTTTTGAAGCAGTAACGAATGCAGAGATTTCTTTTGTTGATTATACGATTTGTTACGAACAGTACAATGCTTCTGACTTACGATCTGTTATGAGCAGACATTTTTTTACTCTGCCTTCTAAACTGCTTCTTCTATAAGCAGGAAAGAAGGCAGATATTTTATTATCGATTTTGCGACTTTGTCGGCAGCTCCTCAAAAAAAATAAAATAAAAAAAGTACGTGACCCCTTTAGAATCAGATAGAAAAATTTCTTTTTCAATTCCAGAAGGGGTCCTTTATTTTACTTAGCATTTTATTATCACATTAATGAAGCAAGTATTTTACTGCATCTTTGGAGAAGTGAGTATATTATATATTCGTTCCTTTTACTCCTGCAAGGAGCATAGGGCCGCGGTAGAAGTGAGTGAAGTGTTTTAAATTTTATTAAATACACATTATTTTAGTGCATCTCGAAGCTGAAGAAAATGCGCATTTCATTGCTTAGGAAGGCCTGATTTTATTGCTTCTTAAGTGCCATGGAAGAAGAGCTTTTCGCCTGCTGAAAGTGGGACATCACTAACTAAAATCATGTCTTCTGGAATTAGTTTAGGAAGTGCACGGTTATTAAATAATGGGGACATACATTTTTTTTATAATTCTTTTATTGATTTAAATTAAAAGACACAATAAATTTTCTGTTTTTGGTATAATTTTATTCATAAAAAAGTATTCAAATTTTAAACCTGTAGAAATCTAACTTTGAAATTTAACAAAAAAATTTAAATCGAGTTTAGCATAGAGGAAAAGCAATGGGCTGACAAGTGAAAGGTCGGCGGTCCTATCACAGTTCGCGAGGTAAAAATGTTTAATTTTTAAATAAATTTTGTGGTACGCGTTATTCTATTTTTAGAATTTATAAGCCATAAACTTTAAAGCTATCTCTTAATACAACAAAAATATGAAAATAGTAATTAAAGTTCGGTAATTACAACGGTATTAAAAATAAATAAAAGTGATTGTACACTCTCAAAACAATTCCGTTGTGACAACCGAATTTTTTCCAACCGAATTGGTTCGGTTGCTGCAACCTCGTAATTCGGTTGCTCCAACCGAATTCAGGTGTGGCAACCGATAATTCGATTATCGCAACCAAATTAAAATCGAATTCGGTTGCCACAACTGAATTCGGTTGTTGCAACAGAATTACGAGGTTGCAGCAAATGAACCAATTCGGTTGGCAAAAAATTCCGTTGCCACAACGGAATTGTTCTGAGAGTGTACGTGGAACTACAAAAACTCGGTTGGCAAAAAATTCGATTGGAACTATGAGTCTGTTTTCTGTGTGTAAATACTTTTAACTATATTTAATGAAAAAATTAAATATACTTAGAAGTATTAAAGGAATTAAATGTGCTAAAATCCCAAAACCTATTTAACAAATTTGAAAAATAATCTATGCGTTTTCATTCTTGCCTAAGGAAATTGTCATGGTATGACACTAGTAATTTTTGCACAATTTCAAATTTATTGAATTTTTAAGAGAGATGCTGTTTTTTCCAAAGCAGCAAATCGGCACGGGATAATTTTCTAAAAAGAAAACAGAATTCTTCCATTTTGAACCAACTAGATCAAAACTGAGGCTGTAAAGAATAAAAATCGAAAAAATCGTGTTTTAAGGGACCTCCTAATATATATATTAACTATTTACTGTCCTTTTCAAAAGACAGCCTAATATATATATGTATGTATGTGGTGAGCATAGTTCGGAGACATGGCCAAAAATGTGCCCAAACTATGCTGTATATAAGTCACAAATGTCTTGATACTACCCAGTATAGAAACGGTAATGACATATAATTATTTTTTGGAGTACCAGTAATGACACCCACTTACCTTCTGCATTATTTTAAAACATATAATAATGAGGATAATGACTTATTTTTATCATTATTTCAAATACAAAATAATTTTTTAGATTTTTTTGAAAATTTTTTGTAATCTATTTTTAGACTCAATATTTTTTAAACACTGGTAAGGATATATGTAACCACATATTTTTTGAGTTTTTGTATGTCGGCGAGTAAGCTTACTTGTGTGCAGCAGGTCATTTATGTTTTTATCTATTAAATATTACATGTCGATATAGCTCAGATGGTAGAGCTATTGACTGGCAATCTGTAGACCCAGGTTCGACTCCCGCACCAGGAAATTTTATTTAAAAAAAATACTATAAAAAATATTTTTTTTTATATAATTTATTATTTTGAAAATCTATTTTTAGACTCATTATTTTTGTCAGTACTGGTAAGCACATAGGTAACGATATATTTTTTTAATTTTTCGTATGATGGTGTGTAACTCATTATTTTTCGCGACATCGCCATATAAAGGTAATAAGAAATGTAATAACAAAAGTAACTAGTTACCATTACCAAATATGTAGTTACATAACCACATATCTGGTAATGATTTTCTACACTGGGTATGCGCTAGACCTAGGAAGAGTTTGGGGTTTGGGGACTGTCCTCGAACTCTTCGTAGATCTAGCGCATAGTATAAAGACAATCCTGACTGATATACAGCATAGTTTGGGCACATTTTTGGCTATGTCTCCGAACTATGCGCACCACCATATATATATATATATATATATATATATATATATATATATATATATATATATATATATATATATATATATGTATGCACAGCGCATTCCAGTGTTGTTAACTTTCTTTTAAAATCGCTAAAAACAAAGAAAAATTTGGTAATTTTTAAAGTGCTGCAATTTTAAGTCTGGCGACTATTTATAGATAAAAATAATGCAAGACTTAAGGAAATTTTATAGGATTTTCAAAAATATACAGTTTGTACAGAACCGATCAGTACTGCCTAAATTTTACTATGTAATTTGATAAAAGGTTGATATCGCTAATTTTTCGTTAAAAGCCACGCCCACTTAAAACAAGTGACAAAATGAAAAAACAAACATTACGTTAAAATTCTGTACAATTTTCTGAACCATCTCCTTGCCTTTCGTGGCGAATTTAGCCACTATTTTGATCTTTAAAAATAAAGGCAACAACAATAAAATTAGAAAAAAACTTGAATGGTCTTAAATTCGTGGCCACCACTGTATATGTATATCCTATTTCCTTTTTAACGATAACTCTTGTTTTGCCATATAATAAATTTAAGGTATTTGGTTTAGTTTACACTAATAACACAAGTTTTTTGTATGCATCAATTACTACTAGTGGGAGGTAGACATTTAAGTTCCTTTTTTGTTTTGTGTTGGCAATAAATAAATTTTATTTATTTAATTTTCGTATCATTATCTCCATGGTTGGTAGTATTTTATAAATAATTGCGGATATATTTTGGACGAACAAAATTTATTAGTTTAATTTAAATGGTTTCTACAACACCGTTCGTCAAAACTTTGCATCAATGAATAAATCCAATTTATTGGATGTATTTCAATGAATTAGATTTTCTAAATATTTTTTCATTTTATGAAATTATAATTTATTTATACAAAATGCAAGATTTCCCATAAAAATTTTTTACAATCTCTAGCCAACCACACCAATTCTGCAACTGGTTCCTCTGCAACCGATTCCATGGAACTGGGATCTCATATTTAAGGTATGGCGGACGTAGAACGAGTTCTAGAACTAGTTCCAGAACTGAATCTGGGGCAACCGGCTCCACTTTGGGGCTATAGAAGTGGTTGCTTTTGGGACAATTTCAAACAAAAATAATCGGTGTTAGAATCGACAATAGAAGGGATTGTAAATGAAAAGTAGCTATTCTACCCAGCAAAATATTGGTAATGACACCTCATTGCTGTCTGCATTACCAATAATGATATATCATTACCTTTTACATTATTTTATAATATAAAATAATGACTTCCTAATAACGGCCTATTGTATTCATTGTTTCTAAATATAAAATAATAACTTATTCGTAATAGTTTAAATAAGTACTTTTTACACAGTTAAATTTTATACATTTTTATTTATTATAGTATGTAAATATGTTTTGTGTTTAAATTTTTATGACGAGTCCTAAAAGCACACACTAGAGAAGACTTAAATTTTTCTGAATGTATTTCCTTAAGATAATAGTATTTGCTTATCTACTTATTTTTAAGAATCAAGTAAGCAATCGGATAACCACTTATAATTCAACTTTTTGTAAGCATGTGTGTAACCACTTATTATTCAAAATCTTATAACAACTTATTTCCCATTTTTTCGTAAGCGAGCGGGTAAGCGTGACTACTTATAAAAACGACCACGCCAAACAAAAATAATGAGTTTAGGCGCCAAAAAATAAGTTGTGCGGAGCTATGAATTTCTATTATATAACCACTTATTTGGTGTGTACAACCGATTCTTTGGAACAGCAAATTTTCCTGGGTTAATACATATATTATCTATGATTTCTTTACAAAAACATATGCAAAGCTTTAGAAAAACATCGTATATTCTGGATCCAAAATATGGACAATATGTTTTCAAACCTTATATCTTTAAGATGTACTAAAATTTTAATTAGGGGTTTGCGGTACTCAACGAATTAATTTACAGAAATTTCAATCCAAGGGCGTTAAATTATCTATAAGTCCTTCTTTAAAAATATTTTGGACTTTCTCATGTTTGCAACAAAATGTTGAATTCTGTCGGACGGTGTTATATGGGAAGACCAAGAGTTTATTTAAAAATACATTTAATATAATTAATTTTTACACTGAGTTCAAGTGAAATTTTTGATGTTGTTTATATCTGTTAAATATAGAATATTATTCTCAATATTTGGTGGATTTTTAAATTCCCAAAAGATTTAAATAAAGCTTTTAGACTCTACGGTATGGTCGATAATATTTGTGAAATAATTCTGCCGCCTTACTGGCAGCTTAAATTACCATGATATCCCAGAAAAACCTTGGTAATGGGTAGGACCTTTTTTGCCCTTGGTTTTAATTATAAACCCAGAGTAATACGTTACTAATATTGTGATACATAAGTACTTATTTGTGAGGTATGAAATAATGAGTTACCGACATATATATCACTACTTATTTCGAGGCTTTAAAATAATATATTACTGATATTGAGTTATATAATAACTTATTAATAAGGGTAAAAATAACAAGTTATTGGTATTGCATTATATAACTATGCTCATAAAAAAAGTTAGTACAAAAGTCAGTTAAACGCGTTCAGAATAAATTGAACTAATTTTTCTGTTATTTTGTATGAAAAAGTCCGTACAAATAGGTAAAAATTCTACTAAAATACCTACATGTACTTGCACCTGCACAATTTTGACCTATTTATATGGACCTTTTTTTTAAGAGTGTACTTATTATGCGAAAGTATGGTTTAATAAAAATTTATAATCTAATAACATTTCTCGGATCGGTGTACTTTTAAACAAAGTAATTACTGGTAATGTCTTATTTTATTTCACTCCATACAAGCATGTACTTATTTTAGCTAACTAGTGAATTTAATATTACAAGTAACAACTTATACCGGTAGGATTTAGCAACCATTTACTTCCAATGACACCCGCATGTTAAAATAATGCGTTATGTGACCAAAGTGTAAGTAGTTGCAATTTTTGGTTTCTTATTACATTTTCCTTTACCTGGTAATAGAAGATTTTGATGGGATGTTTTCAATTTCGATTACTGTGTCTACATTTGATACAAAGATCACTCGTGACAAATTCCAAAATTTTCTGAATTCCTATAATCTCAACGTCAGGTTTTAATTTTCCATTCCCAGAGATACACTGAATTGCCATTTCAAGAATTAAGGGGGGACATTACATTGGCCGTTTTTTGAAATTGACTTTTTTTATAATTTTGTATTTTAGTAAATATTCTTAAGATTCTAAGAAAAAAAAATTTATGGAAAAATTCCTACGGGTTCAAAAGTTACAGCCGGATTAGTGAGAGCGCATTTTTAATTTTCGCGCTACCTACGTACGGCAGCTGGTATACACTTGTTTTACTTGCTACCTGACTTTTGGTGGTTGTTATTTCGTACCTATTTGAAGGGTGAGTTTTTTTTTGTGTTTTTGAATTTCTTGAAAAAAAGGCATCTTTATACCTCATATAGTGGAATTTTTATTTTATTTTCTCAGTTATTTGGCATCTTTTGCAGCGTGAAGTCGTGGTTTTTTTGTGAAAAATATTGAAAAATGAAGCGTCGTTCTTTAGATCGAAAAGGCAAAAGATGTTTTTTACACAAAATCATTACACCAAGAAAACCTATTTCAACAGAAGAAATGAAATTTGAAGTGGAGTTCACTAGTACATCTGCTAAAAAACTTCATGGAGCATCATGAAATAGTGCAAAAGGCAATCAAACCAGTTTATACGGAGTTGAGTAACGATGAATTGCTAAACAAGTGCTTGGGTGGATTCACGCAAAACGCCAATGAAAGTTTTAATGCAAAAATTTGGCTCATTGCACCTAAGTGTATGCCAGGCAGCAACAGAATTGTTAATATTGCAAGCTGCATGGCAGTGTCTACTTACAATGACGGCGCTTATAGTTATTTGCAAATGTTTCAACTACTTGGTATCACCATAGGAGCTACAGCATTGAATTTTTGCAAAGGAAATGATGCAAATCGTTTGAAATGCGCCAGAGTAAAGGCATGTGAAGCTTCAAAAGAAGGCCGAATTACTAAACGATTGCTAAACAACGCAAGATAACGAAGGCGTACAGTACGAAGCAGGCATAGCAGATTGAAGGTAACCTTTTTGTTCACAAACTTTGAACTCGTTTATCTCTAAACCATGTTTTTCGTACTGGTTGCGGCACTAGCGGGTTTATTTTTTGACGAATTTTTTTTTTGTATTTTTTTAAACTTGATTCGCTATAGTATGACACGAGCTTTTTTTTTAATTTTTTTTTCGATTTTTTATGAATTTTTAAAGTCAATATTTTTTTCGAAAAAAAAACATTTTCAAATTTGGAACATCACCAAAAATTGAAAAAAAATTAAAAAAAAAGCTCGTGTCATACGATAACCAAGTTTGTTAAGAATTAAAAAAGTCATTTTTTTACAGATCGGACAATTTTTGCGACTCCCAGCGCTGCAACCACGAGGCCCCGTTTTTTTCTCTGCCGCCAGTTTGGATCTCTATAAAACCATGTTGGAGTGAAAAATATATTTTTTTTCTTGTAATTTGTTCAATTCTCTACAATAGTAAAAAAAATTTTGAAAAAATGTTTGTTTTTAACTGAGTTATGAATTTTTAAAAAAAGGTCTGTTTTCTCTGCCGCGAATGTAATGTCCCCCCTTAATAATACACAGAAAAAACAGTAGGCACCAACAATGGGAATTTTTAAAAGCAATCACATTTTCTTTCAAATGGAACTTTTATTCCCAACAATTTTTTTGTTTAAAATATTTGTAACACGTTTGTTAATTGTTATTATATATTATATATATTTATTCCCGTCGTTCCAAGTTGGAGCATAGGACCAAGTTGGAGCATAGGGCATAGGGTTAATTGTTATGCTTCATATAAAAATTGTTTAAAAATAAAAATTCAAAGTTACAAAAAAAAAGAAATTTTTTTTGGATTTACAAATTTCTTTGTTGGTGCCATTTTAAAAAGTTTTTTTTTTGTATTTACAAATTTGGTATGAGAAAGGTGTTTAAAAATGTATTTAGAATTTTGTAAATTCTTTCTGTGTATAATATATCATACATGGGACTAATGAATTAGGTGGACAAATTAATTGACGATTTCATTAACCTTGATTGATATAAATGGTAATGAAATTATTTTCGTTACCATTGTTTCAAATTAATGTTAATGATTTTGGAATTTTATTTCATTGAATAATGACAATGGTTTTTAATTTCATTACCATTGATAAAGTATCAATTAAAAAAAAATAATTACCATTGACAGATAAGCTTTCCGAGGAACGTAAAAATGCAGAAAATTTACTGAAATCAGGGTTGGAAATTGTCAAAAATTTTTAAAATTTCCAAAATTGAAAAAAATCACAAAAATTGGAAAATATTGGAAAAAATCGTCAAAATTTGAAAAATCGTCAAAAATTCGAAAAAATCCCCAAAATTGAAAAAAATCGTCAAAATTTGAAAAATCGTCAAAAATTTCAAAAAATCGTTAAAAATTTTAAAAATCGCCAAAATTGAAAAAATCTCCAAAATTGAAAAAATTGTCAATTGTTTTAAAAAAATTTCCAAAATTGAAAAAAAATTGAAAAAATCGTCAAAATTTGAAAAATTGTCAAAGTTTGAAAAATCGTCAAAAATTAGAAAAAATCCTCAAAATTTCGGTTTTGAAAAAATCGCCAAAAAACATTTCTCGCAAAAATTGAAAATCGCTTAAATAAAATTTTAATTTTCCATATCTCGAAAACTATAAGAGCTACTAGATAAAAAATTACTGCATCAAAGGTCAAAACTCACTACCAATACCCCGATAGCGAAATTAGATTTTGACTTGCATTGCTAGATTTTAAAATCGCGTTTTTCTCGCAACCTAAGCCTCGTAGAGAGAAAAGGGCTTTTATTTGGAATATCCCCCATATCTCGAGAACTAAATGAGTTAAATGAAAACGGACAACGGTTTTGAAACAGGGAAGTCATAGTGAGTCATCTGCGGAAAAATAAATGCAAAAATCGCTTAAATAAAATTTTAATCGTCCATATCTCGAAAACTAGAAGAGCTAGAGGAAAAATGACTGCACCAAAGGTCAAAACTCATTACCAATACCCCGATATCGAAACTAGATTTTGACTTGCATTGCTAGATTTTAAAATCGCGTTTTTCTCGAAAACTAAGCCTCGTAGAGAGAAAAGGGCTTTTATTTGGAATGTCCCCCATATCTCGAAAACCAAATGAGTTAAATGAAAACGGACAACGGTTTTGGAACAAGGAAGTCATAGTGAGTCATCTGCGGAAAAATAAATGCGAAAATCGCTTAAGAAAAATTTTAATCGTCCATATCTCGAAAACTAGAAGAGCTAGAGGAAAAATAACTGCACCAAAGGTCAAAACCCACCACCAATACCCCGATACCGAAACTAAATTTTGACTTGACTAAATTTCGTTGCTAGATTTTAAAATCGCGTTTTTCTCGAAAACTAAGCCTCGTAGAGAGAAACGGGGCTTTTATTTAGATGTCCCCCATATCTCGAAAACCAAATGAGTTAAATGAAAACGGACAACGGTTTTGGAACAAGGAAGTCATAGTGAGTCATCTGCGGAAAAATAAATGCGAAAATCGATTAAATAAAATTTTAATTGTCCATATCTCGAAAACTAGAAGAGCTAGAGGAAAAATTACTGCACCAAAGGTCAAAACCCACCACCAATACCCCCATACCGAAACTAAATTTTGACTTGCATTGCTAGATTTTAAAAACGCGTTATTCTCGAAAACTAAGCCTCTTAGAGAGAAAAGGGCTTTTATTTGGAATGTCCCCGAAAACTAAATGAGTTAAATGAAAACGGACAACGGTTTTGGAACCAGGAAGTCACAGTGAGTCATCTGCGGGAAAGTAAATGCGAAAATCGCTTAAATAAAATTTTAATCGCCCATATCTCGAAAACTAGAAGAGCTAGAGGAAAAATTACTGCACCAAAGGTCAAAACCCACCACCAATATCCCGATATCGAAACTAAATTTTGACTTGCATTGCTAGATTTTAAAATCGCGATTTTCTCGAAAACTAAGCCTCGTAGAGAGAAAAGGGCTTTTATTTGGAATGTCCCCCATATCTCTAAAAATAAGTGAGTTAAATGAAAACGGACAACGGTTTTGGTACAGGGAAGTCATAGTGAGTCATTTGTGAAAAAATAAGTGCGAAAATCGCTTAAATAAAATTTTAATCGTCCATATCTCGAAAACTAGAAGAGCTAGAGGAAAAAAGACTGCACGAAAGGTCAAAAGTCACTACCAATACCCCGATAGTGAAACTAGATTTTGACTTGCATTGCTAGATTTTAAAATCGCGTTTTTCGCGAAAACTAAGCCTCGTAGAGAGAAAAGGGCTTTTATTTGGATGTCCCCCATATCTGGAAAACCAAATGAGTAAATGAAACGGACAACGGTTTTTGGAACAAGGAAGTCATAGTGAGTCAAACTGCGGAAAAATAAATGCGAAAATCGATTAAATAAAATTTTAATCGTCCATATCTCGAAAACTAGAAGAGCTAGAGGAAAAATATTGACCTAAGGTCAAAACCCTCCACCAATACCCCGATACCGAAACTAAATTTTGACTTGCATTGCTAGATTTTAAAAACGCGTTTTTCTCGAAAACTAAGCCTCTTAGAGAGAAAAGGGCTTTATTTGGAATGTCCCCGAAAACTAAATGAGTTAAATGAAAACGGACAACGGTTTTGCAACCAGGAAGTCATAGTGAGTCATCTGCGGAAAAGTAAATGCGAAAATTGCTTAAATAAAATTTTAATCGCCCATATCTCGAAAACTAGAAGATCTAGAGGAAAAATTACTGCACCAAAGGTCAAAACCCACCACCAATACCCCGATACCGAAACTAAATTTTGACTTGCATTGCTAGATTTTAAAATCGCGACTTTCTCGAAAACTAAGCCTCGTAGAGAGAAAAGGGCTTTTATTTGGAATGTCCCCCATATCTCGAAAACTAAGTGAGTTAAATGAAAACGGACAACGGCTTTGGTACAGGGAAGTCATAGTGAGTCATTTGTGAAAAAATAAGTGGGAAAATCGCTTAAATAAAATTTTAATCGTCCATATCTCGAAAACTAGAAGAGCTAGAGGAAAAATGACTGCACGAAAGGTCAAAAGTCACTACCAATACCCCGATAGTGAATCTAGATTTTGACTTGCGTTGCTAGATTTTAAAATCGCGTTTTTCTCGAAAACTAAGCCTCGTAGAGAGAAAACGGCTTTTATTTGGAATATTCCCCGTATCTCGAAAACTAAATGAGTTAGATGAAAACGGAACAAGGAAAAATAAATGCGAGAAATAAATTTTGGAAATTTCGTTTTTTAAACCTGGACTAGTTTTTAAATTTTGGCGATTTTTTCTAATTTTTGTCGATTTTCACAAATTTTTACAAGTTTCTCAATTCTGGCAATTTTTTCCAATTTTTGACGACTTTTTGAAATTTTGACGATTTTGGTAATTTTTTTCAAATGTTGACAATTTTTTCAAAATTTTTACGATATTTCGCAAGTTTGTCAATTTAGTCTAATTTTTGACGATTTTTTTTTTAAATTTTGACTATTTGGGCAATTATTTCAAATATTGACGATTTTTTCAAGTTATTACGATTTTTTTCAAAATTTTTACAAAATTTTTCAATTTTGGCATTTTTCAGATTTTTTCCAATTTTTGACGGCTTTTTTAAATTTTGACGATTTTGGTAATTTTTTCAAATATTGAAAATTTTTTCAAGACGATTTTTTAAAATTTTTACGATATTTTGCAATTTTTGCGATTTTGTCTAATTTTTGACGATTTTCTTAAATTTTGACTATTTGGGCAATTTTTTCAAATATGACGATTTTTTCAAGTTAGGACGATTTTTTCAAAATTTTTACAAAATTTTTAAATTTTGGCATTTTTTCAAATTTTGGCGATTTTTTCTAATTTTTGCATTTTTTTGCGATTTTTTCTGGTATTTGAAACTTTTTTAATTTCGGCGATTTTTTGCATCCATGTGCGTTTTATGCATGTGCGTTCCGCTTTTTAGCTTTTTAGAAAAATGTTTATATTTTTGGCTCGCTTGAGGGCTTTTCCATCCCTGATTGTAGCTTATGTTATATATTAAGATTTTTGTAAACAAATGGTTTTTTAATCAATTGTAATTAGTTTTTTTTTACATTAGTGTGATTTCATTACCATTAGTAATGATTTTTCTAATAAAAAATATTTCATTACCATTAAATGGTAATGAAATTTTTTTCATTGTCATTAGTATGAACTAATGGTAATGAAATTTCAATTGTAATGAAAAATTCCCATGTATGTAATATATTGTCAATAATTGCAAAAAAAAAAAAAAACTCGTTGTGAACACGCATAAGAATTTTTGTGAATGTATTTTTTGAAAAGAAGATGTTTGCCATAATTGCTATAACTTGGTACTTTGAAAACTGAACTATCTTTTAAATCTTTATTTTGTATCTTTAGTCAACGTTACACATAGGAAAAAGATTGGTTGGGTTTCGATCAAAACCATTAAAATGACTTTGGCAGGACGTTATTTTATTTGGAGTGACCTATAATTGAATATTACAACAAAAATATTTTACTAGGTATTAAAAATAGGGAAAATGAATTCAAAAACAATCCTTTTAATAAATTATTGGTATCTCCAATCAATTTTAAAATTAGTATCAGTTTAGTAATTTTATGCAGTAGAAGCAGCCATTTATTTAGTGTATATACAAGAAAATTGGTGTTACCGATAACCTTTATTAAAAAAATTTCAATATTCGAAAGTGGTAACTACAAATACGGGTATCCTAATCAAATATGACCATAAAGTCGAGTTTCTGTAGAACCAACCGAATTGTGGATTGTACTGATAACACACACAACTATTGATTGGTATTGGTAAATGAATTTTTTATTATATTTGTTTTCCAAGCAAAACATATAAATTCAAAATTAGACTTCAAAATAAATAAGTGTTTGTGGTGTAGTCGTAGTGTAGTGTAGCCTAGTACGCCGGATTTCCGAGTTCAAATCCCGGATAAGACAAAAAATTTATATGTTTTTTTTTAATTAAAATAAAATACTCATATGTATAAACAGTAAATAGTGCTAAGAAAATTAAAAGTAGTTGTGGTGCAGTGGCTAAGAGTGTGAACTATTAACCTGAATGGCCGACGAAAAATATTATTTAATATAAAGATAGTTATCGTAACCGCACGAATTCGATTGGCAACAAATTCGGTGGCCACAACTGAGACTGTTTTCTGGGTGTACCTAACAGCCAGTGACTGGTAAATATGGCCGTCAAACTAGACACGTCGCTCCTGCTCCTACCACGTAATGGTGTGCAGCGGTGTCGCTGTAGAGATATTAAAGGCAGAACCTGCCCTTGGCATTACCGTAAAAGTCCCTATGGCCATACCAAAATAATCAGAGACTAACGATTTAGCATAGACAGTTCTTCCGTGCACTTCCTGACAAGGATAGAGGATGTAGTGTAGGAGCTCAAAGACATAAGCGCCGCCTGGCTATCAACGAAGATAATACACTCTGATGTCGAATTCCTCCGTTGGATCACTCTTGTCCCATTCCTTTCTAGAAGGGAAACGGACCCGAAAGGGTCTACAGATATCGATCCTAGGAGCAGAGTAATCCGACTCTAGTTTAAGCTGCGCGGGTAGTTGGCCTTTGTGAAGATAAGCATCAGTTCCGTTTTACTCGGATTCACTCCCAGGCCACAGCTTGTGGCCCAGTTACTGAGAGTCTCCAGTGCGCTGGTCATGATATCACTTATCACATCCAGAAATATCCCTAAAGCTAATGTCACCACGTCATCCACATAAGCAACAACCTTAACACCCTGATTATCCAATGAGAACTGAGTTAATAACCAGAAGCCACAACAGGGGTGAGATCACCCCTCCTTGGGAGTTCCTCCCCTGACTTGTTTTGAATTTTCGCTATTACCCAGACGAGCGTTGACAATTCGGGAATCCAACATGGTTACCAACCAGTCGCTGACGTAAGCCTCTACGCCCAGATCCAGAAGGGCACTCCATATCGCAGGCTCCTAGAGCCTTTAGTGCAGCCTGGCCGTCGGAAAAAATGTAGATATGGGATCTAACCGTGCCCCTCCACAGGCACTCCCTCACACATACACAAATGGCGAAAATCTCCACATGAAAGATGGAGGTGTATTTGGCCATAGGTTGATCATGCTGAAATCCGGGTCCGAAGATACCTGCCCCAGAAATTTTATAAAATAGAACCTTTTTAAAATAATTTCCGAGGGTAAAATTTCCCACCAATGTGCATTTTTGGATATAGATGACTTTATCCAGGCGGAATGCAATGTTATGGGCAGTCAAAATTTTCCCCCATTTTACTCAATTTCTGTTTTTTCAAAAATATGGAGGGGGAAATAGCTCCATCCTGAAAACTTCAGATACACTGGTGGCTTCATCCGTCGGGGAATAGCAAAAATATGTAATATGGACTATATTGTAAAAATAAAAGTTTGTTAAAAAAAATAAAATTAGTCATATAGTTTTGAAACCCATTTGCCACGTTTTCTTTTCTGACATATTATTTCAAGTCTACTGATAAGGACAAAAAATTGCTTCCATTTCGATGAAAAGATATGTCGTAGAGGAGATAAAAATAATTGATTCGTATTTTTTTACCGGCTTAACCTCACACTTATAGGATCAAAAATTGGGCGCACAAATTATAATAGTCGCAAATAACAGTTATTAGTTCTTGGTCAATGCTTACACTTAGGTACATATAAAATTTAAATACTTACTGTGTTATTCAAAAACTTTTAAAATCGCCTAATTACAGATTTTTAGGCTAATTTGGCAAAAAGAATATTAACAAATGGTTAATAAAGAAAAATTTATTAAACGCTTAAAGCAGGGTATAGCCTAAAATATCTGTTTGATAAAGTTTGGAAAAAGAAAAACACTGTAAAAAACTGAAAACGTGAATTTACAATGATTAAATGAATTGTTTAAGAGTCATCCAAACACACCCAGAAAACAGATTAGTGCTTACAACCGAATTTATTGCCAATCGAATGCTTCGGTTGTGTCTACAGAATTTTTCAGTTGTGATTACCGAAATATTGTTAAGGCAATAGAAATTATGTTGCCATAATCATATGACTATTTACTCTATTGATATTTAGTTGCCACAACTGAAAAATTCAGTCACGGCAATCGAACCATTCGATTGGCTACAAATTCGGTTGTAAGCACGAATCTGTTTTCTCTGTGCAAGAATAGATGGAATACAACATTTTGTATCCAACCAAAACAAAAAAACTGCAAAAATTCCAAGACTAAACTCTTTTTTCGAAAATTTCCCCAAATTTGCATGAAAATAAAATAAAAACAAATTCAATAAAATAGTGATGCATTTATAATAAAACCATACTCGATATTCGAATATATTTATATTACGAATACTCGAGTATTCGTAATATAAAAAATTCTTTGACACAATTTGTACCCATTATTAAGCCTAAACCACAAAAACGCTGTGTCGACCGTAGTGCGACATTTTGTCGATAAAGCAGTTTTTGTATCTTCTCTGATTGTCACTGCCGAAAAATTAGAAAAGTTTCTAAATAAACAAGAGCTGTTTTAAACAAAACGCGATAAGAAATTTTTAAAAATATTAAATCGTTTTCGCGAAATTCAAGAAGAAAGTTTGACAGCACTGCCACTGTCCACTGGCACTTTCACTGTCCACTGGCACTTTCACTATGTGGTTTGGGTTTTACTGCTCTTTTATTCAATAGGGAAAAAAGCTGCATAGAGAGAGCTTTCTGGATAAATTTTCAATGAATTTCTTTCACGCAAAAATTCATTAACATTATGCGGATAATTCATTAAAATCATGCAGATAACTCACTGAATGTGTGATTGCAGACCCCTACGTACACCTAGGGGGCCTAGAGACGATTCTTTGGATGGCCAGTTCCCTACTTGGGTCATCGATGATCTAACTACCCTACCGGTCCGTCAGTCCGGTAATCCTCCGGCAAGACAAAACAGGGGAAAAAAGGAGCCCTAAAATGTCAAATTTACCGGTTCCTCCATCCATTGCAACACCCTGCTAACAAATTGAACAAAGAAACCACACACATTCTAACAACAGAAAACTAAAATCGAAAAACCCCAGCACCCGTGCAATAACATAGCCGTGTAGGCACTTGGGCAATTCCTGAAGCGCTTTCGTCCCCTGCCAAAGGGACTCATCAGCAGGATTAACCTAATAGTTCCGTGGTTTGTTATTTTTTGACAATTTGGAAATATATTTTTTGTATTTCATTTGGATTGTTCGGTTCGGTATTGCGTTTTTATTTTTTATTATTCTTGTCGCGAGTGTAATTGGTGGGAACGAGTGTGATGGTCTTTATGGAAGCGGAAGGTGTCATTTGTGGATGCTGCATGGAGTCGATGGGGTGAGTTTTTGAATTTGTTGTTTTTTTGGGAAATCTGTATATGGGGTATGGATGGGATATATTTGTGTTGTTCGAATTTTATTGTGTGGTTTGGCGAGTGTGTGTTATAGTCCGCGGGTGTTGTGACCAGCGGCTATTGATTCTCGGGCGTGGTACTGGTAGGGATGGGGTAGGGTTTTTGGATTATTTTGATTTATGGTTTTTTGGGACAGGTTTAGGATTTGGTTTGTTATGTTCGGGAGCATATTATATATGCATCTCACAGGGGTTCCACGGAACTATTAGGTTAATCCTGCTGATGAGTCCCTTTGGCAGGGGACGAAAGCGCTTCAGGAATTGCCCAAGTGCCTACACGGCTATGTTATTACACGGGTGGAAGGTTTTTTTCGATTTTAATTTTCTGCTGTTGAATTTTGTGTGGTTTCTTTTTTCATTTTGTTATCGGGGTGTTGCGATGGATGGAGGAACCGGTAAATTTGACATTTTAGGGCTCTTTTCCCCTGTTTTGTCTTTCCGCAGGATTACCGGACTAGCGGACCGGTAGGGTAGATAGATCATCGATGACCCAAGTATCCAAAGAATCGTCTCTAGGCCCCTTATGTGTACGTAGGGGTCCGCTATGACACATTGAGTGAGTTATCTGTATGATTTTAATGAATTATCCGCATAATGTTAATGAATTATTGCGTAAAGGGAATTCATTTAAATTTTATCCAGAAAGCTCTCTCTATGCAGCTTTTTTCCCTATTGGATTGAACATTTTAATTTCAAAATTTACAAAACAATATACCTACCTACAATTACCGAGTCAATCGTTCACAAAATTCATGTATCACTAACTGTGAAAAGAGAGAATACACAAAGTGTTGCCAGAATTAAAAATAAAATTAATAAACTTTTATTGTATGTTTTTGAATACAATTTTTTAATAAAGGTTTAATAGAGATAATGTAAGCTTTAGCAAATTCATGTTTTAAAGCTAAATTAAAAATTTTTTTTTGAATAACAGCGTTAATTTAATACTTAATACTCAATACACAAATAACCAATAGAGTGGCATTTAAAAAAAAAAAAATCTTTTGAATGTTTTTTAGACTGACTTAGATCATAAACTAATATCACTTTCTGTTTAAATTATTTTTCAAATTAAAGAAAGATGATAAAATTTTCACAAATAAATTACAACGAATAAAAATCATTTATCTTAAAAACACATGACACGGTGCAAAAATATAATTTAAATAACATACATTTAAATTATACGGTTCATTGTATTTCAAAAATCTGATGTTTATCATACAGAGAGTAGAATAGAACCAGCTGACATACTTTAAGAATTAAGGTTCAAAGCAAATAATAATAACAAAGGATAAAAATAGCATTGTTAGATTTCGTTCGATTATCAATTATTAACCCGTCAAGGCAAACGACACTGATGAAGGCTTTGTAGCGGAAGCCAAAAATACGTATTCTGTCTTGCTGGCCTTATCGAATTCATTCAAATTTTTTATTCTTTGTAATTTACTTGTGAAAATTGTAGCATCTTTCTTTAATTTGAAAAATAATTTAAACAAAACGTGATATTAATTTATGATCTAAAGTCAATTTAAAAAACATTAATTTACCAAATAAAAGATCAACTATACATCCCTCAATCATCTTAAAAGTCTTTTTCTTAAAATCTGCATTTCTTCTGATAATGTAGTAAAAAGGTATTTATTTAAATTTAAATAATTTAAAAATTGCGAAAATGGAACAAAAATTAATTTTCGAGTAAAAAAGAGTATATATAACATATATTTTTTAATATTAAAATATATGATAATATAAAATATTGTATGCGACATTATATGTTTTTATAACATGATATATTCGATATTTTTTTTAAAAATTTTCTCATATGTAATCATATTAAATCATATATCAGTATTTGCTTTATTGCGGCTTGCCTGCAAGTAGTGTTATGTGTTCTTTAACAGGTTTTCAGGAGGGCGAAAAAACTGGTTTATATTATCCTTTTAATATATTTCATTGACATCATATGCCTTAATAATGATTGTAATAAATAAGGTCGTGAATCATTAGGGCATATGATGTCAATAAAACATCTTAAAAGGATAATATAAATCAGTTTTTTCGCTCAAACCTGTTAAAACCAAAAACAGCACTTCGTGCAGGCAAGCCGACGATATATTAGTTAATATCAGACCCAAGTGCGAGATTAACTAATATATTCAACATTAATATAATATTTGATCAAAAGCAATTTTTTTATATGTTTTACTCAATTTTTTCATTAAATTAATATTTTCTGAGCTTTTTTACTTCTAAAAGTTATTTTTTAATTTAAAAAATCTAATTAAAAAAAATTAATTTCTAAAATCATAGCCCGGCTCGTAATGGGTTAATAAGTCTAGGCATGTTGCATATCATTGGAAAGGTATTTCAAGTACCTTTCCAACGATATATATATTTTGTTCTGGTCCGATAAATTTTGAGTGGGGAAATAAGCCATTGAATATTGTTGTAGATCATCTTCAGCTCCATAAATCGGGAACTATGAGCATAGTATAATATAGTAGCTTTACTCATTTTCTGTAATTTGAAAAAATGAAGCAGTGTTCGTAATTTTACTTGTACATATGGTTCTTAATACCACTACAACTACATGAGATAGGGACAAGCTCTCAATTTTTTAATGAGTGGGGCTACTATAGTATACTATGACTATGAGCCTGCAACAAAAATGAAGTGCATTTCCGGGCTAACCATTAAAATTTTATTTAAAATACAAAAAAAGCTTAATACATTTAAAAATATTTCTAAGTCCAAAGAAAGTTCCCATATTTGATAAAAAATTATCTAGTTTTTAAAGAATAACGGATTCATACATAAACGTCTTTAATAGTTACTTATTATCAACAGTAGCCCTGGCTGATAGTCAGGCATGTCATGAATACAGAAAACGAAAACGATCTGATTTTCAATGGTAAATAAATATTTTACGATCTGTACAATACTAATTATTTTTTATTTCCTAATTTAGATGTCCGGCGTCAAATAAAACGATAAATAATAATTTGAAGCCAATTTGATTTTCGCGTTACTAATTAATCTATATTGAAAAACTGTTCGTTTTCGTTTTCAATTTTCATCACACCCATGAGTGTGTAGGACCCGAAATCCTGCTACCCTCCAATACAAAGATTTTTATCATTTAAATTTAATCATATCGTATTGTATTAACTTATATCCAATTTGATCGGGACAAAATTGGGTTATAAGTTTATCATTTGATATAACTTTGTATCCTTGTAAATACAATTATATCCGATTTGATACAATTTAATATAACCATTTTTCGAATGAAATTATATCCAGTTACATATTGCAAATATATCCATTCACATATAATTTTGTATACACTTTTTTACTCGGGTTAAATCAATTCCACCCGTCTCCAAAATTTATGTTAGTAAAATATTGAAAATTATTAATTTTACTTGAGGAAAGTACTGGTTTTTGGGAATATTTGAAGTTACGTTTTTAAGATTACATTTCAAAATTTTATAAAATATAGGAAAAAAAACTCCACTTATAGTAAAAATAAAATCGCAATAAGAAAACCGCTAGTCCACTTTCAAAGATTTTAAAATATTCGTGTTCAGCATACTAAAATTAATTCAAAAGGATATGTCGGAAGAAACATTTTTATTTAAGCAACTAGCTGACCCGACAGACGTTGTCCTGTCGAACTTAGAAAATGTTTGTGTTTGATCTGTGAATTTCTGAAAAGCTGTTTGAAATGTGTAAAAATAGAAACAAAAAACGTATTTTTGAATGATAATTTTTATTCATATAAGTTTGGGGTATGTTTGATTTACATTTGAAAATATGTACAATGAATCTTATGGTGTTCTATTTACATATCGACGTTCAGGTAACCAATTAAAATAAAGAAATATTTTCTTTGGATTGCTTTGCTGTGATATCATAATTTCGATCATTGCAATGCTATATGATACACGACATTTTTTGTTTTGTTGTCTGGCACTTAAACAAATAATGCTGATGATGTTCCAACACGGGAACAGGCGACATACAATTGACCATGCGAGAAGCATGGATTTTCAAGGTTAATGCCGCAAACACGCAATGACTGCCCTTGGGATTTATTAATTGTCATTGCGAATGCAAGCCGTACCGGAAACTGCAAGCGTTTAAAATCAAATGGCATGTCGGTCGGAACCATTGGGATCCGTGGTATCAAAACGTCTTCTCCTTTGTACTTTCCTTTAAGTATTGTTGCTTCGATGACGTTATTCATCAGGTTTTTTTACCGCAAGTCGAGTGCCATTACCAAGACGTGGTTGGTTTATGTTTCGTAACATTATGATTACCGATCCGACTTTCAGTTTGGGATTGTGAGGCGGTAATCCAAGTAATTCCAGCGAGTTTAAAAACTCGGTTGAATAGTTGACGACATCATCTTGGGAAGTAACGGAATCCACCGATTTGTACGTCATCAATTCGACAGCAATTTCACTTTGAATCTTAAAATTTAATTCGTCGACATCAATGTTTTTCGCAGCCAATATAGCACGTTCGCCAATCATGATTTTTGTAATTTTGTGCAATGTTTGGAAACACCTTTAGGATGAGTTCGGATTTTGATTCGGTGAACTGGCTGAAAGCGACGGGAAATTGAATACAGCCGGTAGAAATGTCAACCGGTATTTTGCCGTTGCCAATGTCCAGCAATTGTTTGGAAAATACTTCTCCAGATCGATTGTTCTGCAACTCGACACGCATGTTCACAGTCAATTTGAGTTTCTTGACGTGTTTCCACAAAACGGACGACTTCAAACATGCATTAAGTTCATCGGCTGGCGATGACCGTGAAATCACTGGCAATGTTTCCCGAAAATCACCTGCCAAAAGAATCATCGCACCACCAAATCTTGCAATGTTTTCTCTAATGCCTCCAAAGACTTTTTATGCGCCATTGTACACTCATCCCAAACGATCAGTTTTCTTTGCTGCAAAACTTTGGCCACCGCACAATTCTTGGAAATGTTGCATGTTGGATTTTCATTGATTTGCATATTCAGTGGCAATTTGAGTGCTGAATGAGCAGTTCGACCGTAGCAGTTCCACCGGGAGCGTCCAAAAAAAAATCCCTCCAGTTCCATCGTTCACAACTTTCATAAGATTGTCATACGCATATTTTTGTTGTCGATTCAACAGTGGAACGTTTGTTCGAACTAATTCCCTCAAGGCATCGCAATCATATTGTTTTTCGCGTCGCAACTCTTGATTAAATGCGTCGTGTATCGGACGATTGGGAGCTGTCATGCCTAACTCAGATAATACCTTGTTCGAAATCATCAAGCACATATCAAACCTCGTTGTAAATTTCCTCGCTCAGTTGCAAATTTGGATTTGATGTTCTAATACGCATCTGATGCAAAATATCATCACACATGTTGAGATAATTATCGAAAACAATGTTCGTATTTGATGAGCATTTGACGAAAGTACAGCATCTCCGAGGGTGTATTCCCAATGAGTGTCATTCTCTAACAATCGCAAGCGTTGACATGCTTCTCTATACGTGTCACACAATTCACCATTTATAAACCACCAAGTATAATATCTCGGGAAAATTCATCATTCCGGCACATTTCAAAAAATCTGATTAATGTTGTAGTAGGCGGTCGATCAACTCGTTGTAATACATTCTCCTCAGTAAAGTACACTCTTTGACCATTTTCCAGATCTACGGCTAAATGAATAACAGTTGGATGTCTTTCATGAATGGCAAATCAAAAAATGCGCCAAATTGCTTCGTTACTGCTAACATAGCGGCCCATTTGAAATTGATTGACTTCATCGTTGGCATTCTCCGTACTAACTCCAATCAGAGCCATATCACTGCTTTTGGTCACATATTTGCAGATATATATGATGGATTTCACCGAATGGCAAGATTCGACGTTGATATGTGCTTTGAATGTTTTGGAGAGTATTGGCGAATACGGAACAATCCAACGGTTATCAATTTGAATGTCCTGTTGATTCACTTTCACCATTATTGATCTTCCATTGTCCCCAGTTGAACGACGACCATACAGTGTGCAACCGTCATTTCCGGTAATTGTTTCTGCTACTAATGGCCGTGGGAAACGCTTCGAACATTTGCCGTCGACCATACACGGAGAATTGATATTTAATGATCCACAGGGGCCATGAATCATGTTCTTAGTAACAACCTCATGCAAGCCTGGATCTTCTACTTCATCAGGAATTTCAGCTGATATCACATCATCGATTTCATTCGGTCTTATCTTCTCAATCAACCAAATGAGGATATGTGCGTGTGGCAATTCGCGTTTTTGCCACTCCACTGAATACATCCAGCAGCGCGTCTCGCCGAACACGCAATACTTCACAATGAAATCCATCATTGATTTTAAAATTTGTTTGAAGACTCTCGCTGTGACGTCATGACGATCGATGGGTGATGGGCCAGGAAATAACTCTTGCCGAATTTCTATACACTGCGGATTGCAAGTAAAAGTTATGAATAAATCTGCTGTGCCGTAGTGTCGAACGTACGACATGGCATCCTGGGCATATTCATGCATATGTCGAGGACTTCCGACGTACGTTGCTGGGAGAATCATCATGCGGCCAACATTCTGTGCGTTTCCGTCCGCATTTATAGCATCTCGAAGGTGTATATACTCTTCGGAACGCAGTTTTTTCTGGTTCAATCTGATGAATGTCAATCGTTCTGTTTCAATTTTTACATACATATCGACAGTATATTGGTGGAAAAGACGACGACATTTCAAGATATGATTATCCTCATTTTCACGAACCATCAGTCGATACGAATAATAGTTCATTGAACTTACTTTTTTGTTTGTTTCATCATCATATGATCGGTGCGTTTCGTACACACGCTGCCGCTGATTATTTCGTCGATGTAGAACGATATCATGGGATTCCAAATTTTCACCAACGACGACAATGGCGACATCATCAATTGTTGGTGCATTAAAACGTCTTGCGTGTTCTCCCGCAGGAGTCTTATCGCCTCTGATAACAATTTTGTGATTATCAGAGCGCATGCGGTCTAGTGCGGTTTTGAACAATGCAATCAATTTATTGTGTTGATGAAAAAAAGTTTGCAGTTGCTCAACAATTGGTCTTTTTACCGAACTGTTGTATGCACAACGCTGAGCTACTCCTTGTGGTGCATTGCCCATGAAGTAAATCTGCATAAATTTATAGTCAGCACCCGGAACTGGCAAAAGCGAACCTGCTCGATGATATATATGGCCTTGAATCTATAATGTTTAATTTACATAAACAAAATGAAATGCTGTAAGTGATTGTATTGAAATTACCTTGAAAGTAGGCATGAAATTATCCCGAATCACATTTGTTGCGCCAAATGAAGTCATTTGGAAACAATTGTTGTATTTCTGGATTTGTGTCAGGAAATGTTTGGAATGAGCTCCTGTTCCAGAAACCAATGAGCGCAATGGCTCTGGTGGTGCAATCAACGGTGTCAATTTCACTTTGCCACTTGCGTAACACAATCCAGGAGTTTCATTTCTATATTTCAATGCCTTACAATGTGGGCACACAATGCTCATCAAACCAATAGCAACGGAATGGTCTGCACTGTAATCAATTGTCCTGTTGTAATGGTATGCAGCTCGATGAGTATTTAACCCAACATTTGTTTCTCTTCTTGCACGAACATTTGAATTTATTACTACTCGAATGGATTCTACTGAACGATTGTGTCTCATTCGATGCATATCTACTTCATTTGCATAGTCTCTTTCTTCTTGTGTACGTGCTGAACGTGTTTGTGATAATCGATTCCGTTCAATTTCATTTCTTCAAGTTGCTCCGCAGTTTGATTAGATCGAAAATACACTTGGTTTGAAGCATTCCGAGTTCTGCGACCTAAATGGCTCCTTCTTATTGGCGGCATTACAATGCGATTCAATTCATGAATCGATTGCAATGAAATCTTAATTCAAAAAAACGTATCACCGTTAGTTAAATTTTTTAAAATCACTTTAAACTTTGTTTAGTTCACAATTAACAATTACACTTATTTTATTTTTCATCAACCGATTAATTTGATACACATTTTCACAATAATCAGTCAATCAACATTTGCACATGTTACAAAATAAATTAGAATGTAACTAAAGAAATAACGGTATTTTTGGACAAATCGCAAAATAATACAAAAGTAATAACAAATGAGTTGTTTACAACCTGAGAGTATATTGAACAAAACAAAATAGAATCAAGAAAATATGTAGTTCCTATTGTCAGTTATCATGGAGAGTGCATACTAAAATTAATTTTTTGCAAACTGTTGAAATTAAAAACTTCTTCAATACCATTTTTCTTTCCCTAAAAACCTTATTCGTGACCGTATACAGTTAACCCTCTAACCGGCAAGCCCGCCTCCAGGCGGGGTATATTAAATTGACCAGAAATGTGCCAAAAGAGTATTTCATAATAAGAAATTTTGCTTTTTCAACAGAAAACAAAATTTGTTAAATTTTTTTGTATGCAATGCACGGTTTGGAAGCGAGAAAGTGTCAAATATAAAATTTCAAAAATTAAATATTTTAAAACAACCAAAATTTTCAAAAATCCTAAAAACATATTTAAAGCGACTAAAAAATTGATAATGACCATAACGTAAGATTGAAGCTTAAGCTTTTCAAAAAATTCCTTACTTTAGTCCAAGGACAGACAGGATTCCATAAGGATACCTTTAAAGGACATCGCCTTAACTTGAAAACGAATGAACGGATTTTTCTGAAATTTGGTAAAAAGAATGTATTTGGTATACATACACTCTAATTAAATTCTGTTGAAATCTACCCAACTTATAGTAGGAAACTGAACTCCTACTATAAATTAGGTAATCAAGATGTAATTGAAAAACAAATACGCACATCATGTTTAAGTTGATGCACAAATAATGTGCAATTTTAGATTGAAAGTGTGTAAGAATTAAATGAAATTACAAAATTTGTGTGTTAATTTACTAAACTTGTGCGTAAAAAAGCATGTTTTACGTGTAAATGTACGGAAAAAATGCGTAAAAATCTACAAAAATACTTAAAATTCACAAAAAGTGTATATACGCTGTAGTTTAAAGCTATATAACCCAAAAATATTTTTTTTAAATAAAATTATAAATTAATTTTAAGTACGTATTTTATTAATACATATAATTAGTTATATACAAAGGTAAATAAATTAAATAAAAATAAAGTACTAATATTGCGTCAATATCTTCTTTTTATAGTCATAATATATAAAAATATGTATCTTTTTTTATAAACTGGGAAATATTTCTCTTTAGTAATGGTATGGCGATATTTAGCGTGTTTTTTAATCACCTGGATTTAGAATTTTTCATACAAAAAATGGATTTATTAAATCCAAAAAAAAAGCTGGATTTAATAAATCCACAATAAAAGCACAAATATATGAAACAGCCTATTAATTTAATGTCAGAAAAAAATACGAATGAAAATTAAAAGAGAAACAAAAAAATTGAAAAACTAACAAATAAAAGGTTTTTCTTAAATTTTTTTTATGAAATATGTTTAGAAAAAAAAACTACACCTCACCAAATACATATTTTTCATCTTGGACATGGAGAAATAGCTCAAATAGAAACAATTTTTGCAATTTTTCACTCTACAGTAAGTAATTTAATTAAATCCAATTAGTGAATATTAAATATTGCAATGGAATTTTTCAATTGTGTAAAAATATAAATTGAAGTGTTAAAACTGAAAAGGCAGACTGTTTATCGCTGTTTTATGTAAAATATAATTATGAATTAAAAGTTAAAGTAGAATCCTTCATCATCGAATTCGGTATTAAAAATTAGGGTGAAGGAAGTGTCGGACAGAAAATTTTTTTAAAATAGGAAAAATCTAACCCCATCTGTTGAGCACTTTTAGAAATACTTTTTGGATTTATTAAATCCAAGTGATTAGAAAAAACGGTTTTAAGTCTTGTTTACCTAGTGTCTTGACATGCAATAAAATGATAGCAAGCAATTGTCAAAATGCTCTCATCTCAAGTGAAGACACTCAATTTCAATTTTATTGCAATATCATGATATCGCTGACATGCCATCGGATCTTGCAATGATGCCAGAGATCAAATGTCACTTTTAGTTTTCATTTTAATTTTGTAATAGAAAAACAACAAAAAATTTGGTAAAAAGTATAACGATTAAAGAATGGAAGATTAGATCAGTTTGAATCGTATTGTTCAATGTCTGCGATGAGACTGCTTTATTAAATTAAAAAATACTTAAAGCTACTTAATTATACTCAAATGTACAATAGTGGAATATGCTTACTAAGCATATCCCACGCTATAAGTTTAGTGCAGTATGGACAAATAAAAGAGTATCGTATTGCATGCTTATGGTATGCAATACAGAGCAGTCAAACATACTACACCTCCCTTTTACAGAAAAAGAATGATCAATTGGGTATGATCAATATTCATTGATCATTCTTTTGTATATTAAATTTTAAATTTATTTTAATATTATAAACATTTTTTCTTTTATAAAAATTTAATTTTACATGGGAGTTAGGGCGTACCTTTTCCTCCCCTTTTTTTTAATGAAAAGAAATTTATTTATTTTTATTCTCATTTTTTTCACTTAATGTAATGTGTGGCCATCACATATTAAATTTATATATTAATTTTCTTATAGTATAGCTTAACCCTGTTCTTATGTACTAAGGTGGACTTATTGCCATCACTTAAAAGTACATTATTTCTATTGTCTATATCTATAACCTCGAAGGGTCCTTTGAACTGTTCATCTAATTTGTGGCCGGATTCGTTCCGAACCAAAACTAAATCGCCTATTTCAATAGCTATTTTATTCAAGTTTCTATCATAGAAGGTCTTTTGTGCTCTCTTAGGTTTATCAAGCAATTTCCGAGCTCTCTGATTCGAAACTTGTAACCTGTATTTTACTTCTAGGTTATAGGAATCCACATTATATATGGGATCCACCTGGCCATAGTTCATGACGCCAAAGTCAGTAGGTATTTTTCCAAATACTAGTTCAAATGGGCAATAACCATGAACTGTTGATGGCGAAGTGTTGTAGCAATATGTAAAAGACTTTAACCATTCGTCCCAGTCGGATTTGTCAGAGGACAAATATGATCTGAGATACTCGTTAAGTGTTCTATGAGATCTTTCAATTGTACCCATGGATTCATGGTGATATGCTGTAGATGTTGATTTCTCTATATGTAAGAGATCGCAAAGTTCCTGAAGAACTTGATTTACGTATTCAGTACCCATGTCCGTTAGAATTCTCCCCATTGAACCATATAATAGTACAAAGTGTTCAATAATAGCTTTGTCTACACTTTTCGCACTTTTATTGGGTATTGGCACCGTTACAAGATATTTTGTAAGGTCACAAATCATAGTTACAGCGTATTCGTTTCCATTATTAGATCTCGGTAATGGACCAATTGTGTCTATCAGAACAATATCGAATGGTTTCACTGGCGTTGGAGTGATTATCATTTCCTCCTTAACGTTTCTCAGTGCTTTATTTCTCTTACATTGATCGCAGGACTTGACATATCTTTTGATGTCCTTAGTCATTTTGTCCCAGCGAAAATATTTTCTTATTTTATTAGTCAACCGTGTTATACCTGAGTGTCCTCCAAAAATTGGATCATCATGATATTTTCTCAGTATATTGCGCTTTTCTATTTCATCTGTTATTTTCCTTAATTTAGGTGTGAGGGCTATTTTCACATTATTGAGGGAAGCGTTTCCTCTCTCTTTAAATTCCGCGATTCCTATATATTTAAATAATTTGTCATCTAGTGACATTTGGAATAACTTTATCCCGTTATTACCAGCTATCTTTTCAAGCTGTGAGAAGAATTGATCTAAATCGATTTTTTCATTAGCAACAAGGTTAGGTATATTCATTTTGAGAATTATCTTTTTCCCTTTTTTAATATTCATTGCGGTATCCTTAGTGTATAATCTTACACTTTTCTTTAATTCGCTACTATTCAGCACTTCATAGACGTTTGGTTGAACTAAAATTTTATCTTTTGTAGTTTTGGGGGTAATTTTCTCCCTTTTTGATTGAAGTCTCGTGGTTACCTTCAATATTTTATTAGTCTCAGTATTCATTATATCTGAGAATTCTATGCGAGACAGCGCATCAGCTGCATAATTGTCTCCGCCCCTAATATACTCGACCGTAAAGTCATATTCCTCAAGATCTAATCTCATTCTCGTCAGTTTTGATGACGGATTTTTCATAGAAAATAAATAGGTTAGAGGTCTATGATCACTTCGGACTAAAAATTTTCTACCATAAATATATGGTCTGAAATATTTAATTGCCCAATGAATGGCAGCTAGCTCCTGTTCAATCGTAGATTTATTACTTTCACCTTTTGTGAATGTTCTGGATGCGTAAGCCACAGGTAGTTGAATACCTTGATTTTCCTAGCTTAAAACAGCTCCGCAAGCATGTTTACTTGCATCTGTTGTTATACAAAATTCCCTTGTAAAATCTGGATATTGCAGTATTCTCGGACTTAATAATTGACTCTTGAGGTATTTGAAAGAGTTTTCACAAACAAAAAAGAAACATTTTTCCTAGATAATCTAGTCAAATGTCTCGATGACTCAGCAAAATTAGGTATAAACCTTCTATAATAATTGCAAAATGCAACAAAGCGTTTAGCTTCATCACCATTTTTAGGTGTTGGATAATTTTCAATTATCGAAAATTTGCTGTCATCAGGCAGAATGCCTTTGTCCGTGCATTTGTGTCCCAAGAATCTCACTTCACGACAGAAAAATGAACACTTATCCGGATGCAATTTGAGATTATATTTTCGACACATGCCAAATACATCTCTTAAGTTCTGCAACATATGCTCCTCTGAGCAACCGATTACCACTAGATCATCCATATACAAAAATGCCTGGGCTGGCGACAGCCCGGAAAAAGCCAAAGACATCATTCTTTGGAATGAATTCGGTGCAATTTTTATACCATATGGAAGTCTTTTAAATTTAAAGGAACCTTTTTCAGTTGAAAAAGATGTAATATCCCTGGAATCTTCTTCCAGTTCTATCTTATGAAAACCAGATACTAAATCTAAACAGGATAAAAATTTTGCTCTACCTAATTGATCTAAAATATCATCTATGCGAGGAAGAGGGAATTTATCAGCTATAAGCTTCTTATTTATTCCTCGGTAATCAACGACAAGTCTCCATCTTTTAAGGTCAGTCCCTGGTAACGATTTTTTCGGTACTAATAAAATTGGACTGTTATATTCTGAAACTGATGGTTCGACTATGTCATCATTAATTAGTTTATCCACTTTTTCATTAGCCTCCTCTTTATGGGAGTGTGGTATGCGATAGTTCTTCATATATACGGGCTCGGTATACTTTAATCTGAGTTTTTGTTTATAAAAATTATTAACAGTTATCTTCTCAGATTCTAATGCAAATATGTCAACAAATTCAGAGCATATTTTCCTTAATCTGTCCTCGACAAATTTAGGAAAATTTCTGGACAATCTTTCCAGTTTTTCTCGATCTTTTTGAGAATCTCGGCTCTGTTGGACAATGTTGTAGTCGTTTAGACTTTCCGTTCGTATTTGAGGATTTGAAATAATAATATTCTCGTTTGTTGTGTTAACAATTCTAACGAGTGACATTGATTTCAAAGTTATCGTACTCGCAATATAATCACCATTTCGTAACATTTGGTGTGGAATCAATACTTCATCTTCACTACTCTGAATACTGATAAGTCTTATCACTTCAGATCTTGCATGAAGAGATATGGAGTTGATTTGCGGTGCATTCCGCATCTCCAAAGCGATATCATATGGACATTCTCCAGATCTTAAAATAATCAAATCCTTGTCGCTCTGATAATCGAGTACACAATTATATTTCCGTATGAAATCCATACCTATTATTCCGTCAGATGGAATTGGGAAATCATCCTGAACAACATGAAATTCATGTGGTATAAGGAGATCTTTAGCTTTCAAATCCGTTTCGACTTTTCCAAGTGTAGTTATTAAACTCTGTCCTACACCACTAATAGTTGTCGTTATATTCGCATCAGTTTGTTCGTTAAGAACTTTACCGATTTTAATTATAGAAATATCGGCTCCCGTGTCTACTAAAAATGTGGATCTCTCTCCGTTTAATGTAGTCCTAATGGAGAGGTAACTATAAAGAGATAGATTGAAGGTGTGTATTCTATTTTCCATTTGCTTTATATTAGGGGTGCATATTAGTTTCCCGAAACACTGTCGGTTACGATTTGATTATTATCATATGAAATATTGTCATATGAAATTCTATGGTTTCTTTTACCATTATTAAAAATTTCTCGGTCTGGGTATTTGTATTTACTCCTTCGACCGGAATTGTAGTCGTTGTAAAAATTTTCCTTGCCCACGATACAGTAACGTTTGCGTTTACGATTTTCCACGCATTTACTACCAATATTATTAGCATTACTGAATAATATATGTGGTTGTCCGCATGATTCGGTATAACTACTGATGAACTTGGCAAGTAGTTCATTCAAATTTGAAAAATTGCCTGCCTCTACTATAAACTTCACCCTTTCGTTTGCAGCATTTTTGGCAATTGCCCTTACCGCTGCCTGGGTTGAGTATTTAGTTGCCAGTTCTAATGGAACTCCGTCCCAAATATAGGCATTTTCCAAAGATTTTGTCAAGGATTCCATTTTAGTAGCATATGAATTCGCACTGCTACTGCCTTGACGGATATTAAAAAGTATAGCCGAGGCAAGCTCGACTGATTCGCATTTCACGGAATACTTCAACTTGAAAGCAATTTCCCGGAGAGTTGTCTCCGAAGTAATCAAGTTCCTTACGAAACCTTTTAATTTAGTTTTCGCAAGCTTCACTGCCAGGGTCTCGTGTAATTCCTTAATAGAGTCAACAAGATCAAGGGCATCTAGAAAACTCTTTCTGCCCTGCCATCAAAGTCCGGAAGGAGCTTTGAGGCTAAATTCAAAAATTCTATCCCTGGTTGTGGCATTTGAAATTGCCCAATAAGCACATAGGTTCCAAAAATTCAAGTGCTTTAAATTTTGCTTGAAGTAAAGTACATTTCAAATTCTAGCATTTGTATATTTAAAAAAAATATTTGAAACTTGAATTTTTGTTTCCCTTTTGCTGGAGTATGCTATTGAAATAAAATGTAATTAAAGTTGTATTCAAGCCTTGAAACTGGAAAACAGGGCTGGAATTGAACCTGTTTTCAACTTGAATTCCAGTGAAATTGTTTATAGGGTTGTATTCAAAGAAGGTAAAAAAAAAATTGTCCTTCAATTTTCGACTATCCTGCCTTATGTAGGCCAATGTTAGTACCCGAGTAAAAAAAATTATATATAATCATATATGGCATATATTACAATATATAATTATACATGTCGTTATGTATATCCATATATAATTATATATGACGTTTTTTCACAAAATTTTTCTTTATATTATGCCATATATAATTTCATCTAATTAGATATCGGCCTTCATAATATTAGATATGGCATATATAATTATATATTACATAACATGGTTGATCTTATTGCATATATAGTTATATATAGAACTATATCTTAATATATATGGTGGCATTTTAGCAATATATAATTATATATGGTATCATTTAAACAATATATAATTATATATGGTGACAGTTAAACTAGATATTATCATATATGGTGCCATTTAAACAATATATGGTCATATATGGTACCTCATAAACCAAATCTTTAATTCAGTTCCAGATATGATAATATATGGTACTATATATAGTGCGATATATATTTATATATGGTGTTATTTAAGCTATCATATATGGTGCCATTCAAACCATATATTATCATATATGGTGCCATTCAAACCATATATTATCATATATGGTGCAATTTCAACAATATATGCCCATATATGGTACCTCATGAACAATATTTTTAATACAGTTCCACATATGATAATATGTGCTACCATATATAGTGCCATATATATTTATATATGGTGTTATTTAAGCAATATATTACCATATATGGTGCCATTTAAACCATTTATTGTCATATATGGTGCCATTTCAACAATATATGCTCATATATGGTACCTGATGAACGACATTTTTAATACAGATGCAGATGTGATAATATATGCTCCATATATAGTCCCATATATATTGATATATGGTGTCATTTAAACAATATTAATATATAGACATATATGGTATCATTTAAACAATATATTGTCACATATGGCACAATTTAAACAATATATGGTCAAATTTGGTACCACATCAACATTTTGAATACAATTCCATATATGGTTTAATTTGAATAATGTAAAACTATGTATGGCGCTATAAAAAATATTATCAGATATGTTACTTCATTAACAATATTTATAATACAGTGTCATATATTGTAATATATGTATATCATTCAATATATATTGATGTATGGTAATGGTACAATAATTCCAATATCAGTTGAGATACAATTTGTGGATCCATATCAACAATTTGTTCACGTACATTTAACATATATATATGTACATTGAAGTTATAATTTATAAACACTTTATAAAGTTAAATAGTTCCATAAACCTCGTCTAACTGTATAGAATGTTTATGAATATACGATTTAATATATAATAATTACAACTAAAAATTGGTGCCATTATCTAAAATTTAATTTAATGTTAACTTATAATAAAATAAAAATGTATTTCCTAAAAATAAAAATATAGTGTTAATTAATGTTAATATACAATAGGTTTAAGTTTAACATCCCAGACAGAAAAATATAATCGGCACAATGCTGGCAAACCGTTGGCGATGGTCGGTTATGCGTTGGCAGAACGTTGCATTAACTATCTTGGCAAAAAAATAGATTTCAAAAAACATTTTTGAAAAAATTGAGAAAACTTTTTTTAATATTTGCTCTTAAAAACATGAAATTTAACCCAGTCCACCAGATTGTCAGCCAAGACCTCTACACTCTAATCTAACGAGACTTGTTATAGATGTGTGATAGCTACAAATTAAATGAATGATAAAAGCATTTCGAGCTAACTTATAAGCATCGAAAAAAGGTATTCCCGAAATTATTAAATGTATTTTAGAAAATTTTAATTGTATATCACAAAATATTATTTGCACTTCAGAAACTACAATATTACGCAAATTTAATTATTTATTTATTTAGTTGTGTCCAGAAATAATGAAATCTATTTCAGAATTTCATAGCTAATAGAGAAAAATTTCTCAAATACATTTCATAATTTCGGAAATACGATTGATAATTTCTGAAATACAGTTTGATAATTTCTGAAATACAGTTGTGAATTTCGGAAATACAATTAATAATTTCTGAAATACAGTTGTGAATTTCGGAAATACAATTAATAATTTCTGAAACACAATTGATAAAACTGAACTTCAATTGACTAGTTCTGAAATACAATTCATAAATGTGAAAAATAATTGATGAGTTCTGAAACACAATTGATAAAACTGAAATTCAATTGATTATTTCTGAAATACAATTGATAAATCTTAAAACAATTAATACAATTGGAAATGGTGTAGAGCGCCAAAAAGATGTAAATAAAATTATTTTATTCAAAGATTTCAATTTAATAAAAAAATAAATATATAATTTTATAAAAAAATTTATAGAAAAAAAAAATTTAATTTTATAAAAAGAAAATAATTTTGTAAAAGAAATGCATATTGAACTCGTTACCTTCTGAGTTTAAACCTTATTTTAACAAAATATTGTAATTTTTATACAATCAGTGCTCTGCCAGTCTATTATTTTTTGAACAGTTGGCAATATATGTCTGGGATCTTATTTAATCCCAAATAAATGGAGATCTTACGTAGTACCCAAATATAATGCGGCATCTAATTTTATCTGTCATTTTTATGGATACTTTTAGATGTCAATCCCCAAATATATTGCTGTTTCTAATTCGATCTGCCATTTTAATACCGAAATAAATTGCTGGATCTAATTCGATCTGCCATTTTTCTGATAAATTTAGATCCAAGTTTATCCACAAATATATAGCTGGATTTAATTCGATCTGCCATTTTTTGGATCAAATTAGGTCTTACTAAATCCCAAAATATATTGCTGGATCTAATTTGATCTGCCAATTTTCTATTCAATTTATATCCAAGTTTATCCACAAATATATTGCTGAATCTTATTCGATGTGCCATTTTTCGGATCAAATTAGATCTAAGTTAATCCACAAATATATTGCTGGATCTAATTTGATGTGCCATTTTTCAGATCAATTTATATCTAAGTTTATCCACAAATATATTGCTGGATCTAATTCGATGTGCCATTTTTCGGATCAAATTAGATCTAAGTGTATCCCCAAATATATAGCTAGATCTAATTCGATCTGCCACTTTTTCGGATCAAATTAGATATACGTTTATCCACAAATATATTGCGGGATCTAATTTGATCTGCCAAAATTGAGATCAAATTAGATCTAAGTTTATCCCCAAATATATAGCTGGATCTAATTGGATCCGCCATTTTTCGGATCAAATTAGATCTAAAAATATCCCCAAATATATAGCTGGATCCGCCAATTTTCGGATCAAAATAGATCTAGGTTTATCCCCAAAGATATCACTGGACCTCCCAATTTTGAGATATAACTTGATCTTAGTTTATCCCCATATATACAATGGGATCTAATACGATATGATTGGATACACCCAATTTTGAGATCTAATTGGAACAGCTAGATATTACAGCAGATCTTAAACAATATCAAATTGGATATAATTAGATATTGCGCGAGATCAATTTTTTTTACTCGGGTATAGAGAATGGAAAAAAAGTGTATATGTGTCATTACATCCGCTATCCGTTTCCTTTTGGCAACAGATTTCGGTTGTAATGGCAGATATCGGTCATCTGGTTGTTTGGTGACCGTATAAATTTTATCACACTGTGGGAGGGTCACGTATGAATCACCACAGTTGAAAAAATTATTTAAAAAAAAAAATAATTGTTACCCGAGTAAAAATAGTTATATATTGTCATATATAATGTGATTGGGCTATATCTGACAATGAATGGAGTCACATTAAGACACATATCATAATATACAACTACATCTGATATTATTTTTTCAACGAAATTTTTGTATGGTAACCCTAGTAAAAATGATTTTTATATAATCATATATGATTTTTATATAATCATTTATGATTTTATACAATTATAACTTGTCGAATATTGTCAAACATATATTTTTATATGATTATATCAAAAGATATTTAATTATATCAAATTATATTAACCAGATCCACCATTTTCCGGATCAAATCATGTATGGGTTAATATAATTATATAAAAAATATATTATTTGATCCGAAAAATGGTGGATCTGGTTAATATAATTTGATATAATTAAATATCTTTTGATATAATCATATTAAAATATATGTTTCACAATACTCGACAAGTTATAATTGTATAAAATCATAAATGATTGTATAAAAATCATATATGAATATATAAAAATCATTTTTACTAGGGAATTTCTATTATTACATATCACCAAATCTGACTCTATATATAACTACATAAGCCTTATAAAACTAATGAAATTATGTGTAGTGACCGATATGATTATATATGATTTGATACTAAGTTTTATAACACCCCTATTAAAAAAAACTAATATGGAGCTTTATATGGTAATATATAACTTAATGTGATCCATATACCATTTCATCCGAAAAATGGCGCGATATAATTGTGTCAGTTGGTTATCACTTTTTATCTAATTGTATCAGTTTATATCTTAACTGATTAGATTATATAGTAATCAGATGAAATTTTATCTGATTTTTGACCTGATACAATTTTATCGGTTTATGTCGCATGGTAATAGTTTAGATCCAAATAGATACATTTTTATACAAACTTATATAGTTATATCTGCATTTTGACCGGATGCAATTATATCTGCTTTACAACTTTGATACAATTATATAAGGCAAATGTCGGATACAAATATATTTTATTTATATAAAATTGTACCAACTACGATCTAAACAGATACCATTAAATATAAACCGGTAAAATGGTATCAGGTCAAAAATCGGATATAATTTCATCTGATTAATGTATAATTTTATTAGTTGAGATCCTAACTGATACAATTAGATGAAAACTGATACACAACTGATACAATAACATCGGGCCATTTTTCGAATGAAACTGTATATTTATACAGATATAAGTTAATCACATTTTATACGACTATATGTAACTGTTTTTACTCGGGACTGTATGGTCGTCGTACTAAAAATATATTTTAATTTTATATAACTTTCTATATAATCCCATACAAATTAATATATAGTTCAACATCAAATTTAGTTATCTGCAAATTCAGAGTTAATTACTCCATAGCCAAATATATTTCACGTGATGTTTTTGCATGTAATTATCATATTAAAAAATGATGCGTACGATTTAGAAGACAAAAGTATTCAAATAAATTTTTATTTTATGTTTTAAAATTTGAGTCTTCAAAATTGCTAAAACCATAGACATTTCAATGTCAATTTAATAGCTGGTATGCATAAAAAGTATGCTACTATCAGACAAAATTTTATAAAATCAGATATTTTTATATCGAATTAGATATAATTTGATGTCCTGGATATGGACAAATCTCGGATAAAACTGTATCAAATTATATCTAATTTGATATAATTAGACACATGTAGATGACCCAATTTTCGGATCAAGTTGTATGTCGTTGTATATGGGGATTTATCAAAAACGATTTAATTATGTATGACACCATATTAAGATTTTTACCCGGGTAGTAAAATTGTTTTTAATTTCCACACATATATTTTTATAACTAAAAATTTATAAATTGTTGTTTATTTATATTAAAGCATTTGCAATACAGAGCAGTCAAACATACTACAAAAGGAATGGAAAAGTGTTTAGTTTTTTATTATTTGTCGGTAAACATTAATGTTTCATAAAATTTGGTGTTTTTCGAAGAAAAATCTATGATATTTCTTATCCATGAAATGGTCAAGTGTTCTCCACCACTCTGCAATTGATATCATTTTGACGTTTCGCTGCAATGGTATTGACATTTCATATCATATAATTTATTGCATTTGAAGACACTGGGTAACTTCTTCCGGCAATAAATGACATAAAATTGTAGCGGATAGTTTGGAGATAATAAATGTCGCGGATTTATCTTCCCGGCTAAATTATGGAGAAATAAAATGTCGCGGAATTATATTCCAGAGGAATAGCTTTCGTATTTCCTGGAAGGGTCGTTTTCGGGTAACAGTTGTTCCCGACTGAAGAAACGGCAATACATGTTTTCTTCCATACGATATGATCAGGGAATAATCTTGGTATTGCCATTCTTGCTTGGTTATGTTGATATTTTCAGATGAAAATATGTTTCACAAAAACTAATAGGTTTTATGTTATTTTTTTAATTTAAAAAAATTTTTGAATTTTTTCTAATTTTGAAATGTCAGAATATTTATTACTACTATAAGATAGTATATTTACCAACTTTGTGCGTAAAAATTCTATTTAACAAAAGAATAGTAATTTAAGGCACAATGTGTTTATTTGTAAACACATAATGTCTAAAAATACTTTGTGTGTGTATTATTGTGTATGAAAGTGTGTACAAAAAAAATTTACGCATTTTTTGTTTATATTTACCGAATTTTCGTAAAATTAAACAAAATTTTACCCATTTTATAGTAGTGAAATTACAAACATTTTTTAGAGTGTAGCAAAGCTTATAAATTTAAATAATATATACCCGAGTGAAAAAAATTGATCTCGCGCAATATCTAATTATATCCAATTTGATATTGTTTAAGATCTGCTGTAATATCTAGCTGATCCAAATAGATCTCAAAATTGGGTGTATCCAATCATATCGTATTAGATCCCATTGTATATATGGGGATAAACTAAGATCAAGTTATATCTCAAAATTGGGAGGTCCAGTGATATCTTTGGGGATAAACCTAGATCTATTTTGATCCGAAAATTGGCGGATCCAGCTATATATTTGCGGATATTTTTAGATCTAATTTGATCCGAAAAATGGCGGATCCAATTAGATCCAGCTATATATTTGGGGATAAACTTAGATCTAATTTGATCTCAATTTTGGCAGATCAAATTAGATCCCGCAATATATTTGTGGATAAACGTATATCTAATTCGATCCGAAAAAGTGGCAGATCGAATTAGATCTAGCTATATATTTGGGGATAAACTTAGATCTAATTTGATCCGAAAAATGGCACATCGAATTAGATCCAGCAATATATTTGTGGATAAACTTAGATATAAATTGATCTGAAAAATGGCAGATCAAATTAGATCCAGCAATATATTTGGGGACAAACTTGGATCTAAATTTATCAGAAAAATGGCAGATCGAATTAGATCCAGCAATTTATTTCGGTATTAAAATGGCAGATCGAATTAGAAACAGCAATATATTTAGGGATTGACATCTAAAAGTATCCATAAAAATGACAGATAAAATTAGATGCCGCATTATATTTGGGTACTACGTAAGATCTCCATTTATTTGGGATTAAATAAGATCCCAGACATATATTGCCAACTGTTCAAAAAATAATAGACTGGCAGAGCACTGATTGTATAAAAATTACAATATTTTGTTAAAATAAGGTTTAAACTCAGAAGGTAACGAGTTCAATATGCATTTCTTTTACAAAATGAATTTCTTTTTATAAAATTAAAATTTTTTTCTATAAATTTTTTTTATAAAATTATATATTTATTTTTTTATTAAATTGAAATCTTTGAATAAAATAATTTTATTTACATCTTTTTGACGCTCTACACCATTTCCAATTGTATTAATTGTTTTAAGATTTATCAATTGTATTTCAGAAATAATCAATTGAATTTCAGTTTTATCAATTGTGTTTCAGAACTCATAAATTATTTTTCACATTTATGAATTGTATTTCAGAACTAGTCAATTGAAGTTCAGTTTTATCAATTGTGTTTCAGAAATTATTAATTGTATTTCCCAAATTCACAACTGTATTTCAGAAATTATCAAACTGTATTTCAGAAATTATCAATCGTATTTCCGAAATTATGAAATGTATTTGAGAAATTTTTCTCTATTAGCTATGAAATTCTGAAATAGATTTCATTATTTCTGGACACAACTAAATAAATAAATAATTAAATTTGCGTAATATTGTAGTTTCTGAAGTGCAAATAATATTTTGTGATATACAATTAAAATTTTCTAAAATACATTTAATAATTTCTGGAATACCTTTTTTCGATGCTTATAAGTTAGCTCGAAATGCTTTTATCATTCATTTAATTTGTAGCTATCACACATCTATAACAAGTCTCGTTAGATTAGAGTGTAGAGGTCTTGGCTGACAATCTGGTGGACTGGGTTAAATTTCATATTTTTAAAAGCAAATATTAAAAAAGTTTTCTCAATTTTTTGAAAAATGTTTTTTGAAATCTATTTTTTTGCCAAGATAGTTAATGCAACGTTCTGCCAACGCATAACCGACCATCGCCTACGGTTTGCCAGCATTGTGCCGATTATATTTTTCTGTCTGGGATGTTAAACTTAAACCTATTGTATTAACATTAATTAACACTATATTTTTATTTTTAGGAAATACATTTTTATTTTATTATAAGTTAACATTAAATTAAATTTTAGATAATGGCACCAATTTGTAGTTGTAATTATTATATATTAAATCGTATAATCATAAACATTCTATACAGTTAGACGAGGTTTATGGAACTATTTAACTTTATAAAGTGTTTATAAATTATAACTTAAATGTACAAATATATATGTTAAATGTACGTGAACAAATTGTTGATATGGACCCACAAATTGTATCTCAACTGATATTGGAATTATTGTACCATTACCATACATCAATATATATTGAATGATATACAAATATTACAATATATGACACTGTATTAAAAATATTGTTAATGAAGTAACATATCTGATTATATTTTTTATAGCGCCATACAGTTTTACATTATTCAAATTAAACCATATATGGAATTGTATTCAAAATGTTGATGTGGTACCAAATTTGACCACCCGAGTAAAAATAGTTATATATTGTCATATATCATGTGATTGGGCTACATCTGACAATGAATGGAGTCACATTAAGACACACTTCATTATATACAACTACATCTAATATTATTTTTTCAACGAATTTTTTGTAAGGTAATTGATATTATTACATATCCCCAAATCTGACTCCATATATAACTACATAAACCTTATAAAACTAATCAAATTATATGTAGTGATCGATATGATTATATATGATTTGATACTAAGTTTTATAACACTGTATGTGTCGTCGTACTAAAAATATAATTTAATTTAATATAACATCAAAATTAGTTATCTGCAAATTCAGAGTTAATTACTCCCTAGCCAAATAATTTTCACGTGATGTTTTTGCATGTAAAATCATATTAAAAAATGATGCGTACGATTTAGAAGACAAAAGTATTCAAATAAATTTTTATTTTATGTTTTAAAATTTGGGTCTTCTTTGGGTGTTAAAACCATAGACATTTCAATGTTAATTTAATAGCTGGTATGCATAAAAAGTATGCCTAATATCAAAAAAAATTTTATAAAATCAGATATTTTTATATCAAATTAGATATAATTTGATGTCCTGGATATGGACATATCTCGGATCAAACTGTATCAAATTATATTTAATTTGATATAATTAGACACATGTAGATGACCCATTTTTCGGATCAAGTTGTATGTCGTTGTATATGGGGATTTATCAAAAAAGATATACTTATGTATGACACCATATTAAGATTTTTACCCGGGCATATATTGTTTAAATTGTGCCATATATG